>OY992892.1:97984970-98065648 GCA_963921405.1 Cepaea hortensis | reverse complement strand
CTTCTGCTGCTGCTGCTGCCGCCGCTCCATTTACCCAAGTTAATTGTTGGGGAAGATGTAAAGACCTTTCAAGTGCTCTTTCTAATGCTTTTTGTAAGTTGATCTTCGTTTATCTAGGTTGTTCTAACTGCAACCAATAAATGATTAGACAGACAGGCAGACAGACAGACAGAGAGGGAGGGGAGAGACAGACAGACAGACAGACCAGACAGACAGACAGACGGGAACGGGAACTTATACGACTACTTATATGAATTAAATGAGATGCTCCCCATCAGGGGCTGGGCTAAGCCGGGCAGGGTCAGGCAGACAGATAGACAGAGAGATAGACAGACAGACAGATAGACAGTCGGGAACGGGAACTTATATGAATTAAATGAGATGCTCCCCATCAGGGGCTGGGCGAAGCCGGGCAGGGTCAGGCAGACAGATAGACAGAGAGACAGACAGACAGACAGATAGACAGACGGGAACGGGAACTTATACGACTACTTATATGAATTAAATGAGATGCTCCACACCAGGAGCTGGGCGATGCCGGGCCGGGTCAGACAGACAGACAGACAGACAGACAGACAGATAGACAGTCGGGAACGGAACTTATATGACTACTTATATGAATTAAATGAGATGCTCCACACCAGGAGCTGGGCGATGCCGGGCCGGGTCAGACAGACAGACAGACAGAAAGACAGACAGATAGATAGTCGGTAACGAGAACGAGAACTTATATGACTACTTATATGAATTAAATGAGATGCTCCCCATCAGGGGCTGGGCGAAGCCGGGCAGGGTCAGGCAGACAGATAGACAGAGAGATAGACAGACAGACAGATAGACAGTCGGGAACGGGAACTTATATGACTACTTATATGAATTAAATGAGATGCTCCACACCAGGAGCTGGGCGATGCCGGGCCGGGTCAGACAGACAGACAGACAGACAGACAGATAGTCGGTAACGGGAACGGGAACTTATATGACTACTTATATGAATTAAATGAGATGCTCCTCACCAGGAACTGGGCGAAGCCGGGCCGGGTCAGCTAGTAGGCAATAAATGGCAGTGACACACAGATCACTGGCGCAGCACAACGGAGATTCCCAGTGTTGATAGCATCTAGCCCTGAGGAGTTACTGTTTTTTTTTCCTGGGGGGGGGGGGGGGGGGGGGGGGGAGAGAATACTGAACGGTCCCACGTGTGTGATGTGCTGTTGCATTTAGAGATTACATTGTTCAGTATATATTCACAGTTTATATTAAATCATTTAGCGTTTGCTTGTAAGATCAACATTATGTTTGAATGAGTCTGTTTTAGCTTAGACAATCAGTGCAAATGGACCTTGGCTTATTTTTATGACCTCCAGTGAACTATATTTCTGTTAGGGGGCTGCGAGATTGAGCGAACGAAAATAAATAAAACAGCTTGTTGACAGATGCCACTATTTGCAATTTGAAGTTTGAGATATCTCGCGTTTCAAAGTGTGTCAATGAAAACACTTCTCCGTTAAAATAATGTCAATGTTTATTTAACAACAGCTGTTATGATCCTTTGTCTTTGTAAAATCTGAATGCATTCGTACAGCCAATCATAACCCCGCCTATAAATTGTAAACAGTCAACATGATTTTATCTGAGAAAAGATAATGCTTATAAAAAATAAAAATAAAAACATTACCGTCAGTACAGTTTGGACCTGTCAGACCAGGCTGGCAGTCAATGCATTGGCCTGAGACCATCTCACAGACGGACTTAAAGCAACCGTCCATGCACTGAAGGCTACAGTTTGAACCGTAGAAGCCCGGTGTGCATCCTATAGTGCAGGAGCCGCTGATTGGACTACACACTTGGCTTTTGTCGCAGTTGCAAGTCTTTTCGCAGAGTAAACCAAACGTATCGTCTGGACAAACAATATCTGCGAGCCAAGAGAAATAGAGACATAACTAGCATGCGCGTCCACTGTTGCCAGCAAATGTATCCCAAACTACTGAGAGTGTTTCATACATACGAAAAGTTGTCCACTAGATGTGTAAACAGATGCTGGCGGATACAGTCGTAAAAACAACATATAAAACGTTTCCACAGACTTCCGACTCTCATCTTCAGACTGTACAAATATGCACGCAAATTGAAGCCTGTAGACGAGAGTAGACATCAGTGGAAACTCAACGATGTTTATGTATTATATATGTGACTGCACCAGCCAGCACCGACATGATGTTGTAATAGAACTGGCACAGTTTAAGAGGAGAACATGTTTTTATTGTTCTAGCTTTGTTCACCTCTGTCGCGGTGATGGGAGTCGTCACATCTGCCCGTCTTGTGCCACCTCCCTAGGGTCGGCAGCAGAAGAAGTTCACTCTACCTGGCACAGTTGATCCTTCGGTTGGTTACTTAGTTAGTTATTTAGTTAGTTAGCTAGTTGGATGATTGGTTGGTTAGGTAGTTAGTTAGTTAGTTAGTTAGTTGGTTGGTTGGTTGGTTAGTTAGTTAGTTGATTGGTTGGTTGGTTAGTTAGTTAGTTAGTTAGTTGGTTGGTTTGTTGGTTGCTTGGTTGGTTGGTTGGTTGGTTGTTTGGTTAGTTAGTTAGTTAATTGGTTGGTTAGTTAGTTAGTTAGTTAGTTGGTTAGTTGGTTAGTTGGTTGGTTAGTTGGTTGATTGGTTGTTAGTTAGTTAGTTAATTAGTTGGTTGATTGGTTGGTTAGTTGGTTGGTTAGTTAGTTAGTTAGTTAGTTAGCTAGTTAGTTAGTTAGTTAGTTAGTTAGATAGTTGGTTAGTTAGTTAATTAGTTAGTTAGTTAGTTAGTTAGTTAGTTAGTTAGTTAGTTAGTTAGTTAGATAGTTAGTTAGTTAGTTAGTTAGTTAGTTAGTTAGTTAGATAGTTAGTTAGTTAGTTAGTTAGTTAGATAGTTAGTTAGTTAGTTAGTTAGATAGTTAGTTAGTTAGTTAGTTAGCCAGTCAGTTAGTTAGTTAGTTAGTTAGTTAGTTAGTTAATTAGTTAGTTAGTTAGTTAGTTAGTTAGTTAGTTAGTTAGTTAGTTAGTTAGTTAGTTAGTTAGTTAGTTAGTTGTCTATTTGAAGTATCATCCTGGCACTCTGAACATGCCCACAGGTGCCCAGACTCCTCTTCACCCCAACTTAACATATGCTTCAGCGTCACACGGCAAATGGTGCTGGTACTGTGTTGGTTAATGAGACTCGTCATTCCCAATATGTGCTTTTCGTATCTGGCTGTGGCAATTCTTACTCCAAAGTCTCTCATGTAGACAACAATGTAGATTCTCTAGCGTGAAAGTGCTCCGCTCTCCACATCTCCTTATGACTGCTGTTAACACTACCTCAAAGAGCTGAGATACGCATATTGTTGTATAGCCCGTATACTACACAGCACAACCCTCTGACATCGGTGTTTCCATTGCTATGCAATATCCGATCCGGGTGTTACTTGTTTCTTTCGCCGTGTTGGTGGGCTCATCTCATCACATCTCTGATCTCATCATGTTCCTCTTCTACTTGCGGTGTCGAGGTGAAGTATAAACAGCGGGAGAGTGTCCGATTATGGACTCCATATATCGATATTCCCATGGACTCTGTTATTCCCTCCGTCCAACGTTTACGTGGTCGGCCTCTTCCTCTGTTTCCGTCTGGTCTGTACATCATTGCTTGTTGTCGTATACTGTTAGTTGGTAACCTAAAATGTGTTGGTGAGCATCTGACCATTTCTGTATCTTGTTACGTATTCTAAACAATTAGTCTCACCTGGACTTCCGGTCGCCAACATGGCGGTTAAGCGTTGAACCGTTAAGGCCCGTGGCGTGTTTATGCTTGTGACTACGGTTTTCAATCGCATTTTCCTCATGTTGGACAGGTAGTTCATGGTTCCGTCGCCTTGCTACTGAGTGAGTGCGTGGGCGACATTGTGAATTGTGAAATTCGCGTGGAATGCTTTTACATCTGTCCTGTACAGTGACCTGCATTTTCGAAACAATGACTACCGGCTGTTGCTGAATTGACTGATTTGCCTTTTCGGTTCACGAGTACATTTTTCAGGATACTCCTGGGTTCGGCGCTGAAGCTGCGGAGTTCATGCTTTATGCAACACTTTCGGCGGGTAAAAGCTGCGGTAAAAGACCGAGTCATATGAGAAAATCAGGGTCAGTAAGGTCTTTCTTGTGACTGCCGAGTCCATTAACGATGAACTGTGGTTTTCATGAATTAATTTTGTATTGACATTCTGGCGGCGGCATTATGCACAATTTTCCTGTTCGGGCTTTTGGATTTCCGAGACTCCTGTCTATTCCACTTTTCACATTGAACAGTGGGGAGCATTTTGTGTGATATTCACAGGCATAGGAATGGAGCATAATATGGATGACCCGTTGCCGTGAAGTTGGAACCTCGACTAATAACTAACGACTAACGACTAGTCTCACCTGTTTGTGTGTGTGTGTGTGTGTGTGTGTATGTGTGTGTATGTGTGTGTGTGTGTGTGTGTGTTCGCATGCTTTTAACTCAAGCGTAGTCCCTATAAGCGCTACAATCTCTTGTAGCTGCCAGGATTACGACGTGCACTGGATTGATTTTGCATGTGGGTTAGAGTTTACTTATAACCAGTTTCCCTCACCATTAGGCGAACCAACTCCGACTTCTGAGATGCTTGTAATTTACGCCCTAAATTAAGGACTAGAAGTCAACCTTTTAGTCAAACTGACCTCTGTACAGGCTGAACCCGCTGCCTCAGCATCAGCGCACCAGAAATGTTAGCGCAAGTGTTCTTATCCACTCGGCGACGTTGTTCTCCGGTCTTTCCTGTTATCCATCTCATTCTTGTCATTTATGACTTGTCCTCTGTCTGTGACACAATTTATGTCCCTGAAGCAACTCAGTTCACGCGTTAAAAATCTTCCGATATGTATCGACAAGTACAGACCAATGGAGGCAATGACTACACGGCCTCAAGTAGTAGACTTGTGAGGAATTATGTAGAAGCAGTGGAGATGTGGTTATGTAGAAGAATGGGGTCAACACCGTAGATTGTTAAAAAGAATAATAAAGATGCCATGACAGAATTCAACTCAGAACTGGATACTCGTATCAGAAGTAGACAGACCGCGTTCTTTGAGAATGTTATGAAAAAGGGAAAACTTAAGTGTGTAGTAACACAGGGAATGTTGGAGGGGTAGAGAGGCCGGGGGAGACCGAAAGAGACAATTATGGATAGATTGATACCATGGGATGGAAGAACATCAGCATCACTAATGATTGACAATACACTGGACATAACGCAGTCTGCAGATATGGCTACCAACGCCACACGACAGGGGTTATACGAATAACGAAGAACAAGTTCTCATGAACGAACTGTTCGTTATTAATCTGTTTACTGGTCCCATGTTGCCTGTTTATTGTTGCAGTAGTAGTGACAGTACACACATTCTTATTTCTATTTATTTGTGCAATCTCCCGTCTTCCGTGAACATCCGTCAAGGATTCGGAAAATATTTGTAAACCAAACCAGAATAAAGTACTAAGGCTACATAAAGTCGAGGGGTCAACTTCATTTA
Organism: Cepaea hortensis; assembly: GCA_963921405.1. Taxonomy (NCBI): domain Eukaryota; kingdom Metazoa; phylum Mollusca; class Gastropoda; order Stylommatophora; family Helicidae; genus Cepaea; species Cepaea hortensis. The sequence continues at coordinate 98,060,086 of OY992892.1, read as the reverse complement.
ATCCCATCTGACCCGTTCTTTCTCCGAAGAACTACAAACGGCCGGCCAAGAGTATCCCACAAAAAGTACTAAGGCTACATAAAGTCGAGGGGTCAACTTCATTTAATCCCATCTGACCCGTTCTTTCTGCGAAGAACTACAAACGGCTGGCCAAGAGTATCCCACAAACAGAATACACCCCGTAGCTCTTGACCTGACCCCCAGGAGTCTTCGATATGTTGCAAACTTGGACAGAATGACCAAGTCCAGGGAACCTACCCGCGACCTTCAGAGCGCAATTCTGACAGCTTAACTCCTGCCTCACTGGGATTCCCACACACCACATACTGGAATGTATTGGATTGATTGACTCACTACAATTAGTGCTAAGACCAGTTTACAAGAAATATTAGAAAAAAAGCACAAAAAAGAGACATTGATATAATAATGGAGGATTTCAATGCGAAAGTTGTAATTGAATGGAAGAAGAAAAAAAGGTACGCGGTCCATTTGGAGACCGAAAAGAAATTAATATAATTTTGCCATAAAAACAGCCTTTCGGTTACGAACACCCTATTTAAATAACACCCACAAAGGCTCTACACATACACCCCCACCCGATTGTTACTACAGGAACCAAATTGATTACATCTTAGCACAACAAAGATGGAGGACATGTATTACATCCGCAAAGCCGCTGCCCGCAGCAGACGGCAACACAGATCATGAACTGTTTGTGGCACATTTCAAGATAACATTGAAGAAAGCGATTACACGGAGCATGACCAATATTGTAGGATTTAACAATATACCACTTGAATACAGCATTGAAGTAAAAAGCAAATGCGAGGCGGTGATGGCAGACCAGTAAGACATGATGCTCGAAGAGCTGGATGGTCACACAAACGAGAGACATTCAACTCATCAGCACAAAACACAATTCCTAAAGAAAATAATATATATATAAGAAACAAATATATTCCTCAGGTTAATAATAGAAACAGGATTATTGCAGCAAAGATGCATATGGCCAAGTTTACAAGAAGCAGCATATTGTGAATACTTGCAATAAAATAGACTGCAGTTTCAAGGACAAGATGGAAGTTTGTTTAAGGAATGTAGAGCAGTCATTAGCAAATTCATTTAAACTGTACATGTGATAAATGAAACGAATCGTGACACTTGAACATAAATCAACGATATACTAGTCAGGTTAAAGACGTACTATTAGGCATCCCCTATACACAGTCACAATCACAAAACACACACTCACACACACACACACACACACACACACACACAGTCACACACAAATACACAGACACACACACACACAGACATACACTAATACAGACACACACATACACACATAAACCTACATACAAGCACACACACAAACACTCACAGACACACACACACACACACACACACATACACATAGTCACACAGACACACATACAGACACACACACATACGCACAGTCATACGCACACACACGAACATAACACTCACACACACACACACACACACACTCACTCACTCACAGACAAACACACAGTTCCACAGACAAACACACACACACACACACACACACTCACAAACATACACACATATATAACCCTATCTATATATGCCATAATGAAATCCACGCACGCATGACAGGATCATCGCTTTGTGAGCATAATGTAAACACCTTGCGATATGCGGATGACGTGGGTTTGATAGCTGAAGACAAAACACAACAACATGAAATGGTTTATATAATTACAACAGCAAGTCAAGAATAACAGAAACACAGAGGTAAAGGTTAATACACACACACAAAATGTTACACCCACATACAACATCACAATAAATATCATCAATCTAAATCAAGTTAAGGTATTGAAGTATGTGGGCTCTTCAATAAAGTGAAACGGAAGATGTATTAATGAGGGTACATGTAGAATTGCTCTAGTACAGGCAGCAATTCAAACACTGAGAGAAATACGAGCAACCTTGCAAATATTCAAGTAACCGTTAGTTAGTCAGTTAGTTAGTCGCAGTTCCAACTTCACAGCAACGGGTCGTCCCCATTATGCTCCGTTCCTGTGCCAGAGAATATCAAACAAAACGCTCCCCACTGCCCAATGTGAAAATTGGAAAAGATAGGAGTCTCGACAAACAACAGCCCACACAAATACACTGTGCATAATGCCGCCCCCAGAATGTCAACAACACCAGTCCCCCACGAAACACCCAGTTCATCTCTGATGGAATCGGCTGTCATTTTCCTATCTGAATGTCTCTGTCAGCGTGTTGGATGTCTAGGTATCTGAGCTCGGGCTCACACAGGCAACAATAACTCCGTTAAATATAATATCTAACATTTATTGTATTTCAATATACAGTGCGTTGGCGCAGTGGGTTTAACAAGCCCGCACTGAGTTGCATATCACAGAGGTTTAACATCATCACACAGTTTAACATCATCAAACATTCTAAGCACACTATCTAGCATATGTCTATGAACCCAAATACACATGGGTCTAAACTATTGAGTCCCTCTAAGGCAGGCCCTGTTGCCTCTTCGATGTCCCGTCTCTCTCTGCCCATCCACACGTGTCGCAATCCGACACGGGTGGTAACTCTGTTCGAGTTCCTCGTGGACCCCGCAATAGGCGGGCCACATCAGTGTCCACGGGACAGTGGACTCACTGACCAGTCCTTCGAGAAGGTTCTGGAATACTCTGGCCTTCGAGGGTCTTACTTCTTTCCCTTGGGCGGGAGTTGTAGCCCTTGGCTAATATCTATTAACTAATGTTAGTTTACCGGATAATGTGGATAATGTGAGGCTGTGACAGTCTCCTAGATGTTCACCCACACAGTCCACGAAAATACAGTTCATCGCTGATGGCAGTGGCAGTCAACCAGAAGCCCAGCAGCCACGCATTTCTGCATAAGGCAAAAACCGGTCAACTCTGGGACATAGCCACCTGCCATCACTCGGAACATGCAGTCACGTTCCAAAAAACCTCAGGCAGATTCAAAAGCATTTCACAGGAAACTCACAGCTCACAGTGTCGCACCACGGCGACGGAACCATCAAGCCTCCTTAGTCGCCTCTTACGACATGCGTGGTAGGTTACAGTGATGCTATTCTTTGCTTCCCTTATGGGCCCCGGCAACACACGGGAGATTCAAGTAAAGTAACAATTATATGCCATTACTACCAAAAAAATTGAAACATATACGGTGGCATGGCATCGTATATATATCTCATATCCTTTGAGACCTTGATAGGATAGTATAACCAGACACTTACCGCCATATGTCTCCACCTCACACAATGTCAAAGTATCCTGAGAAGAGTCTAGGGTAGTTTTTGCTTGGTATAGACTGATCGATGACACCGGCCTGGATAGAGATAGCATAATATTGTACACTGACTGATTCTGGCCGGATCTATCTTCGTACGAAGTGATACGTTTTAGATTTGTATCCGATATGATGAGACTGAAGCCAGTCAGCCTGTACATGTAACCTGCAGGCAAATATAACTGTCACCAATAACTTTGTTACAACTGTCTATCACGATACTCTAATTACAACAATCAATTTCTATAGTCTATAGGTGACAATGAGCGCTTCACTGTCCAGTTTGTATCATTGCACCAGATGGAGTCAGCGCACAAATTAATGCTTGCAGTTGGAGACTACATGGGAATGTATCGCCAAGCCAATCGGCAGGACACTTGATGATAGTGAATATACTATCAGAGATATAAAGGTGACTTTCCAGAAGATGGGTGAGTGGTGAGAGCAAACTACTTCTGTAGTGACCCCTTGACATGCTGATGCAGTAGTCATCCGTGGACATGATGGTACAGTGGTCATCCCTTGAAATACTGGTAAAGTGGTCATCTCTGGACATTCTGGTGTAATGGTGATCCAAGCACATGCTAGTAGAGTGGTGATCCCTGGACATCTCCCATCATATGTTATGACAGTTCCGAAATAATTGTACCGATTCACTTGTTTAAGAATATACCCATTTACCTATGTATTACATTGGGTATTTCTGTCTTCCTAGTGATGCGCATAAATAATTTGAGTTTTCTTACAACATGGGCTAGCAACATTTAAACAATTGGGCTTAGGTTATGTTGTGTTATGTTATGCTATGATATTTTATGTAGAAAAACGGGCATTCCCATTCGCGCTGAGTCCACCACTGCAGCAGCGATCCCAAAGTAGGTCTGTCTGCCAACCGTTCCCATAATGAATTGGTTGTGAAATCTCCGTTCTTAACCTCTAAGGCAGCAGCAACATGCTTGCCCAGGTTTCACTCACAGTTCGGGTTATCCGGCTGGCGCCACTGTCTACACGGTATCCGCAAACCAACCCCATGTTGTATTGATTGTATCAACCCTGTCCACGCTGCTTCTCGTTTGAACAGGTGCATTATTTGCCAGCTTGTCTCTTTCTGGAGGATTATGATTCGTGTTGTCTTGTACATAATATACCCTCACCAGAACGATGGCACGTCAACCTGGGCTGGTGGAGTCTGGACATCCGGTGGCAAGAGTCAAGGCCTGCATGCGATTCACCAGTGAAGCCCGACAACCATGCCATATACCCTGTACCAGCACAGGGGAAGACAAGACGGTCATGGGAGGCTTGCGTGCAGGGTCTCATCGGGTAGGTGGCCACAGTGCATCAGATATATACTGAGGCTGAATTGTTTTGACGGCGGTTGATTCAAACACAGCTTCTGTTAATTCAGCACAATAACAGAGAATACAGAGAGTACTATTGTGGATTGGTCACACTAATATGAGCGTCGACTGTTCAGACAGCAACGACAACTACTGAATGTAACATTGCCTAGATCATTACAAAAAGCCAAGCAATGTTGTGGTTGATCGTAACGTCATGAAGAGGACATGCAACCAACTTTACACATACCATCATGCAAATAATCTGTGATAACTTTAAACATACAATCATACAACATGTCACAGGAAGCGCGTATAACATCCTAGAATGGATCTCGGTCTACACTGAAGAATGACAAATTAAGGAATGTAGGAGAAATGAGCAGAAGAATAAAAACGGTACTCGCAGCATTTAAATATCTGAATACAAGTGCGCTCGGTGTTCGAAATTGTATTGCGTAACACTGCACAAGTAAGAAGGCCGACACTCAAAGCCATTACCGGTTAGATTTTACAACACGTCTACCACGAGCGTCTAATCTCTAAATTAATGCCAGTACTTTTCACCAACAGAAAAAAAGGTGTGCAGTCACTGCTTGTTAAAACTCCCCGGGGTAAACAAATTGTTCGATTGACTGGAGCTTTCACGCGGATACCATGTGTGTCCAGCGATCCAATGTGTGAATCTTTAGACTGATAATGAAACCTCCAAACCGGGCAAACGTGTGAAACGGATAAACGGTGGAATGGGGTCGTTCATCTACAATATTGTGAATCGTGAGAATCAGAGAAATAAACGCAGAGTGAGGAGAGAAACAAGCGGCAAATCGATAAGAGTAATTAAAAGCCCATATAAGTAGACTAGGTTTTGAATGTCCCAAATCAGGTGTGCCTAGTCTTGGATCAGGTAAGAGGAAGCGACTTTTGTATGTATAACGTTCATAAGTCTGATTTCTGATAATTCTGAAGTCTAGGATTTCCTCTGAATGCTATTTCACAGTAACAATTCACCAGTTGTTAGATTTACCGACTCTGGTTATTGTTATGAGAACTAGCATGGTCTCATTTTGTTAAGTGCATTTGTTGTACATAATATATTCAACTCACTATATTTCTTTTAATTCTTTACCACGGCAGTGGCTAAGTAATGACAGATCTGGCAGACCTACATTTCGGCTGTCCCGTGTTTGTAAATCTTAAGAAAACTGTTTATTGTTTCATTTCGCTGTATATAATATTATTACTAATTCATTCGCCATGCTATTATTAGGAAAAGTATGATATGCCTATTTTAAATTGTTAGTATGCAATCAATTTTTTGTTTCCATGCATAATGTTTATTATACGCTAGAGATACTAATTGTCATATAGTAACTCACCAGGATAAATAGTGTGCTGTGATAATGTGTTATTATCAGCAGCGCGGATATTCATATTGTCTAATGCCATATCGGAATCACATGCGATATTTAACATTATTAAAATATGATATGTTATCGGCATGGTTGTTTTTGGAACAGAGGTGTATTGGTGTAGACCTTACACACACTATATACCTGGAATATGGTGCGCTTGGCCTTTTCAGTGCATAGTGAACGAGCGTTGATCGTAACTCACTGAGGCCTGGCACATAGTCTGACTACCGGTACTCTAGCCCTTCGATCAGACACGCGTGTAGTAACACCACTGACCATTTGATCAGCTTAAACAACTTTTGACGGAGCGGCTGCAAAGAACCGGATGTCTGAGTGAGTGACATAGACTTAGGACATTTTATTTCTCATTATGGGACCGGGAAAAGGGAGAGCCGGAAATGTAGCTACAAGCGTATTTGACTTCAGGACATGTCCTTCCCGACTCGACGTAGGAGAGAGAGATGGAGAGAGAAAGAGGAGAGTGAACGCAATAAAACTTGAAGACAGACACAGCTTGATATCTAATTGTGTGTTGGTGTATGTTGGTGAGGTATTGTATATATTACCGAGGATGTCCTTGGTGTAGACTAAGACACTACACATTTTTAAATTGTTTTCAAGCTCTCACCAAGAGAACTATTTTCTGGTTCACTGACTACGAGGAGAGATCATGTGGCTCAGAACGAGACACTGGTTCTGAATACCGACCGACTGACCTCAGCTGACCATAGTGGATCTCAAATAACCAGAGCGGACCCGGGCTAAGCCTATTGGAGCCTAATGGAGCCTATGGGGGCTTGACAGTAGGCGATTGTGACATCTTCTCACCTGGTTTCCCGATGTCATACACCAACCACGTCAGTTATGTATTGTACTTTTGTATGCTGATATGTTGTGTTAAGTTTTGATCATGATAGATATTACTAAGTTGTAGTTTGTTTAACTCATAGTTCAATCGTTATACATTTTCACCAAGGGAAGAAATTGCCTCGCTTACCTTGGTGGGGGATTACAACACTAGGGAGGCGAAATAATGTCAGGGGAATAATATGCCCTGTCTAGTAGGCGAATAGTAGTCATATGTTTAGGCATATAACCTTCTATTTCCCACTCCATGGGAATACCAAGACCAGCTAAATTTACATTTTAAACGAGCCATTCTCAGTTCTCTCCTAAGTATGCAAGGGCCTAATCTTTATTTCAGCCATATAAATTTTGTCCCGCGTTTCTCTCTTGGATCTGGAGTGTAGATCATCATATCCGTCACCCAAACGCAATACCTATGCCAGGAACAGTGACTACTGACATATTGGAGTGAAAGTCTGGAAATCAAATTAGTAGTCTGACAAATTGGTTGTCTGTCTGGTGTCAAAAATAGCTACTTCTGGGAGTTGCGCACCTGTGATAGTATTTAACTAGACGGTTGCTTTATACATTTCTGACAAACTGTGGTCTCAGTCCTAAATGTGTGACACAAAATCATCTGTTAGCATTAATGAATGGGAAGTCCCACTGTCTTATTGTACGCAACACAGTTTCGTATGATCTGTGTGTACGCAGTTTATGCACAGTGAAGCACGCAGTTCAGGGACTGCCTGGCCTGGTAAGGAACAGCGTGCGTCCGGTGTCACCCAACCCGCATTCACCGACTGTATGCAAATCAAGAAATAACGCTGTTTTCATGAGAACATAGGATATGAGAACACTCATGCAACTTGGTAAGTTGGAAAACGTTGAACATAAAATGAAAACATAGAACACAATCATGAATAGTAATATTTCTGGATTATGTGAGACAAGACATATGAGCAGGAGAAATATGCTCAGACGAATATAGAATAATTTACATAGGAAGGCATGCCCATAAGAGGAGTGCGAGAATAATCTGGGGCAGAGAAAGAGTGATGCCGGTAAAAAGATGTATGCCAATTTCGTGTAGAAGTTGGTAGTCAGATTAAATGGAAAAGTAGGATATTATTATCATACAACTCTGCACAAAGACTGCAGACAACAGAAAAGAAGAAATTGATAACGTTTGTAATCAACTTAACATGGCTACAGACCAATGTAAACAATGTGAAATAATTAATGTACAGGTTATTCTCAATGCACAAGTTGGAGAAACAAGAGATGAAGATGTTTCTGTAGGATACGGCCCAATGGAGACTACTGAGAGAGTGTCACAGCTCGCTGATTGATTGAGGACACATACTGACGAAACCCAAACATCATCTTTCAGCAATATCGTAGATGACTTTAGAAGTGGAAAAGTCCAGAAAAGGTCTTCATAACCAAATTGATTACATACATGTAAAGAATCGATTTCTAAACAACTGCCTGTTAATAAAGATAACACCGGAAGCAGATTGCAAAAAAAAAATGCACTAATAATTGTAAAATTAAGAAATAAACTGAAGAAATTAGGGAGTGCTACAGGAAAGAAACTTGATTTGGAAATATATGGATGAAAACAAATAACGGGTGACAAATAAGCGATGACTGTAAAGGATGGGTACAGCGCAATAGGAAACAAAAAGGCATTATTGACAGACTATAGCACATGTTAAATGAATCAGTGAATGAATCACTGAAAAACGAGAAGTAGATTATGAGCTCTGCCAAAGCACGACTACAAAAAACAATGGAAGTTGCGGACAAAGCCTTCGTCAGCACAGAACAGACAAACAAAAATAGACTAACAAATACACGAACGACACTACATGAAAGTATAAATTTCACTTATCTGTGTCCTGCTTAGAACGGTTACCATGTATGGAATAAAACGGATGTCGTGGTTAACGGGCTCAACTGACTAAAGGTCAGTACAGCCAGAAACTCGGTGATTGGCTAAGACAACCGGTGAGGGAACACGCGCTGTGGGGATGGGGGTACGTCCAGGAGAGCGAATGGAAAAATATGGATATGTAGAGCACTGTAGCTAACTCTGGGGCGATGTAACAGATGCAGTTCGGAATTCCGCACGCCAAGTTCGAAACGTTGTTGTGGGCGATATGGATGCAGACCAACAATCGTTTGCTATCATAAAATAGCACAATTGACTGTTGTTCAGAACGCAATGAGAAGCGACCCCACGCAAACTAACCAGGAAGTCACAGAAGGCAGAAATAATGCAGGTGTTGACTACTACGTCATGTGAAGGACATGCAACTGGCTTGTAAGTGGACTATACGACTACGGGGATGAGGGGGGGGGGGGAGGGGGCAAGGGGCGTTAGGGACCTAAATACAACTGTGTTGGACATTGAGGCCGTGAGGGGAGAGTGAACCCAACTGGAAGATAAGACGGTTTTCCAATGTCTTGCGATCGCGTTCGTGAGATGTGCACTATTTTATCGCCGTAACATGTATGTCGGCAACCCCACAGTGGTCGGAACTGATGAAGTGTAGGGGTACCGGTTTCTGGGCACTACTGTTAATATCGGATAAATGTTGTCTAAAGTATCCGCCAGACGAAGGCCTGTCTTACCAAGATACTTCATGTCGCAACATGTGCAGATGATCACATAGATGACGTTGCGACTCGTACATGAGAAACCCTCCCGGGTGTGGAAAGTAGTCTTAGGGAAAGTCAGACGTGTGGTTTGAAGGACATATGGACAAGTCTTACAACGAGATCGAAGACATGCAGTCGTGCCAGGAAGAGACTTGTGAGATTGGGATAGAGTGCTATGGACCAGCACATCCCTCAGGTTACGATCCCGCCTGTATGCCACAAGTTGGGCCTTTGAGAAGACATCGCGAGTGACCGGGACTGCCTGGAGGATGGGTAGATGCATCATGAGAATATTCTTGGCAGCAATATTATGAAGATGGTAGGTAAGTGAGAGAATAGGTCTATTATTACGTGGTTTCGGCCTGGAAGAGAGAGCTAAATGAATCAGTACTGTAGAAGACAAAGCAAATAATATCAGAAATAGACTGCACAGAAGAAATTCTACAATTGATGGACATTAGCAGAAAAAGTAAAAATCAAAGTGTATATGAAGGAATACATAACGAAGTAGTACAACAATATAATGCAGCGGAAATGGCCTGGCCAAAACGTGTTAAGACAAGGTGTTAGATTAGGTGTTAAATAAGATGATTCAGTTAAGGTGTTAGACAAAGTGTTAGACAAGGTGTTAGATATGGTGTTAGACAAAGTGTTAGACAAAGTGTTAGACAAGGTGTTAGATATGGTGTTAGACAAGGTGTTAGATATGGTGTTAGACAATGTTTTAGATATGGTGTTAGACAAGGTGTTAGATATGGTGTTAGACAAGGTGTCAGACAAAGTGTTAGACAAGGTGTTAGATATGGTGTTAGACAAAGAGTTAGACAAGGTGTTAGACGAGGTGTTAGATATGGTGTTAGACAAGGTGTTAGATAAGGTGTTAGACAAGGTTTTAGATATGGTGTTTGTCACAGAACTCAGTGGGTCCGCCTCGTGATGTTTCTGCTGAGGAAAGGTCCGGTGAGACATCGGAGATTCGGGTGACGAAAATTTAACAGTGAAAGGGAAGTAACCAGTAAATTGACTCAACCCGACCCGAATCGTTGCTCGCCCTGTAAGATTATTCCAGAGGGGTGGCGGAACAGATGTCCGGGCAAGACCGACTGCGCATGTCTGACTGCGCAGTCGATTGTCCCGGAACACCTGATCAGTTGGAGACAAAGGTTGCCGGCAGGCAGTCGACATTTTGGCCTAGTGCTAAGGGAGAGAGAGCCGGACGCCGTGTCTTGACGAGGGTTAAAGACTTCCGACATCATGTCCAGTTGCAGTGACAACGCTTCTCGTCTCCACTGTCGTGCTGTTTGTGTGAAGGTATGTGTACAACCGTTTTCATTAACTAGTGCGGTGTCGGTGATTCAAATTATGAGATTTCGCTAACGCGTGTACTGACCGGCGCGGGAAAGGAGGTCACGTGTGAACAGTGGCAAGCTTGTAGTTTACGACTGTAAAATTAAGCCTGTGGCAAACGCGTGTGTAGCAGCATTGTACTGCTAAGATATTTCATAGGTTAGCAGCGCGCGGCTTATTTACAGCCCCTGTTGATCGGGGAAATCGGGTTCAGGGAAGTGAGACCTATAATTCGAGTACACACATGGCCAACTTTGTAACCTCGAACGTCGGCGGGGCCAGCGCAGCCGAACCGTTACTCACAGCGCTAACGGAAGTAGATTAAGGAGTCGCTTCGGATATATCGAGTGATATATCGATGAACTCGGGCAAGTGCACCGAATCGAATACACCGGTCGGCCGAACCCTCCGAGGTCGTTTCAAGGTCGTGCCGGGAGTCGAGCGTCTGATCACCTGGTGGCCGACCACTGACTTTCTTCTTGGCTTTCCTCACATCTGTCATGTAAATTAGTTCCCTCGATGGAATGCCAGCTTACCATAGTGGTGTCCTGAGAGGTTGACAGAAGGAGAAGGGACCATTGCGACAGAATTGTTCATATTGAACATGACACCGTTCTAAATGCCCCGACCTGGGACCAGGGAGGGGGGAACGGGGTGTGGATTTCTGCTACAGGGGAACACCCTGTATATCTATTTGTTCTTGGATGGTGCCTACGGTCTGGTACGACATCAGCGTTGGCGGATAACAGGAAGGAGGTGAGGGAGTACTGCCATTAGCCCTCCTTAAGGGTGCTTCTATCTTTAAGTACCACTAACTCACTAACCACATGTGTTGTCTAGCTATGTTTCAGCAGAGACCCATATCTCCGACACCAACCTTGACCCAGTCCTACGTTCGTCTGAGAAAGAGGATGTAGGTGGACAGCTGCCACTTTGGTTCTAGGTCCAGTCTGTCCTCGACCATTGGAGCAGCCAGTGAAGGAGTGCAGCCCTTATGGGAAGGGTCCACATGTCTGAGTAATGGGGACTTAAGTGTATCTGCTGTGGGTAAGTCTGATTCATGGTGCTATCCGAGTGTTATCCTCCACAGATTCTATCTTGTTGAGAGCAGAGCCATGATCTGGGGACGAGTCCAGTGATCCGGACTAGGGCGACAGCCGGTGTGAACAGCTTGGAAGTCCACTACCGCAGCGAGCAGTACGTACAATCGAGAGTACGTCTCAGGAAGGGCTCCAGCTAACGCCTCGCCCACTCCACATCTGATAGCCCAGGTTATGTGTCAGGACAACACCATATCGCCTTGTTTGTTACTCCAGCGGGGCAAGTATCTGATTGTTGTTAGTGTCCAGGTTGTGACCCTGACTGACTGCCTGCATGCCAAATAATGCTGATGTCTCCGCTACCAAGTGCCTGGTACCCTGTGGTGCCTGATATTGTGGAAGAACTTGTGTCTGTTTTGAACTCTATCTAACGTGACACGTTTCAGCGGGAGAGGTATCTGTGCTGTGATATCTGCGCTATGAGTCAGAGGATCTGCGCGAGTTGCATAGACCGTTAGGACTGCTACTACCATTGAGTGAGAGATCACCATCTTGCTATATCCGCAGTACCCTCAGACTTTTCCAGACGCTTCAGATGAGTGTTCTAGTTCCTCAGCTTCCGAGAGAGTCTTTATCCCTAAGGTGATCCAGACTTCAGGGACGTCATCCACCGGAGGTCCCAAGTACCAGTGAGTCAACTCGCCAGCCATCCTATCCAAGTGGAGAAACCTATACCTGGAGGGAGGCCTGAGAGACTTGGTGAGCGTGTCTGACTTACCCAATAGTGTGACTTGAGGCCCTGACGATGATGACACTTCCTCCAGGAGGCTACTCGATCCTTGCCACGTCTTATCTCGCATAGATACTGCAAGGTCTATCTCAGAATCATCATCATTCTCCTTCATCCATTCATCTTGTATAATACATCATATTGTTAACATAGTTAGCTGCCAGAGTTGCGTCATGAGTTCAGGACGAAGTTTGAAAGGGGTAACGTCCCTTGGTTGAGAGTGAGGGAGATAGGGTTCCAAGGGTCGAAGGGGTTTGTGGACTGAGGTCACCTATGTCCCAGGGCTAAAGGTATCCCGTTGTTAAAGTGTGATAGCAGGTTCCCCTCACCCCAGGGAGTGCTACGACAGTGTTAGACAAGGTGTTAGTTATGATGTTAGACAAGGTTTTAGTTATGGTGTTAGACAAGGTTTTAGTTATGGTGTTAGACAAGGTTTTAGTTATGGTGTTAGACAAGGTGTTAGACAAGGTGTTAGACAAGGTGTTAGATATGGTGTTAGACAAGGTGTTAGATATGGTGTTAGACAAGGTGTTAGACAAGGTGTTAGATATGGTGTTAGACAAGGTGTTAGATATGGTGTTAGACAAGGTGTTAGTTATGGTGTTAGACAAGGTGTTAGACAAGGTGTTAGATAAGGTGTTAGACAAGGTGTTAGACAGGGTGTTAGACAAGGTGTTAGACAAGGTGTTAGATATGGTGTTAGATATGGTGTTAGACAAGGTGTTAGAAAGGGTGTTAGACAAGGTGCTAGACAAGGTGTTAGACAGGGTATTAGACAAGGTGTTAGATATGTTGTTTGAAAGGTGTTAGACAAGGTGTTAGACAAGGTATTAGACAAGGTGTTAGACAAGGTGTTAGATAAGGTGTTAGACAAGGTGTTAGACAAGGTGTTAGACAAGGTGTTAGATAAGGTGTTAGATAAGGTGTTAGATAAGGTGCTAGACAAGGTGTTAGACAAGGTGTTAGATATGATGTTAGACAAGGTGTTAGACAAGGTGTTAGACAAGGTGTTAGACAAGGTGTTAGACAAGATGTTAGACAAGGTGTTAGACAAGGTGTTAGATATGGTGTTAGATATGGTGTTAGACAAGGTGTTAGTTATGGTGCTAGACAAGGTGTTAGACAAGGTGTTAGACAGCGTGTTAGACAAGGTGTTAGACAAGGTATTAGACAAGGTGTTAGACAAAGCGTTAGATAAGGTGTTAGACAAGGTGTTAGACAAGGTGTTAGATATGGTGTTAGACAAGGTGTTAGACAATGTGTTAGATATGGTGTTAGACAAAGAGTTAGACAAGGTGTTAGACAAGGTGTTAGATATGGTAATAGACAAGGTGTTAGATAAGGTGTCAGACAAGGTTTTAGATATGGTGTTAGACAAGGTTTTAGATATGGTGTTAGACAACGTGTTAGATATGGTGTTAGAAAAGGTGTTAGACAAGGTGTTAGATATGGTGTTAGACAAGGTGTTAAATATTTTGTTAGACAAGGTGTTAGATATGGTGTTAGACAAGGTGTTAGATATGGTGTTAGACAAGGTGTTAGTTATGGTGTTAGACAAGGTGTTAGACAAGATGTTAGATATGGTCATAGACAAGGTGTTAGACAGGGTGTTAGACAAGGTGTTAGACAAGGTGTTAGATATGGTGTTAGACAAGGTGTTAGACAGGGTGTTAGACAAGGTGCTAGACAAGGTGTTAGACAGGGTATTAGACAAGGTGTTAGATATGTTGTTTGAAAGGTGTTAGACAAGGTGTTAGACAACGTGTTAGACAAGGTGTTAGACAAGGTATTAGACAAGGTGTTAAACAAGGTGTTAGATAAGGTGTTAGACAAGGTGTTAGACAAGGTGTTAGATAAGGTGTTAGATAAGGTGTTAGACAAGGTGTTAGACAAGGTGCTAGACAAGGTGTTAGACAAGGTGTTAGATATGATGTTAGACAAGGTGTTAGACAAGGTGTTAGACAAGGTGTTAGACAATGTGTTAGACAAGGTGTTAGACAAGGTGTTAGACAAGGTGTTAGATATGATGGTAGACAAGGTGTTAGACAAGGTGTTAGACAAGATGTTAGACAAGGTGTTACACAAGATGTTAGATATGGTGTTAGATATGGTGTTAGACAAGGTTTTAGTTATGGTGTTAGACAAGGTGTTAGACAAGGTGTTAGACAAGGTGTTAAACTAGGTGTTAGACAAGATGTTAGACAAGGTGTTAGATATGGTGTTAGACAAGGTGTTAGGTATGGTGTTAGACAAGGTGTTAGACAAGGTGTTAGACAAGGTATTAAACAAGGTGTTAGACAAGGTGTTAGATAAGGTGTTAGACAAGGTGTTAGACAAGGTGATAGACAAGGTGTTAGATATGGTGTTAGACAATGTGTTAGACAAGGTGTTAGATATGTTGTTAGACAAGGTGTTAGACAAGGTGTTAGATATGATGTTAGACAAGGTGTTAGACAAGGTGTTAGACAAGGTGTTAGATATGATGTTAGACAAGGTGTTAGACAAGGTGTTAGACAAGGTGTTAGACAAGGTGTTAGATATGATGTTAGACAAGGTGTTAGACAAGGTGTTAGATATGATGTTAGACAAGGTGTTAGACAAGATGTTAGATATGATGTTAGACAAGGTGTTAGACAAGATGTTAGATATGATGTTAGACAAGGTGTTAGACAAGATGTTAGATATGGTGTTAGACAAGGTGTTAGACAAGGTGTTAGACAAGATGTTAGATATGATGTTAGACAAGGTGTTAGACAAGGTGTTAGACAAGGTGTTAGATATGATGTTAGATATGATGTTAGATAAGGTGTTAGACAAGGTGTTAGACAAGGTGTTAGACAAGGTGTTAGACAAAGTGTTAGACAAGGTATTAGACAAGGTGTTAGACAAGGTGTTAGATAAGGTGTTAGATAAGGTGTTAGATAAGGTGTTAGACAAGGTGTTAGACAAGGTGTTAGACAAGGTGTTAGACATGGTGTTAGACAAGGTGTTAGACAAGGTGTTAGATATGATGTTAGACAAGGTGTTAGACAAGGTGTTAGACAAGGTGTTAGATATGATGTTAAACAAGGTGTTAGATATGATGTTAGACAAGGTGTTAGACAAGGTGTTAGACAAGGTGGTAGACAAGGTGTTAGACAAGGTGTTAGACAAGGTGTTAGACAATGTGTTAGACAAGGTGTTAGACAAGGTCTTAGACAACGTGTTAGACAAGGTGTTAGATATGATGTTAGACAAGGTGTTAGACAAGGTGTTAGATATGATGTTAGACAAGGTGTTAGACAAGGTGTTAGACAAGGTGTTAGATATGATGTTAGACAAGGTGTTAGACAAGGTGTTAGACAAGGTGTTAGATATGATGTTAGACAAGGTGTTAGACAAGGTGTTAGACAAGGTGTTAGATATGATGTTAGACAAGGTGTTAGATATGATGTTAGACAAGGTGTTAGACAAGATGTTAGACAAGGTGTTAGACAAGATGTTAGATATGGGGTTAGATATGATGTTAGACAAGGTGTTAGTTATGGTGTTAGACAAGGTGTTAGATATGGTGTTAGATATGGTGTTAGACAAGGTGTTAGACAAGGTGTTAGACAAGGTGTTAGACAAGGTGTTAGATATGATGTTAGACAAGGTGTTAGATATGGTGTTAGACAAAGAGTTAGACAAGGTGTTAGACAAGGTGTTAGATATGGTAATAGACAAGGTGTTAGATAAGGTGTCAGACAAGGTTTTAGATATGGTGTTAGACAAGGTTTTAGATATGGTGTTAGACAACGTGTTAGATATGGTGTTAGAAAAGGTGTTAGACAAGGTGTTAGATATGGTGTTAGACAAGGTGTTAAATATTTTGTTAGACAAGGTGTTAGATATGGTGTTAGACAAGGTTTTAGATATGGTGTTAGACAAGGTTTTAGTTATGGTGTTAGACAAGGTGTTAGACAAGGTGTTAGACAAGGTGTTAGATATGGTGTTAGACAAGGTGTTAGATATGGTGTTAGACAAGGTGTTAGTTATGGTGTTAGACAAGGTGTTAGACAAGATGTTAGATATGGTCATAGACAAGGTGTTAGACAGGGTGTTAGACAAGGTGTTAGACAAGGTGTTAGATATGGTGTTAGACAAGGTGTTAGACAGGGTGTTAGACAAGGTGCTAGACAAGGTGTTAGACAGGGTATTAGACAAGGTGTTAGATATGTTGTTTGAAAGGTGTTAGACAAGGTGTTAGACAACGTGTTAGACAAGGTGTTAGACAAGGTATTAGACAAGGTGTTAAACAAGGTGTTAGATAAGGTGTTAGACAAGGTGTTAGACAAGGTGTTAGATAAGGTGTTAGATAAGGTGTTAGACAAGGTGCTAGACAAGGTGCTAGACAAGGTGTTAGACAAGGTGTTAGACAAGGTGTTAGACAAGGTGTTAGACAAGGTGTTAGACAATGTGTTAGACAAGGTGTTAGACAAGGTGTTAGACAACGTGTTAGACAAGGTGTTAGATATGATGGTAGACAAGGTGTTAGACAAGGTGTTAGACAAGATGTTAGACAAGGTGTTACACAAGATGTTAGATATGGTGTTAGATATGGTGTTAGACAAGGTGTTAGTTATGGTGTTAGACAAGGTGTTAGACAAGGTGTTAGACAAGGTGTTAAACTAGGTGTTAGACAAGATGTTAGACAAGGTGTTAGATATGGTGTTAGACAAGGTGTTAGTTATGGTGTTAGACAAGGTGTTAGACAAGGTGTTAGACACGGTATTAAACAAGGTGTTAGACTAGGTGTTAGATAAGGTGTTAGACAAGATGTTAGACAAGGTGTTAGACAAGGTGTTAGACAAGGTGTTAGATATGGTGTTAGACAAGGTGTTAGACAAGGTGTTAGACAAGGTGTTAGATATGATGTTAGACAAGGTGTTAGATATGATGTTAGACAAGGTGTTAGACAAGATGTTAGACAAGGTGTTAGACAAGATGTTAGATATGGGGTTAGATATGATGTTAGACAAGGTGTTAGTTATGGTGTTAGACAAGGTGTTAGACAATGTGTTAGACAAGGTGTTAGACAAGGTGTTAGACAAGGTGTTAGATATGATGTTAGACAAGGTGTTAGATATGGTGTTAGACAAAGAGTTAGACAAGGTGTTAGACAAGGTGTTAGATATGGTAATAGACAAGGTGTTAGATAAGGTGTCAGACAAGGTTTTAGATATGGTGTTAGACAAGGTTTTAGATATGGTGTTAGACAACGTGTTAGATATGGTGTTAGAAAAGGTGTTAGACAAGGTGTTAGATATGGTGTTAGACAAGGTGTTAAATATTTTGTTAGACAAGGTGTTAGATATGGTGTTAGACAAGGTTTTAGATATGGTGTTAGACAAGGTTTTAGTTATGGTGTTAGACAAGGTGTTAGATATGGTGTTAGACAAGGTGTTAGATATGGTGTTAGACAAGGTGTTAGTTATGGTGTTAGACAAGGTGTTAGACAAGATGTTAGATATGGTCATAGACAAGGTGTTAGACAGGGTGTTAGACAAGGTGTTAGACAAGGTGTTAGATATGGTGTTAGACAAGGTGTTAGACAGGGTGTTAGACAAGGTGCTAGACAAGGTGTTAGACAGGGTATTAGACAAGGTGTTAGATATGTTGTTTGAAAGGTGTTAGACAAGGTGTTAGACAACGTGTTAGACAAGGTGTTAGACAAGGTATTAGACAAGGTGTTAAACAAGGTGTTAGATAAGGTGTTAGACAAGGTGTTAGACAAGGTGTTAGACAAGGTGTTAGACAAGGTGTTAGACAAGGTGTTAGACAATGTGTTAGACAAGGTGTTAGACAAGGTGTTAGACAACGTGTTAGACAAGGTGTTAGATATGATGGTAGACAAGGTGTTAGACAAGGTGTTAGACAAGATGTTAGACAAGGTGTTACACAAGATGTTAGATATGGTGTTAGATATGGTGTTAGACAAGGTGTTAGTTATGGTGTTAGACAAGGTGTTAGACAAGGTGTTAGACAAGGTGTTAGACAAGGTGTTAAACTAGGTGTTAGACAAGATGTTAGATATGGTGTTAGACAAGGTGTTAGTTATGGTGTTAGACAAGGTGTTAGACAAGGTGTTAGACACGGTATTAAACAAGGTGTTAGACTAGGTGTTAGATAAGGTGTTAGACAAGATGTTAGACAAGGTGTTAGACAAGGTGTTAGATATGGTGTTAGACAAGGTGTTAGACAAGGTGTTAGACAAGGTGTTAGACAAGGTGTTAGATATGGTGTTAGACAAGGTGTTAGACAAGGTGTTAGACAAGGTGTTAGACAAGGTGTTAGATATGTTGTTAGACAAGGTGTTAGACAAGGTGTTAGATATGATGTTAGACACGGTGTTAGACAAGGTGTTAGACAAGGTGTTAGATATGATGTTAGACAAGGTGTTAGACAAGGTGTTAGACAAGGTGTTAGACAAGGTGTTAGACAAGGTGTTAGATATGATGTTAGACAAGGTGTTAGACAAGGTGTTAGATATGATGTTAGACAAGGTGTTAGACAAGATGTTAGATATGATGTTAGACAAGGTGTTAGACAAGGTGTTAGATATGATGTTAGACAAGGTGTTAGACAAGGTGTTAGATATGATGTTAGACAAGGTGTTAGACAAGATGTTAGATATGATGTTAGACAAGGTGTTAGACAAGGTGTTAGACAAGGTGTTAGATATGATGTTAGACAAGGTGTTAGACAAGGTGTTAGACAAGGTGTTAGATATGATGTTAGACAAGGTGTTAGACAAGGTGTTAGACAAGGTGTTAGATATGATGTTAGACAAGGTGTTAGACAAGATGTTAGATATGATGTTAGACAAGGTGTTAGATATGATGTTAGATATGATGTTAGACAAGGTGTTAGACAAGGTGTTAGACAAGGTGTTAGACAAGGTGTTAGACAAGGTGTTAGATATGATGTTAGATATGATGTTAGACAAGGTGTTAGACAAGGTGTTAGACAAGGTGTTAGATATGATGTTAGATATGATGTTAGACAAGGTGTTAGACAAGGTGTTAGACAAGGTGTTAGATATGATGTTAGATATGATGTTAGACAAGGTGTTAGACAAGGTGTTAGACAAGGTGTTAGATATGATGTTAGATATGATGTTAGACAAGGTGTTAGACAAGGTGTTAGACAAGGTGTTAGATATGATGTTAGATATGATGTTAGACAAGGTGTTAGATATGATGTTAGATATGATGTTAGACAAGGTGTTAGATATGATGTTAGATATGATGTTAGACAAGGTGTTAGACAAGGTGTTAGATATGATGTTAGATATGATGTTAGACAAGGTGTTAGACAAGGTGTTAGATATGATGTTAGACAAGGTGTTAGACAAGATGTTAGATAAGATGTTAGACAAGGTGTTAGACAAGGTGTTAGATATGATGTTAGACAAGGTGTTAGACAAGGTGTTAGACAAGGTGTTAGATATGATGTTAGACAAGGTGTTAGACAAGGTGTTAGATATGATGTTAGATATGATGTTAGACAAGGTGTTAGACAAGGTGTTAGACAAGGTGTTAGACAAGGTGTTAGACAAGGTGTTAGATATGATGTTAGATATGATGTTAGACAAGGTGTTAGACAAGGTGTTAGACAAGGTGTTAGATATGATGTTAGACAAGGTGTTAGACAAGGTGTTAGACAAGGTGTTAGATATGATGTTAGATATGATGTTAGACAAGGTGTTAGACAAGGTGTTAGACAAGGTGTTAGATATGATGTTAGATATGATGTTAGACAAGGTGTTAGACAAGGTGTTAGACAAGGTGTTAGACAAGGTGTTAGACAAGATGTTAGATATGATGTTAGACAAGGTGTTAGATATGATGTTATACAAGGTGTTAGATATGATGTTAGATATGATGTTAGATAAGGTGTTAGATATGATGTTAGATAAGGTGTTAGATATGATGTTAGATATGATGTTAGACAAGGTGTTAGATATGATGTTAGATAAGGTGTTAGATATGATGTTAGATATGATGTTAGACAAGGTGTTAGATATGATGTTAGATAAGGTGTTAGATATGATGTTAGATATGATGTTAGACAAGGTGTTAGATATGATGTTAGATAAGGTTTTAGATATGATGTTAGATAAGGTGTTAGATATGATGTTAGATATGATGTTAGACAAGGTGTTAGATATGATGTTAGATAAGGTGTTAGATATGATGTTAGATATGATGTTAGATAAGGTGTTAGATATGATGTTAGATATGATGTTAGACAAGGTGTTAGATATGATGTTAGACAAGGTGTTAGATATGATGTTAGACAAGGTGTTAGATATGATGTTAGACAAGGTGTTAGATATGATGTTATACAAGGTGTTAGATATGATGTTAGATATGATGTTAGACAAGGTGTTAGATATGATGTTAGATATGATGTTAGATAAGGTGTTAGATATGATGTTAGACAAGGTGTTAGATATGATGTTAGACAAGGTGTTAGATATGATGTTAGACAAGGTGTTAGACAAGGTGTTAGACAAGGTGTTAGACAAGATGTTAGATATGATGTTAGACAAGGTGTTAGACAAGGTGTTAGACAAGGTGTTAGATATGATGTTAGATATGATGTTAGATAAGGTGTTAGACAAGGTGTTAGACAAGGTGTTAGACAAGGTGTTAGACAAAGTGTTAGACAAGGTATTAGACAAGGTGTTAGACAAGGTGTTAGATAAGGTGTTAGATAAGGTGTTAGATAAGGTGTTAGACAAGGTGTTAGACAAGGTGTTAGACAAGGTGTTAGACAAGGTGTTAGATATGGTGTTAGACAAGGTGTTAGACAAGGTGTTAGACAAGGTGTTAGATATGATGTTAGACAAGGTGTTAGACAAGGTGTTAGACAAGGTGTTAGATATGATGTTAAACAAGGTGTTAGATATGATGTTAGACAAGGTGTTAGACAAGGTGTTAGACAAGGTGGTAGACAAGGTGTTAGACAAGGTGTTAGACAAGGTGTTAGACAAGGTGTTAGACAACGTGTTAGACAAGGTGTTAGATATGATGTTAGACAAGGTGTTAGACAAGGTGTTAGATATGATGTTAGACAAGGTGTTAGACAAGGTGTTAGATATGATGTTAGACAAGGTGTTAGACAAGATGTTAGACAAGGTGTTAGACAAGATGTTAGATATGGGGTTAGATATGATGTTAGACAAGGTGTTAGTTATGGTGTTAGACAAGGTGTTAGATATGATGTTAGACAAGGTGTTAGTTATGGTGTTAGACAAGGTGTTAGACAAGGTGTTAGACAAGGTGTTAGATATGGTGTTAGACAAGGTGTTAGACAAGGTGTTAGACAAGGTGTTAGATATGGTGTTAGACAAGGTGTTAGACAAGGTGTTAGATATGGTGTTAGACAAGGTGTTAGATATGATGATAGACAAGGTGTTAGACAAGTTATTAGATAGGTAGTTAGTCACGGTGTTTGACATGGTGTTAGGCAGGGTATTGTACTATCAATGATTCTGTTAAATGTGTACAATGATATAACAAGATCCATACAAAGCATTTGAAGAATATCGGTTTGTGGACATGGTGTAAACGGATGCTGTAGGCTGATAGCAAAGTTTTTGTCACTGAATACATGAAAAGATTGATGCAATTACAACATAAAATAAAAACATAGGACTTTGAATAACAGTAACACAGAGGTAATGGTTATTACAAAGAAAATTATCTACCCGATATCAACATAAATGAAACCAATCTGCAAAAAATGAAGCTGTTTAAGTATTTCAGTACATTTAATAACAGCAGATGGTAGATGTATTAATGAGGTTAACTGTGGAATAGTCCTGGCTAAGGCAGCATTTGACAAGGTGAAGAGTATTCTCGGCAATTTAACGTTGTCACTGGGGGTTACAAGCTAAATTAAATAAATCCTGATGTATGGTCGCGAAGCATGGACAAATATAGACAAGTGATGATTTTGTGAAAGTCGTGCAGATGTGGTTTATATAAAAATTATGAGAATATTGTGGACTGACAAAAAGAGCAATGAAGACATCATGAGGGAAGTTAGCTCGCAAAGAGAACCGGCAGCTAATAAATATCACTAGAGAACAATCCACATTCTTCGCGCATGTCATGACAAGGGGACGGGTAAAATATGTCGTCACAACGGGAAAGTTGGAGTTGAAGAGAGGAAACGGAAGACCAAGAGAGAATATGCTGGACAGTTCGACATTAGGACACAGAAGATTGTGGACAGACATAATCATCAACATGGATTATAAGACGTTTAGTATGCAAGCCCAATCTTTACATCGTCCATTTATTACTTGGCAGAAAACTGTGGTTTCGGGTGAACTACGCATGAGATCATTGGAATATTCTTTGACGGTTATAAAAACGTTTGATACCAACATAAATGATGCCGCAAATAGAGATGGACACCACTTCAAAGATAGAATGCAATAGATGAACAGAATGAATACAATGACATAAATAAGCAGTAAGAAAAGCAATGAGCAAAATGAACAGAAAGAACGGCAATGCGATTGGAGCCTGATTACAAACATTGAACATACAAACACGAACAGCCGCGGGCATCATGTACAGACAGACAGATATACACGTCATATTACACGTCATTGACACCACTCACTGTCCCGGTTGTAGATGCGGATAAAGTACGGAGACACTTCTTGACTGTAGGTGAGCGACCAATATGTTTGCATGTCGTTGCCGCCCGTTCGTGTGCAAGAGCCGGAAGAGTAATTTTGGCCCGTATTCCCATCCACCGCATTTGACGACAGCCCCAAACTTCCGTCTGGTATGTAATTACTCGACTGGCTTGTGTTCTGTTTTAGCGCAACGTTACGACCTGTGAAAGGAAACGCTCAGTCTGAATCTAGTGCATGCAGTGAATATTCATGATACATAGAACCACATTATCCATTCCGCCTGTGGTTGGTAATTATGTCTATGAAAAGCCTTAAATCTCTTGTGCTGCCAATGATTTCTGATTTAGTGATGAACATCTGTCCAGCATACCCTCTCTTGATTTCTCCCAGCTTCTCCACATGTTCACATGTCCGGTTGTTACAACAAACATGAGCTTAACCCTTCTCATGGATGTCCGGTTGTTACAACAAACATGACCTTTAACCCTTCTCATGGAAGCTCGGAAGAATGTCGACAGTTTACTTCTCAGGTGAGTAATAATTAAACCCTTTGTGAGTAATCTTCTTCCAAGATATGTCAGTTTCTCTGTCTATCCCCTCTCCGTTTCTTTCAAGATATGTCAGTTTCTCTGTCTATCCCCTCTCCGTTTCTTTCAAGATATGTCAGTTTCTCTGTCTATCCCCTCTCCGTTTCTTTCAAGATATGTCAGTTTCTCTGTCTATCCCCTCTCCGTTTCTTCCAAGATATGTCAGTTTCTCTGTCTATCCCCTCTCCGTTTCTTTCAAGATATGTCAGTTTCTCTGTCTATCCCCTCTCCGTTTCTTCCAAGATATGTCACTTTCTCTGTCTATCCCCTCTCCGTTTCTTCCAAGATATGTCAGTTTCTCTGTCTATCCCCTCTCCGTTTCTTCCAAGATATGTCAGTTTCTCTGTCTATCCCCTCTCCGTTTCTTCCAAGATATGTCAGTTTCTCTGTCTATCCCCTCTCCGTTTCTTCCAAGATATGTCACTTTCTCTGTCTATCCCCTCTCCGTTTCTTCCAAGATATGTCAGTTTCTCTGTCTATCCCCTCTCCGTTTCTTTCAAGATATGTCACTTTCTCTGTCTATCCCCTCTCCGTTTCTTCCAAGATATGTCAGTTTCTCTGTCTATCCCCTCTCCGTTTCTTCCAAGATATGTCAGTTTCTCTGTCTATCCCCTCTCCGTTTCTTCCAAGATATGTCAGTTTCTCTGTCTATCCCCTCTCCGTTTCTTCCAAGATATGTCAGTTTCTCTGTCTATCCCCTCTCCGTTTCTTCCAAGATATGTCACTTTCTCTGTCTATCCCCTCTCCGTTTCTTCCAAGATATGTCAGTTTCTCTGTCTATCCCCTCTCCGTTTCTTTCAAGATATGTCACTTTCTCTGTCTATCCCCTCTCCGTTTCTTCCAAGATATGTCAGTTTCTCTGTCTATCCCCTCTCCGTTTCTTCCAAGATATGTCAGTTTCTCTGTCTATCCCCTCTCCGTTTCTTCCAAGATATGTCAGTTTCTCTGTCTATCCCCTCTCCGTTTCTTCCAAGATATGTCAGTTTCTCTGTCTATCCCCTCTCCGTTTCTTCCAAGATATGTCACTTTCTCTGTCTATCCCCTCTCCGTTTCTTCCAAGATATGTCAGTTTCTCTGTCTATCCCCTCTCCGTTTCTTCCAAGATATGTCAGTTTCTCTGTCTATCCCCTCTCCGTTTCTTCCAAGATATGTCAGTTTCTCTGTCTATCCCCTCTCCGTTTCTTTCAAGATATGTCAGTTTCTCTGTCTATCCCCTCTCCGTTTCTTCCAAGATATGTCAGTTTCTCTGTCTATCCCCTCTCCGTTTCTTCCAAGATATGTCAGTTTCTCTGTCTATCCCCTCTCCGTTTCTTCCAAGATATGTCAGTTTCTCTGTCTATCCCCTCTCCGTTTCTTCCAAGATATGTCAGTTTCTCTGTCTATCCCCTCTCCGTTTCTTTCAAGATATGTCACTTTCTCTGTCTATCCCCTCTCCGTTTCTTTCAAGATATGTCAGTTTCTCTGTCTATCCCCTCTCCGTTTCTTTCAAGATATGTCACTTTCTCTGTCTATCCCCTCTCCGTTTCTTTCAAGATATGTCAGTTTCTCTGTCTATCCCCTCTCCGTTTCTTTCAAGATATGTCACTTTCTCTGTCTATCCCCTCTCCGTTTCTTTCAAGATATGTCAGTTTCTCTGTCTATCCCCTCTCCGTTTCTTTCAAGATATGTCAGTTTCTCTGTCTATCCCCTCTCCGTTTCTTCCAAGATATGTCACTTTCTCTGTCTATCCCCTCTCCGTTTCTTCCAAGATATGTCACTTTCTCTGTCTATCCCCTCTCCGTTTCTTTCAAGATATGTCACTTTCTCTGTCTATCCCCTCTCCGTTTCTTTCAAGATATGTCACTTTCTCTGTCTATCCCCTCTCCGTTTCTTTCAAGATATGTCACTTTCTCTGTCTATCCCCTCTCCGTTTCTTCCAAGATATGTCACTTTCTCTGTCTATCCCCTCTCCGTTTCTTCCAAGATATGTCACTTTCTCTGTCTATCCCCTCTCCGTTTCTTCCAAGATATGTCAGTTTCTCTGTCTATCCCCTCTCCGTTTCTTTCAAGATATGTCACTTTCTCTGTCTATCCCCTCTCCGTTTCTTCCAAGATATGTCACTTTCTCTGTCTATCCCCTCTCCGTTTCTTCCAAGATATGTCACTTTCTCTGTCTATCCCCTCTCCGTTTCTTTCAAGATATGTCAGTTTCTCTGTCTATCCCCTCTCCGTTTCTTTCAAGATATGTCAGTTTCTCTGTCTATCCCCTCTCCGTTTCTTTCAAGATATGTCACTTTCTCTGTCTATCCCCTCTCCGTTTCTTTCAAGATATGTCACTTTCTCTGTCTATCCCCTCTCCGTTTCTTTCAAGATATGTCACTTTCTCTGTCTATCCCCTCTCCGTTTCTTTCAAGATATGTCACTTTCTCTGTCTATCCCCTCTCCGTTTCTTTCAAGATATGTCACTTTCTCTGTCTATCCCCTCTCCGTTTCTTTCAAGATATGTCACTTTCTCTGTCTATCCCCTCTCCGTTTCTTTCAAGATATGTCACTTTCTCTGTCTATCCCCTCTCCGTTTCTTCCAAGATATGTCAGTTTCTCTGTCTATCCCCTCTCCGTTTCTTTCAAGATATGTCACTTTCTCTGTCTATCCCCTCTCCGTTTCTTCCAAGATATGTCACTTTCTCTGTCTATCCCCTCTCCGTTTCTTCCAAGATATGTCAGTTTCTCTGTCTATCCCCTCTCCGTTTCTTCCAAGATATGTCACTTTCTCTGTCTATCCCCTCTCCGTTTCTTCCAAGATATGTCACTTTCTCTGTCTATCCCCTCTCCGTTTCTTCCAAGATATGTCACTTTCTCTGTCTATCCCCTCTCCGTTTCTTCCAAGATATGTCACTTTCTCTGTCTATCCCCTCTCCGTTTCTTCCAAGATATGTCAGTTTCTCTGTCTATCCCCTCTCCGTTTCTTTCAAGATATGTCACTTTCTCTGTCTATCCCCTCTCCGTTTCTTCCAAGATATGTCACTTTCTCTGTCTATCCCCTCTCCGTTTCTTCCAAGATATGTCACTTTCTCTGTCTATCCCCTCTCCGTTTCTTTCAAGATATGTCAGTTTCTCTGTCTATCCCCTCTCCGTTTCTTTCAAGATATGTCAGTTTCTCTGTCTATCCCCTCTCCGTTTCTTTCAAGATATGTCACTTTCTCTGTCTATCCCCTCTCCGTTTCTTTCAAGATATGTCACTTTCTCTGTCTATCCCCTCTCCGTTTCTTTCAAGATATGTCACTTTCTCTGTCTATCCCCTCTCCGTTTCTTTCAAGATATATCACTTTCTCTGTCTATCCCCTCTCCGTTTCTTTCAAGATATGTCACTTTCTCTGTCTATCCCCTCTCCGTTTCTTTCAAGATATGTCACTTTCTCTGTCTATCCCCTCTCCGTTTCTTTCAAGATATGTCACTTTCTCTGTCTATCCCCTCTCCGTTTCTTCCAAGATATGTCAGTTTCTCTGTCTATCCCCTCTCCGTTTCTTTCAAGATATGTCACTTTCTCTGTCTATCCCCTCTCCGTTTCTTTCAAGATATGTCACTTTCTCTGTCTATCCCCTCTCCGTTTCTTTCAAGATATGTCACTTTCTCTGTCTATCCCCTGTCCGTTTCTTTCAAGATATGTCACTTTCTCTGTCTATCCCCTCTCCGTTTCTTCCAAGATATGTCAGTTTCTCTGTCTATCCCCTCTCCGTTTCTTTCAAGATATGTCACTTTCTCTGTCTATCCCCTCTCCGTTTCTTTCAAGATATGTCACTTTCTCTGTCTATCCCCTCTCCGTTTCTTTCAAGATATGTCACTTTCTCTGTCTATCCCCTCTCCGTTTCTTCCAAGATATGTCACTTTCTCTGTCTATCCCCTCTCCGTTTCTTTCAAGATATGTCACTTTCTCTGTCTATCCCCTCTCCGTTTCTTTCAAGATATGTCACTTTCTCTGTCTATCCCCTCTCCGTTTCTTTCAAGATATGTCACTTTCTCTGTCTATCCCCTCTCCGTTTCTTTCAAGATATGTCACTTTCTCTGTCTATCCCCTCTCCGTTTCTTTCAAGATATGTCACTTTCTCTGTCTATCCCCTCTCCGTTTCTTCCAAGATATGTCAGTTTCTCTGTCTATCCCCTGTCCGTTTCTTTCAAGATATGTCACTTTCTCTGTCTATCCCCTCTCCGTTTCTTTCAAGATATGTCACTTTCTCTGTCTATCCCCTCTGCGTTTCTTTCAAGATATGTCACTTTCTCTGTCTATCCCCTCTCCGTTTCTTCCAAGATATGTCACTTTCTCTGTCTATCCCCTCTCCGTTTCTTTCAAGATATGTCACTTTCTCTGTCTATCCCCTCTCCGTTTCTTTCAAGATATGTCACTTTCTCTGTCTATCCCCTCTCCGTTTCTTCCAAGATATGTCAGTTTCTCTGTCTATGCCCTCTCCGTTTCTTCCAAGATATGTCAGTTTCTCTGTCTTTCCCCTCTCCGTTTCTTTCAAGATATGTCACTTTCTCTGTCTATCCCCTCTCCGTTTCTTTCAAGATATGTCACTTTCTCTGTCTATCCCCTCTCCGTTTCTTTCAAGATATGTCACTTTCTCTGTCTATCCCCTCTCCGTTTCTTTCAAGATATGTCACTTTCTCTGTCTATCCCCTCTCCGTTTCTTCCAAGATATGTCACTTTCTCTGTCTATCCCCTCTCCGTTTCTTTCAAGATATGTCACTTTCTCTGTCTATCCCCTCTCCGTTTCTTTCAAGATATGTCACTTTCTCTGTCTATCCCCTCTCCGTTTCTTTCAAGATATGTCAGTTTCTCTGTCTATCCCCTCTCCGTTTCTTTCAAGATATGTCACTTTCTCTGTCTATCCCCTCTCCGTTTCTTTCAAGATATGTCACTTTCTCTGTCTATCCCCTCTCCGTTTCTTCCAAGATATGTCAGTTTCTCTGTCTATCCCCTCTCCGTTTCTTCCAAGATATGTCAGTTTCTCTGTCTATCCCCTCTCCGTTTCTTCCAAGATATGTCAGTTTCTCTGTCTATCCCCTCTCCGTTTCTTTCAAGATATGTCAGTTTCTCTGTCTATCCCCTCTCCGTTTCTTTCAAGATATGTCAGTTTCTCTGTCTATCCCCTCTCCGTTTCTTCCAAGATATGTCAGTTTCTCTGTCTATCCCCTCTCCGTTTCTTCCAAGATGTGTCAGTTTCTCTGTCTATCCCCTCTCCGTTTCTTCCAAGATGTGTCAGTTTCTCTGTCTATCCCCTCTCCGTTTCTTCCAAGATATGTCAGTTTCTCTGTCTATCCCCTCTCCGTTTCTTTCAAGATATGTCAGTTTCTCTGTCTATCCCCTCTCCGTTTCTTTCAAGATATGTCAGTTTCTCTGTCTATCCTCTCTCCGTTTCTTCCAAGATATGTCAGTTTCTCTGTCTATCCCCTCTCCGTTTCTTCCAAGATATGTCACTTTCTCTGTCTATCCCCTCTCCGTTTCTTTCAAGATATGTCACTTTCTCTGTCTATCCCCTCTCCGTTTCTTTCAAGATATGTCACTTTCTCTGTCTATCCCCTCTCCGTTTCTTTCAAGATATGTCATTTTCTCTGTCTATCCCCTCTCCGTTTCTTTCAAGATATGTCACTTTCTCTGTCTATCCCCTCTCCGTTTCTTTCAAGATATGTCAGTTTCTCTGTCTATCCCCTCTCCGTTTCTTTCAAGATATGTCAGTTTCTCTGTCTATCCCCTCTCCGTTTCTTTCAAGATATGTCAGTTTCTCTGTCTATCCCCTCTACGTTTCTTCCAAGATATGTCAGTTTCTCTGTCTATCCCCTCTCCGTTTCTTCCAAGATATGTCAGTTTCTCTGTCTATCCCCTCTCCGTTTCTTCCAAGATATGTCAGTTTCTCTGTCTATCCCCTCTCCGTTTCTTCCAAGATATGTCAGTTTCTCTGTCTATCCCCTCTCCGTTTCTTTCAAGATATGTCAGTTTCTCTGTCTATCCCCTCTCCGTTTCTTCCAAGATATGTCAGTTTCTCTGTCTATCCCCTCTCCGTTTCTTCCAAGATATGTCAGTTTCTCTGTCTATCCCCTCTCCGTTTCTTCCAAGATATGTCAGTTTCTCTGTCTATCCCCTCTCCGTTTCTTCCAAGATATGTCAGTTTCTCTGTCTATCCCCTCTCCGTTTCTTCCAAGATATGTCAGTTTCTCTGTCTATCCCCTCTCCGTTTCTTTCAAGATATGTCAGTTTCTCTGTCTATCCCCTCTCCGTTTCTTTCAAGATATGTCAGTTTCTCTGTCTATCCCCTCTCCGTTTCTTCCAAGATATGTCAGTTTCTCTGTCTATCCCCTCTCCGTTTCTTTCAAGATATGTCAGTTTCTCTGTCTATCCCCTCTCCGTGTCTTTCAAGATATGTCAGTTTCTCTGTCTATCCCCTCTCCGTTTCTTCCAAGATATGTCAGTTTCTCTGTCTATCCCCTCTCCGTTTCTTCCAAGATATGTCAGTTTCTCTGTCTATCCCCTCTCCGTTTCTTCCAAGATATGTCAGTTTCTCTGTCTATCCCCTCTCCGTTTCTTTCAAGATATGTCAGTTTCTCTGTCTATCCCCTCTCCGTTTCTTTCAAGATATGTCAGTTTCTCTGTCTATCCCCTCTCCGTTTCTTTCAAGATATGTCAGTTTCTCTGTCTATCCCCTCTCCGTTTCTTTCAAGATATGTCAGTTTCTCTGTCTATCCCCTCTCCGTTTCTTTCAAGATATGTCAGTTTCTCTGTCTATCCCCTCTCCGTTTCTTCCAAGATATGTCACTTTCTCTGTCTATCCCCTCTCCGTTTCTTTCAAGATATGTCAGTTTCTCTGTCTATCCCCTCTCCGTTTTCTCATCATTCTTACATAAAAACCACATCTCAACAGTTGCTACAGAATTTTTAACATTTCAGCTAATTGTTTATGATTGGCTTTTGTAAATCATGACTGGCCCAAATTACTTCTTTAGAATTAGTTTCCGTATCTTGATTGACAGAGATCTATTGAAGAAAATATTCTTCTTGTAATATCATACGTTTATTTGGGCTGATCTACATTTAACTTTCTTGATATGTCTTTCGCCTTGTGTTATTAATGTATCCACATCCTTAAATGTATTCACTGTTTCATATTGGTTCCATTAACGTTAACCTTGTATTTGGGTATACACGTTTTCTTTGTAGTAGCCATTACTTTTTTTTCTGCTATTAATACAAAGTCCTTTGTTTTGGATTTCTGTTGCAATTGTGTCACATTACTGGTAACACTGTTCAATTTGATGACAAACGACCTACCTTATTTATTGGCGATAAGATTATCTTGCCTGTGTGTAACGTATTATTTTGATTGCATGGAGCTATTTCAATAAGTGCTCAAACCCATTCCCCACCTTAGACGAAGTTATATATATATATATGTATATATATATATATATATATATATATATATATATATATATATATATATATATATATATATATATATATATATGTTATATGTTGTTTGTCCATCAAGAATGATGATGACCATTCATTTCATCCAGTGGGGTTTAAAGTATGGAGCCGTTGGTTCTAAGATGGCTGATAAGGCCTATTTTGGTTCGAAATGTTCTTTGACAATGTGGACAAAGAATGCTTGACATTTCTAGAGGAGGATTTCCTGCAGTGGTTTTTCTGTCCTGCCTGTCCTGGTTGCCTCACACATGACTGCACCCTTGCGTAATGATGCACGCCACGAATTTCGGTCTATGGCTGCAGTCTCCCAGGTGTCATGATGAATTCCAAAAGCATTCAGAGAGATTTTCAGAGTGTCTTTAAAGCGTTTCCTCTGGCCACCTTGGGAGCGTTTACCACAACGCAGTTCGCTGTAAAAAAATCGTTTAGGGAGCCTGTGATCTGGCATGCGAGTCAAGTGACTAGCCCAACGAATCTGATTCTTCATCAGTAAAGTGTGGATACTGGGCATGGACGCTCTTTCTAGGGCTTCAGTGTCGGGGATCTTGTCTTGCCATTTAATTTTCAATAGCTTCCTTAGGCAGACTGTGTGGAAGTGGTTTAATTTCCTAGCGTGTCGCTGATAAACAGTCCAGGTTTCACAAGCATATAGCAGTGTGGATAATACTACTGCTTTGTAGACGTTTAGCTGTGTTTGCAGGCTTATTCCAGTTCTGCCCCATACATTCTTGTACAGTCTGCCAAAGGCCACACTGGCCTTGGAGATTCTTGCATTCACTTCGTCATCAATTGTGGCAGTGCTGCCAAGATAGGTAAATTTGTCCACAACACTTAGTCTATGACCATTCACTTTTAAATTCGGCACAGTGTGATTATTCCCTGGAGCTGGCTGGTACATAACTACAGTCTTCTCCAAGATGATATTAAGCCCAAAGTTGGCACAGGCATGTGAGAAAGCTGAAACATTATGTTGCATGTCCGCCTCTGAGTTGGCGTATAGAGAGCAATCATCAGCAAACAGGAGCTCTATGACGGTGTCGCTGTTAATTTGGGTTTTAGCTTTCAGCCTTCTGAGATTGAATAACTTTCCATCCGTGCGGTAGTTGATGTCTATTCCAATGTCGTTGTTCTCGAAGGCATTCGAAAACATAGCTGAAAACATAAGGCTGAACAGTGTTGGTGCCAGGACACATCCTTGCTTCACTCCATTGGTGACAGGAAAGGGTTCAGACAGTTCACCATTTCCTGTACTCTGGCCTGCATACCATCATGAAATAGCCCCACTATTTGGACAAACTTTCGTGGACAGCCATATTTTGCCATGATCTTCCACAGTCCTTCTCTGCTGACTGTATCAAAAGACTTGGTAAGGTCAATGAAAGTGGAGAACATTTCACAGTTCTGTTCCTGACATTTTTCTTGCAGCTGCCTTGCAGCGAAAATCATGTCAACAGTTCTACGTTCTTTTCTGAAGCCATATTGTCTCACAGGAAGAAGACCTTGATCGAGATGGGCCGTGAGGTGATTGAGAAGAATTCTGGCTAGTATCTTCCCTGCAATTGAAACAAGGAGATGCCTCGGTGGTTGTCACAGGATTGGCAGTTTCATTTACGTTTGTAAAGGTGGACTATTGACGCGTCCTTGAAATCTTGTGGCATGGTCTCGTTCACCCATATGTTTGTAAAGACTTGGTGAAGCTGCTCTGTTAGGACCGGCCCACTGTCTTGTATATCTCTGCTGGGATGGAGTCAGGACCAGGTGCCTTGCCGCTGGAGAGTTGCTGGATGGCTTTGTTTACTGTCACTATGGTTGGGAGGTCATCAAGTGTCTCATTGGTGGGAACTTGAGGAAGGCAGTTGATGGTTTCATCATCGAAGAAGGAAGTTGCATTTAAGATGTTGCTGAAATGCTCTGCCCAGCGTTGAAGGATTTCTTTCTTATCGGTGACCAATGTTCCCCCATCTTCACTGAGGAGGGGAGCTAAACCTGGTGATGTAGGACCATAGACCGCTTTCAGTGAGTCGTAGAAGTTTTTCATATCATGTCTGTCAGCAAAGCCTTGAATTTCATCAGCTTTGCTGCTCAGCCAGGAGCTAGGAGGCTCTTAGCACGATAATCGAGTACTTTAAAGTTGGCGACGAGCCAAATGTGGGTATACCTGAACGCCGGAACAGATAATTTCCCTGCCATATGTCGGTGTACTAGGACACCAGAACAGACCTAGTTCCCTCCCATATGTGGCATACTAGGACGTCAGAAGATCTAGTTCCCTGCCGTATGTCGTTGTACTAGGACACCAGAACAGACCTAGTTCCCTCCCATATGTCGTTGTACTAGGACACCAGAACAGACCTAGTTCCCTGCCATATGTCGTTGTACTAGGACACCAGAACAGACCTAGTTCCCTCCCATATGTCGTTGTACTAGGACACCAGAACAGACCTAGTTCCCTCCCATATGTGGCATACTAGGACGTCAGAAGATCTAGTACCCTGCCGTATGTCGTTGTACTAGGACACCAGAACAGACCTAGTTCCCTCCCATATGTCGTTGTACTAGGACACCAGAACAGACCTAGTTCCCTCCCATATGTGGCATACTAGGACGTCAAATCAAATCAAATCAAATCAACTTTATTAGGGTCACAAATTGGGCGCGCAGGCCCGTCTTACATTCGGCCCTTCCAATCACTCGTCTTTCGTTCATCAAGAGCATTATACATTTACATAGGAAGATAAAATAAACATTGTGAAATGAATGTTGTAAACATAAACAAGGCTAATTACCATGTTATGAAGCCCATCTCCCACCTATCCATACATCACCCCACCCACACATCACCCCCACCTACCCACACACACGCGCACCAAGGGACACATACACACCCCCACCTGCCGACACACACGCACACCAAGGGACACATACATACCCCACCAACCGATCCATCCCCCTCCCGCACATCCCCCACCCACACACACTGCCCTCACCTGATCCCCCAACCAAAACACACTCGCCACCCACAAACATTCCCCCACCAACCCACACATCCTACGCCCATCCACATACACATACTACCCCACACATCCTCTCCCCACCCACACCTCAAACCACCCATCCCCCAGCCACATCTCCATCGACAACATATTCCCCACCCATGCACACAATCCCCCACCAACCCACACATCGCACATCCACTCACACATTCCCAAACCATACACACACATCCCCACCAACTGACATGTCCCTACCCCCACCCCACACACACACACACACACACATCTCTCTTCTAGCTCCCTCCCATATGTCGGTGTACTAGGACGTCAGAACAGATCTCATTCCCTGCCACATGTCGCTGTAATAGGACTTGAGAACAGATCTCATTCCCTGCCACATGTCGCTGTAATAGGACGTGAGAACAGATCTAGTTCCCTCCCATATGTGGCATACTAGGACGTCAGAAGATCTAGTTCCCTGCCATATGTCGCTGTACTAGGACGCCAGAACTGATCTAGTTTCCTGCCATATGTCGCTGTACTAATACGCCATAACAGATCTAGTTTCCTGCCATATGTCGGTATACTAGGACGCCATAACAGATCTAGTTCCCTGCCATATGTCGGTGTACTAGGACGCCTGAACAGATCTAGTTCCCTGCCATATGTCGGTGTACTAGGACGCCTGAACAGATCTAGTTCCCTGCCATATGTTGGTATTCTAGGACGCCTGAACAGATGTAGTTCCCTGCCATATGTTGTACTAGGACGCCAGAACAGACCTAGTTCCCTGCCATATGTCGGTGTACTAGGACGCCAGAACAGATCTAGTTCCCTGCCATATGTTGGTGTACTAGGACGCCAGAAAAGATCTAGTTCCCTGCCATATGTCACTGTACTAGGACGCCAGAACAGATCTAGTTCCCTGCCATATGTTGGTGTACTAGGACGCCAGAATAGACATAGTTCCCTCCCATATGTCGGTGTACTAGGACGCCTGAACAGATCTAGTTCCCTGCCATATGTCGGTGTACTAGGACGACAGAATAGATCTAGTTCCCTGCCATATGTCACTGTACTAGGACGACTGAACAGATCTAGTTCCCTGCAACCTGTGGGTATACTAGGACACTGGTAGAGTCCTATTTCCCTGCAGCATGTTGGTATAATAGGACGTCGGATCAGACCTAAATATGAATGTTTACAACAAAATGAGGGGCTGAGTGTTCTTGAGGTATGGTGTCCGCCTCGAGTGCTGGAGGTCCCGGGTTCAATCCCCAGTGAAGGCAATTGATTTTTTCACACGGACTTCCAGTAACAAACTTCCCCTTGGTCTCTGGGTAGTGATATCGAACGCCCATGTGTATTGTTGCCCACGAAACATATCCCTTGACAGTTGGAAATCGAAAAAGAGAAGCCTTACGGCGCTATTTCGAGTTAAAATTATATTCAAAGTATTTCAGGATCCTCGTCGGTGCTATGGAGTTCGTGCACTGAGCTGGGATTCTCCGGACTTAGGTTTGAGGTAGGGGTAGAGCGGAACTCTTATGGGTTACACCCGTGTGTCGTGATGTTTATCCGTCGACTGAACTAAACTAAATTAAACAGAATAGGATATTTTCTCCTGATCCTTGGCTGGTGTATCTAGCGCCTATTCTTCCCAGAAAAGGTGGGAAACAAGGGTAAGCCAGCTCAGTTTCAATGCAGAACACCAAACCACAAATGTAGTCTAAACGAAATATGTAAGGAACTTGACGTCACGATTAGCATCAGTACAACAGAGATAATGAATATGATCTAAGAAGAAAAAAAACAACAAGGATTAATCAAG
The DNA here is from genome assembly GCA_963921405.1 of Cepaea hortensis. Taxonomy (NCBI): domain Eukaryota; kingdom Metazoa; phylum Mollusca; class Gastropoda; order Stylommatophora; family Helicidae; genus Cepaea; species Cepaea hortensis. Next base: position 98,023,754 of record OY992892.1, on the reverse strand, counting down.
AAACTACCCGTCGAAACAAGTAAAGAGCTTCAAGTACATAATAATTATAATATTATCAAATAGCAAATCAGAAGACGAGATCGAAAATAGACGCAATAAAGGCAAACCATGTCATTGGACAAATGGCACCAATACTAAAGAAGCAATACGTGTCAGTTGATACTAAAACAACACTCTAGGACACAATCATTCTACCAACTCTATGCTACCAATGCCAACATGACAGAAAAAGTGAAAAGAAAAATTACGACGACGAAAATAGTATTCCCGAGAAGAATACCCTACGTATAAATTAGAGAGAAAATCAGAAATAATGAAATAAGGACTAAATTAGAAGTTGTAACAGCGTTAGATTCCATAGGACAACAGCATGTGAAATGGTTCAGCCACATAAATAGGATACAAAATAGCATTATACCACAAGCAATGATGTACAGACGAAATGGAACAAGGAGAAGAGACTTACCATGTAAACAATGGACAGAGGGAATAAAAGAGTCCCTGGGAATCCCTATACATGAAGCCTGGCACTGTACTGCTGTTTATGCTTCACCTCGACACCACAAGGTTCATGAGGAACATCTTGAGATGCGGTGATCCACACATGAATAAGTAAACGTCGTAATCCTGTTACAAACACGAATTAACAATACTACCGCACCTAAGGGATTCACGCGGTGTGTTGAGATTATACTGTAGTATATGTGGAAGGAGCTTGGGGTCTCTGTGGCGAAGTGGTCAAGCCGTTTGAAGTTTGATTCGTGAGCCGAAGGTTGTGGGTTCGATTCCGGGCCGCGTCCTTCGGTTTACGAGTTAAATGTTTTGGAGACTCCCATGGGTCGTCGCTAAAAGCTACGGAGTTCGTGCTTTGTGCGACGCTTTCCGTACTGCGGAAAGAGACCGAGCCATATGGGATAAAAACCCGGTGCAATGAAGTCGACCCTGTCGACTTTTAAGCGATTTTTTTTTTTATATGTGGAAGGAAACTGGTAGATTTGTAAATCATCCGTGTCCATCGAGTGTCAGCGTTTACACAACAAACCAGAATAAACTGCATTGTTCTGGTCTCTGTACGGCTAAGATTCCAGGCTGTATTTCTGTAGTTCTCACGAATGTAATACGAAGTGCTCTAGATTGTAGTCGGTAGATGTCGCAATATCAGTGGGGTGAGCTGAACTATTACTATACTCTATGACTTTGGATAGGTTCTGGGCTTAGGTAGAGGTGCACTAAGTCTACCAACCCCTCCGGTCCCTGGACCTTGCTTTCTCTGTCTCTCAATCTAGGGGCGGCAACCACTAGGGTTCAATCCAGACGACATGACTCAACTCTGGTTTCGTCAAAATACCTCCCATGGGTCGTCGCTAAAAGCTACGGAGTTCGTGCTTTGTGCGACGCTTTCCGTACTGCGGAAAGAGACCGAGCCATATGGGATAAAAACCCGGTGCAATGAAGTCGACCCTGTCGACTTTTAAGCGACTTTTTAATGATGCATACATGTATTATATACAATAGTACTGAAGGACTATAGTACTGACAGGTATAGATAAAGGTAGGAAGTTTCGCAGCTAGACAGACACATGATCAGCAGTGTAGGATCAAAGTAATCATCCTCGGGCCAGATCCTCCCTTGAATGATCCGGGCTGGCGTAACTGCTAGACTTGAGTAGTCGCCCTTCGGGAAACAGTCAGTTCCTGGCAACCCACCACAGTGACCTCTCTCGGGAGTAGGAGTCTATGACTGAAGAGTTCATAACTGGGTTGGACCCAATGTTCATGTTGTACATTCAAACAGCTCACAACAAAAGACTGTCACTGAAAAGTCAAGGATCTGACAGCGGTAATAACCGGGTCAAGTCGGTTCACACACGTTCAGAAAACGGGTTACTATCTTGGGAGCTCTACGGCTCAATTCAACAGCAATGTCTCTGGGCATCAGTAGCCTGACATTGCACAGAATAAGTCATCATTGCCTTGTAAGGCGATGCAGGTAATATGTAATTGATGTCTGGTAAGCAGCAGGTCCTGGAAGAACCTTCTGGCCGGCGAATAATCTGGTCGACGGGAACGTCTCAGGCGGAAAGACAGAGCGCTGCTCCAACCCTGGGGAGTTCGCGCAGATACAGGTACTGAGTTCGCGCCATGTTCCTCCATCTCTTGCCGGGTTTAAGATATCTTCTTCAGCAGACTCGAAGGTAGGTTCTACAATGGGAGGACCTAGTGAAAGTATCCTGCAACAGCTTATGGCGCCTAACCAATAACAGGGTTGCTAAGCCCTCAGCAATGGTGTACATACTATGTATGTTCTACCTGACCTTCCTCATCTGCAATAGTGTCGACTGTAGTCACAGGTGTCCTATGGAACTCCCCTATAAAACTGTGTCTTTCTCACTCCTTTCATTCATTACATTAGAGATTAGGTATTTGGGTAAGGCTTAGTGGCACCCTGAGAGGGGTATTCGGCTTCTCGGCCGATCCCTCTTCGTGTTCCCTCTAATGTTAGTTCCTCTCTGGGCTCTCAATTCCAGATAACCGAGAAACGATGTAAGGTACCCACTCCTTCCTTTATTCGCGCATGAGAGGTGTGCCCTTACTCCAGGCCTTCCCCCTCTTGGTTTAAAGGTCAAGTGTAGTATGAATAAATGATTCCCTCCTTCATGTATCAGGTGAATTTCCAACCCTTTTATTCACCCATTCATAATGGCGTGATTACTTAGAACGGTGCAGCTGTCCGCAGGGATTAGCATTATCATTTATAGGAGGTTTTCTGTCCCCTCTGGTCTCTCTCTCTCTCTCTCTCTCTCTCTCTCTCTCTCTCTCTCTCTCTCTCTCTCTCTCTCTCTCTCTCTCTCTCTCTCACATCGTGGAGAAAGAAGGTCCCCTAATATTGCTCATCCGTAAGGACAGATTATTTAAAGGACATTTAGAGTTAAGTAGAAGTCAGAAGATCACCATTCCGTCCGAAACTACGGTGACGCACCTCTTCGTATCGGTCGATTGCATAACTCTGCTATATGCCTTGGCCGATGCTCCATTTCGACGCCTCAACATATCGCCAGTGAGTATATATTACACTAGCACGGTTGAACTCCTTTCCGGCTGTTGCGCTTAGCTAGGCCGGTTCACTAGTGCTCGACCTCGCTTTGCGGATGTAAACACGACACATAGCTCGCTTGCGCCGATGACCCACGAAACGCTCTTCGAACTAGTTTCGTGAAGATAGGTTATGTATAGACTCTTTTAAAATGCATAAGGCCACGGGCCTGGCAAATCCCCTTTTAAGTGAATATTGTATGGCTGTCCGGGAGTAGGAAGAGCTTTAATAATGGTTTTTAAAGCATATATTACACGCCGCAATGTCACCTGTCCCCGATCAATAATGCCTACTTAATATGCATGATCTATCTTCACGCAACACACGACTAACAAGTTTCACTGGCCGCAGTCAAATCAATGGCGTCTAATCAATGGTGATAAGCTTACAGACAATTCTAACCTACATGAACCTCTTCAGTTACTGCCACTCCAAAAACGCCTACTTTTTAATAAGGCTAAACTAATTCACAAAATCCTATTTCAAAACGCACCAAGCTACCTTTGGTCATTGTTTAAATATAACGCAAGACATAACGAACGACTAAATATACTTGATGTCCCTGAACCTAGGATAGACATATAAAACAAGCTTAGCATACTCTGCCACTTAGTTTTGAATAATCTTTTACAAGAAATCAAAGACACCACCGATCATTATACATACAGTTGCAAACTGTTTGAACACTACCTCAGGACAGACTACATGCCCCCGTAAAAAGAAAAACAGCAACAAAGACAATAATAATTGTAAATTATCTCGAACGACAACTAGCACCAAAAAAAAAAAAAAAAAAAATTCCCATATACACGTTACACCCACCATGGGTATTCAAGATGTCCATGTTAAACATTGCTTCAACGAGTCATGTATTATTGATTATTGTTCATGCGTTTTAGTGCTTATTGTTCTTTTGTTGTCAAAGAATTGCTGCACAAGAGACGATGAATGAAAGAATGTATGACATGAAATAGAGAAGAAGGGCAGAATGTCAGACGGGCCTGCGTGCCCAATTTTAACCCTTTGAAAATAAAGATTTTCGTTCGTTCGTTCTCAGTGATCGCCCACTGGTTTCGATACCGTTATAATCTTATATTAAATCAATTTACCTTCTTAATGAAACACACCCTTTTACCTGGATCTAGAGCATGTCAAAAAACGTTATTTTCGATAAAGACACCCCGAGCAGCTCGCCAGACGTCGTCCTCGTAACAGAGAAATACACAACTGTCGACTGTTGACAAATAAAGACACCACTAGCAGCTCGCCAGACGTCGTCCTCGTAACAGAGAAATACACAACTGTCGACTGTTGACAAATAAAGATACCACGAGCAGCTCGCCAGACGTCGTCCTTGTAACAGAGAAATACACAACTGTCGACTGTTGACAAATAAAGACACCAGAGCAGCTCGTCAGACGTCGTCCTCGTAATAGAGAAATACACAACTGTCGACTGTTGACAAATAAAGACACCACGAGAAGCTCGCCAGACGTCGTCCTCGTAACAGAGAAATACACAACTGTCGAGTGTTGACAAATAAAGACACCACGAGCAGCTCGCCAGACGTCGTCCTCGTAACAGAGAAATACACAACTGTCGAGTGTTGACAAATAAAGACACCACTAGCAGCTCGCCAGACGTCGTCCTCGTAACAGAGAAATACACAACTGTCGACTGTTGACAACACAAGCTTGGACCACGTAGCAAACCTCACGGTCTAAGATAATTGCCACTTTTACATGCGCCTCGACTCTCTCGAAGATTTCGTGATCTCCTCACGAGAAAGTCGAAGTCATCTAATTATGATAATGCAAACTAGAAAAGAACTCTCCAGACCAGACCTTCTAGGAGATTTTTAAAAGATACGGAAAGGGGATCTCCCTTCTGGGTTTCGCCGACTAAAAATAGCGCAGTGATTCCCCAGACCGAAATGCGACGTGAGGCCCGCCTACTGTCTATCTCGTGACAGTAGGTCTCTGGACTGTATTCTGTAGCGCTCAGGAGTGTAATGTGTAGTGCTCAGGACTGTAATGTGTAGATGTCTGGACTATAATAAATATTATTCTGCACTGTAATCTGTAGTGTTCTGGACTGTAATCTGTAAGGGTTCTGGACTGTAGTCTGTAGTGTTCTGTACTGTAATATGTAGTGTACTGAATTGTAATATGTAGTGTTCAGGACTGTAATATGTAGTGATCATGACTGTAATATGTAGTGTTCCGGACTGTAATATGTAGTGTTCTGTACTTAAAGTGTAGTGTTTTGGACTGTAATATGTAGTGGATGTACTGTAATATGTAGTGTTCTGTACTGTAATATGTAGTGTTCTGTACTGTAATATAATATGTAGTGTTCTGTACTGTAGTATGTAGTGCTCTGGACTGTAGTATGCATTGTTCTGTACTGAAATGTGTAGTGTTCTGTACTGTAATATATAGTGTTCTGTACTGTAATCTGTAGTATTCTGGAATATAATCTGTAGTGTCGTGGGCTGTAAACTATAATGTTGTGGACTGTAGTCTGTAGTGTTTCTGACTGTAGCAACCAGTATTCCGGCTCTTGTTCACAATTCTGTATTGATACTCATCGCAAGCAACAAAGGTTACGTTGGAAAGAAGTAAACATGGCGACAATGGTCTAGCCCAACGTCACAGAAACTGAACTGACCACCCACATGTGAGACAGCTCACCTAAGCTGATGTACAGCGAGCAGACATGGCGCGATACGTAGCCCTCTAGCTCTACCTGGCTTACAGGCCCGTTGATCTCACACAAGATTTCCACCACGAGATCGGACACTCGGAAACGCCGTTGTCGTGTACAAAGACCATCTGTGTTGTTGAGATTGAGTGAGAACATCAGCACATGATCTGAAAGACAGATATCAATAGAGTTGGCATTCAATGTCAGGATAGACGGCTGCCGTAGGATTCTACGTGCTGGGGTGTAGAAGTGAGATTAGGGGAGTAGGCACAATCTCTCTCTACCTCTCTCTCTCTCGTTCGCTTTGTCTGTCATCTGTCTGTCTGTCTGTCTGTCTGTCCTGCTATATATATATATATATATATATATATATATATATATATATATATATATATATATATATATATATATATATATATATATATATATATATATAGTTTATTCGACCCAGCCTTCCTATTGCTCCGTATTATCTAATCTATCCCTATATATATATATATATATATATATATATATATATATATATATATATATATATATATATATATATATATGTGTGTGAATGTTTGTGTGTGTATGTCTGTGTGCTTTCTTAGACATATGTTAAACAGAACCATGAAGAAATCTTTAGACTGTTGGAACATTTAAACATGCACGGTAAATATCTGAAAATTGCAGACAACATTATTTGCATGTCACAAGAATTGTCACTGGTCTGAATTATATTTATCATTTAGAAAAAAAAATGGTATAAGACAGTGTGATGTGACACTGTTCAACAAATTAATCAAGATCTTAGGGTTGTAATCTATTAGCAGATCTCCTAAATTTCTACAGCGAGTTCATAATGAGCTCCACACAAACGCATCAGATAACGGCACATTGTATTCGAACTAATAGAAATAATAGAAGCAATTGTAGTTCCAGATTCATAATGACAGTCATTGGAACCAGTCTGAAACAAGGTCCAGTTATATGTTACAAAACCACCACTGCATGATAGAGTTAGCTGCATATTTTTTACATGGCGTAGCACTTAACTCTAGAATTTGTTGGTTGTTTGTGATTTCAGAGCCAAGCAAGGATACGGATAAGTAACCTTAATATATTCATGCAGTGTTTTTAGTGTAGTTGTGTATCGGTTTGTATTTGTTTGTTCTGTGCTGACGAAGGCTTTAGCCGGAACGTCCGTTTTTATTCTTGCAATCGTGTTCTAGTGAAGTTCACACTCTAGTTCTCGTATTTTGGTGATTCATTTATGGAAACCAAAGCAAGACAGTCTGCTTCCAAATCTTCCGCATCTGTGTTTCCAACGCCGGTGATCGGGATTTTGAATTGCGTCCGTAAACCCCCCCCCCCCCCCCACCCCCTCCCCATCCCTAAATGGATATCCTGAAATGGTGTGGGAAGTAAAGGCTTGATCACATCACACCGCTAGCGCCGATTGGTCACAAACATACACTCAATGCACTCTAACCAGTGAAAAACGATGACAACATTCTGGCAATTGATGCCCAACAATTGGCCGAATACAAACAACCTACTGTTATTATTGAGGTGAATTCTAAACCACTTCAGCATGTATGCCCTGGACAGCTTCACAGAAATCGATGTGGCTTGCCAGTCAGGGTTGCATGTCGTATCGTCGTTGTCGCTTAAGTATGCCTGGCTTGCGGGGACGGTATTGTCCCATGAAAGAAGGTTCACTGAAATAAATTAACGGTTTGTAAACTAAAGCTCATATGTCTTTCTTATTGTACGCACTAAATCACACGCCTCCTCGGGTCCTAACACCTACAACATGTGATGATCCTATCATCCACAACACTGTAACACATACAAAATATGATGGTACCATCATCCACAACACATACAACATGTGATGGTCCTAAAACATACAACATATAATTGTCCTATCATCCACAACATCTACAACATATGATGGTCCTAACACCTACAACATATACAACATGTGATGGTTCTATCTTCCACAACATCTACAACATATGATGGTCCTATCTTCCACAACACCTACAACATGTGATAGTCTATCATCCATAACACATACAACATATGATGGTCCTATCATCCACAACACATACAACATGTGATGGTTCTATCTTCCACAACATCTACAACATATGATGGTCCTAACACCTACAACATATACAACATATGATGGTCCTATCATCCATAACACATACAACATATGATGGTCCTATCATCCACAACAAATACAACATGTGATGGTCATATCATCCACAACAAATAAAACATGTGATGGTCATAAAACGTAAAATATATGATGATCCTGTCATCCACAACATATACAACATGTGATGGTCCTATCTTCCACAACACCTACAACATGTGATAGTCTATCATCCATAACACATACAACATATGATGGTCCTAGTATCCACAAAACCTACAACATATGATGAACATATCATCCACAACATCTACAACATATGTGATCCTATCATCCATACCACACACAACACGTGAGGGTTCTTACACTTCATAGAGCAAGTTCCTGCTTTAAGATTTATTATTACCAAATTCATCACACCTTGTGGGGGTTCAGTTATTATTAGTTTGTATGAAGGTAAGATTTCCATTCTACAACAATGAGCTGGTGATGACTCAGTCAATGAGGAACTGCGACAGAAACCAAAGGACAAGAATGCTATCAAACTCACATTGGCAGCTGGTCGATGGTTTTGTTACTGAGACTTCATAGCCTGTGTATGCAGACAGCGGGTAGAGTCCGTTTGTGCTTTCCCGGCTGTCATCTTTTACCGTCAACAGATGCCGTAAACAAGTTGATTATAATTTTTACAAGCCAGTGTTTCTGACTCTATCTTTAAGCTTGCTTTCTTCTCAAACTCGTAGGTTGCCTAGCGTTATTCAGCTCTCGAGACTCACACAGGCACTCACAAGTAACCATCGCCTAGATGTCGATTAGCTAAGCTGTTCATAAAGTAATTAGAAACATATCTGCTAAATTCTGTGGTCACACTCTCGCAAGAAACACTGGGCTCCATCGGCGCTTGTTCTGATCGTCACACAACGCACTCTGATAGCATCATGAAGAAATTACAATACGATGTCCGGTTCTAAATGTGAAAGGTGATGTCGAGCAGAAAATCCTTTATCGTCTGCTTCGAAAACTTAAGATTGCATTATGCGATGTTGAATATAGAAGTGTGCACATGTGTCTGTCTTTTAGATGTATTGCCTGTTGACTGTCCGGTGTCTGAATGAAGTCGATTCTCGCTTCGATTTGTCTTCACGACAATTCACTCCTAGCTTACATCCACCCATGTCTGTGGGAATCTATATGTAGTCCAAACTAATACCTCCGACTTGCCTGGCTAGATTACATGAACCTGTTCCAATTTACATTCCCTGTAATCTTTTTAAATAGCTATAGGAGCCATACTCTGGTTTGACCCCTAATGAATCTTTACCTGGACTGTCACCAATCGACGGGTCGAGCGACTAATAGACACACGCACATATATGGACACAGGTAGACAGACAGACATTCGGCAATAATGCGATGGTCGAAGTGGCAGACACATTTACAACACATATAGCGAGGACTTACCATACTGGCAGGCCGGACCAAAATACGGTATAGCACAGGTGGCGTTATTGATACATGTCCCATCTTTATTGCAATTGTCGGTGCTGTTGCAATGACACATCAGCTTGCAGTCGTCCCCAAACCATCCCATGCTGCAAGCTGAAATATCATTGTCATTATTCGTGGAACAGGGAGCGTGGGTGGGGGGAGGGGAACATGTTACTGTTATGGTGCTGTAGAAAGGATGCAATGTTACTGTTATAAACTAGACAAAATAGTGACAACTGGTAGGAATGAGGAGAAAAGAACAAGGACATGACACATATAAAAAAACGAGGGCAAGTCAATAGGTAAGTCACACAGTTTTGTGGGATGGCAGTTAAATGTAGTTAGTGTATTCTACAGATGTTATTAGGTGACAGCAACATCGAAATTTATATTCAAGTTTGTCACGTGGCGCTAGGTGTCTCATGCTCATGCGCAGCGCATAAACAAAATGGCGACTGTATTTACGGAGTGTACTACCAAAGAGCAACGTGCTGTTGTGCGTTTTTTTTCGTAGGCAAAAGGACTGCCTGCAAAGGAATTCATAAGGAAATGCTTCCTGTTTATGCCGACAAATGTTTGTCCCGTAAAGCGGTGCATAGCTGGGTAGAAACATTTTCTCAAGGACTCACTAAAATTGTTGATGAGATCCGATGTTGTCGTCCTGTTGCCATTGCAACAGAAGCATCCGTGCAGCAGGTGGAAGAGATCATTAGAGGTGACAGGCGAGTAACGATAGACTCTGTAGCATCTGCAATATGGTGCTCACATGGTTCAGCATACAGCATAATGCATGATCGATTGAAATTTAAGAAAGTTTGCTCAAGGTGGGTACCCAGACAATTGAAGGAGGAACACAATATGAACCGATTTGGCCTGTCCTTGCATCATCTATGTCGATACGAAGATGAAGGAGAAGACATGCTGAGCAGGATTGTTACTGGGGACGAATCATGTGTGCATCACTACCAGCCCGAATCAAAGCGTGCTTCAATGCAATGGAAACATCCCTCTTCGCCTTGTGTCCAAAGATTCAAGATTACACCATCAGCAGCGAAGGTTATGCCGACAGTGTTGTGGGATTGTCAAGGAGTGTTTCTAACCAGTTTCAAGAAGAAATGTGACAATGTGAATTCTGAATCGTACTGTGAAGTTATATCGATGCTTCATGACGCAATTCGAAGAAAACGCCCAGGACTGCTGACTAGAGGAGTATTGCTTCTTTATGACAATGCCAGACCACATACGGCTCTATTAACTCAGAAGACAATTAACCAACTAAGGTGGGAAGTTCTGGAACATTCACCTTACAGTCCCGACTTAGCCCCTAGCGATGTCGACCTATTTGGTCCAATGAACACTCACCTTGGCGGGAGACATTTCGCGAATAATGCCGAAGTTGAATGTGAAGTGAAAACGTGGTTTAGAAAACAGAGCACGCAGTTCTATGCAGCCGGTTTGGGAGAACTATTAATTTATTAATAAATTTATTTAATTATTAATTATCAATATTGGTGAAAATTATGTTGAGAAATAAAGGAACAATGTATGTATACAAGTAAACTGGTTTCAAGTTGTTATCATATTTAGTTATTTTTCTACAGCCAATTGTTACTTACTTATTAACGTCGCCTCGTACATGGATGAATGGCCACACGGCACAATCGCGACGTGAATACGGTACTGATTTCCCATCCTGGTGACTGTGAGATGGCGAAATATGACCGTCCACGTTTTCCGACATGCCACATGATTGTTGCAGAAAGATCCTGCTAAAATAAGACTCCATCGCTCATTCCTCGACAAAGGTGTCAACTCAAGGATGAATAAGGAGGAGGACAAATAAAACTTCTCCACCACTGATATCGTTTACAATTTTATGAATCAGAACTGTGCAAGTAGACTACCATCTTACAAAGTGAATAGTGTCTGGATTCTCCAACGAGTGTTATATCACAATTCACCGCCATAAGTTACCACAACATCAGCAGCACACAGGCCATACATGTGTAGTAGATAATTGTCATCAGACATCCTGTCGTCACTAACGTCGATGAATAACAGCCAAATGAACAAAGCCAAAGACTTGCAGGCTGAGGGGAGACTGATAACCTGACACGTGTGTGAAGTGACAGAACGCCGGCTGATACCACCTGACCTGATGGAAGACTTGCTCCACAGAGGCTCCGTGGCCCAGTAGTCAAGCCGTTTGACTCGGGCTCCAAAGGTTGTGGTTTCGATTCAGGGCCACGTCCTTTGGTTCACGAGTGAATTTTTTCGGAAACTCCTGAGGGTTGCCGCTACGGAGTTCGTGCTTTGTGCGACGCTTTCCGCGCTGTCGAAACAGACTGAGCCATATGGGATAAACACCCGGTGCATTGAAGTCGACCCTGTCGACATTTAAGCGACTTGTTTTAAAAGTGAGAGATTCAATTACAGGCAAACATGGAAGTCGTGGGTGCCATCCGAGTTAAACACAGTGTGTCACGGGAAACGCAACTCCTAGAACATGTCGGTTGCATGGTGTCAGTCAAAGGATGATTGACATGTGGCATGTTCAGTTGAGAGCTGATTTACGGAGTAGCTATGAGATACTGGAAGTGACGGAAGTGACGAACACAATATAATACGAGGTCTCTAAAACGGCAAAGAAACGCCCTCAGTTATCCTACCAGGGTAGCCGTCTGGTGGGGAACTACCCCAACTTTCACTCATCGTTTGCAGAGATAGAATTTCGGCTAAACCCAGCTCTCATATGAGCCACGGAAAGTCACACAGCACTCACCTAACAGAGCGGCTGATCCTCATGCAAGGACACATCGATGGAGTGAGACTTGCAAGCTGGATGTGAAAAGAGTCACAACTCATATATCATAAGGAGAAGACATGCTGAGCAGGATTGTTACTGGGGACGAATCATGAGTGCATCACTACCAGCCCGAATCAAAGCGTGCTTCAATGCAATGGAAACATCCCTCTTCGCCTTGTGTCCAAAGATTCAAGATTACACCATCAGCAGCGAAGGTTATGCCGACAGTGTTGTGGGATTGTCAAGGAGTGTTTCTAACCAGTTTCAAGAAGAAATGTGACAATGTGAATTCTGAATCGTACTGTGAAGTTATATCGATGCTTCATGACGCAATTCGAAGAAAACGCCCAGGACTGCTGACTAGAGGAGTATTGCTTCTTTATGACAATGCCAGACCACATACGGCTCTATTAACTCAGAAGACAATTAACCAACTAAGGTGGGAAGTTCTGGAACATTCACCTTACAGCCCCGACTTAGCAAGTTGAGCGCTCACCTTTGAGATGTTCATTATCCAATTCTTTAAAAATGTATGCACTCTTGTTTTCCTCAGTTGTGTAACATGTGCATGCCATATGATCCTGTCTCATTATTTCATTGAATACCACTAGCACATTAAAAAACAAATCAGCTAGAATAATAAACACTCATATCAACGATACAACACGTTTGATTTATTATACCCGTATGATCCATTCAGTTGAAAGATCTGAAAAGCTAATAAATACTGTGATAGTTTGTTTAACTCATAGTTCTTCCATAATATTTCTTACTTTATGCAGATGTTTATTTGTAGCTTTAGTGCTTGGGAACGCCTTTACATGACAGTTACCTACATGGCTGGGCTACGTTGTATGGTCGAGACACGAACACGGAGCTGATCAACGACTCTGGTGATCGCTTGAGATGGCAAAACATGACCGCCCACGCTTAACGGCATGGCATATGGTGATGAGTGTAAGCAGAATATGAACTTTGCAGGAAGGGATATCAGGGGGCTAACTTGCCCTTTGTAGTTCCTATAATCAAAACCTTATTGTACATACACAATTTCCTCTGTCTCCATCATGTGGGTACCAAGATTTTCTACTTCGTGGCTGTTTTCTGGGTTATTCACGGACCGTTTCTTCAATCAGACTACAAGAGACCTTGGTCTCGAGTTTTCTCAGCTGAATCCGGAGGGCAAAGGATTTGAACCTGCACCCATAACTAAACACCTGTGTGAGTCAACCCGACTTCTGAGCATGACAATGATGATAATACGAGTAGTTGTCACGAGATCGCCATGAGTTAACCAGATAATGATAATACCGACGTTTGCTTGGCGTATATTTTCTAGGCCACAACAGTCGTACTAACAGAGTAAACACAGCTGCACGGGTTACATCGGGGCAGCACATATACACATTTGGTGGTGAGTGAGAAGGAATGGATACACCGCGTTGGCAGTTCATAAACAGTTAAAGTCACATAGCCTTGCCCGCTCAGGATGTGGAATGGTTCCATCTGTCATCTATAGTTCCGGACATCAGGCGAAAGGGCGGCTGGGAGTGTCACCACTGAACAGAAGATTGACAGTTTATCAACAGGTCGGAAGTGCCCGACTAGGGAGAAAACGGTCAGACTGTCAGTGGGTATTTCCCGACATAAAACGGAATGGCAGATTTGACTGTCACCACATGACAGAAAGTTGAGGGCTGGTTATTGGAAACAGGGAACACCTGCAGTACATCAACAACGTCACGTGCACAATGTAAGGTTGTTTGGAAAACCATGATTGGCAGCTTGGTATCGAAACCCTTTGTTGGAACTGTACAGTAACTCTCTAGATTGTTTTGGATGTCAAAACCAGTGGTGACAAATCTAACATTGATGGATCCAGGGAGGATGGATCCCTGACAAGGGAGGGTCTGCCAATATGCCACCTGTGTGGGCATAAAGGAAAATGTCACGTGATCAACTTTAGGAGTTGCCATAAAAACCCGAGTTGGGACCAACTAGGGAAACTTGAAAATGTGGATCTAGGCAGACATGCTTGTCACTGCAGCAGTTAGAACATCTAACGTGTGAAGGAGATATTTGATTTAGTTTACACGAGCCTGTATGGCTACCATTAGATGTAATTTAGTGTAAACTGCAGTGCCGTAAGGTATAACCTATTATAATATTCGTTCTAATTAATATAGGCTGTAGCCTTGTTAAAACTAAAGTGTGATGATTAGCACTGTTAGTGGGAAAACTAGCTAGAGTAGGGAAGTGATACTTGGCTCTGTTAGTTGAAAATAGATTAGTGAAGTGTGGATAAGCTTTACTAGTTGAGAATCGAGTAATGAGGGATAATTGGGATATTCCCGTAGTGTCCCTGGTGGGCGGGGTTCCGCATTCTGTTTGTTGATTTTTTTTTTTCTTGTCTTGGCCTGATGATAACCTATGTGTTCAATCATCTGTCCATGACAGAGTATGTTCATTGTATTTTCTGAAGCGAGGCAGATGGTCCACGATCATCTAATAGAGATCAGTGACGGGGAGGCTATCACCGGTTATATGATTTATGTTACAGGTTTCCTCTGGTTGGAATGAAGAACACGAAACCCAGAGAAAAGCCGATCCCGGATAAAGTTTGGCGCAGGAAGATTGGCCAACAACTTTACAACAGAGATTATGCTAGAGGAAGATGATCAACCTTGCTCAGTGGAGCTGAATGGTATCCTACCGGATAAATACCGAATGAGTTTAGGTCATACCAGTTTTAACACACCAGTAGTGATGGATATTCAGTTCACTTATGACTAGAACAAAAATAAAGGTCTCTATTGGAGTATAGACAATAACTGTTTAATAGTGAGAACTAGTGAACATTTATCAAGAGACAAAAAGTCTTGTTCATAGGACAGTGTTCCATGTTTGTTTCACCGCGCCGGAATTATGAAGCCGGAGTTTCTATAAACTGTTAGGAACAATAATAGTTTTTTCCACGGATTATATATTTACATGGGATTCAGATCTCATGGTCATCAGAGCTCCTGGAGGAGGACATGTCTGGAGAGAAGGATACGACTTCGGTGAGGTTTATCGTACTGACTCGAATGATGTCGTGTAATCCTTGCCATGATGTGTACACTATGATCCTGAACTTTGAAGGCTGACATACACATTTATGTTATAATACACGACACACCTTTTCTTCGCATACACGTCTCATATACGTTACATTTTTCTTTTAATAAATTAATCTTTATTAATTTTTAGAAGCAAGAGTTGTTGAGTATGTTGCGTTGGGGAATTATGAGATGGGGCATAGTACGACAGTGAGAGAGTGATAGGAAAAGGTGTCCATAGGCTGATGGAGTGTGTTGGACGGAAGCTGGTGGATTCTCCAGGATATGAATAAGGGGAAAAATATTATAATGTGGGGGTCGACTCTCTTCACTCCAGGGACGACACTTTAAAGGAGGACACGACAGTATTGATACTGATGTTTCACACCTCTCTTGACTGGCTGGCATTGATCTACATTATTAAGCATTTCCACGTCAGATTGATTATTCCAATATTTAAACAACACATACGCTTTTTTCGAGTTATCAGGCGATCTGTTATTCTGTTATCACGTAGACGTGTCTCACTCTACGGAAATTGTTCGTGTAGTTCATGAAACAATGGTACTGGCACTGATATATGAGATTGACCGGCACTGACTTATGATATATGAGCTTGACCGGCACTGACTTATGATATATGAGCTTGATCGGCACTGACTTATAATATATGAGCTTGATCGGCACTGACTTATGATATATGAGCTTGATCGGCACTGACTTATGATATATGAGCTTGATCGGCACTGACTTATGATATATGAGCTTGACCGGCACTGACTTATGATATATGAGCTTGACCGGCACTGACTTATAATATATGAGCTTGACTGACATTGACTTATGATATATGAGTTTGACTGACATTGACTTCTGATACATGAGCATGACTGACATTGACTTATGATATATGAGCTTGACCGGCACTGACTTATGATATATGAGCTTGATCGGCACTGACTTATGATATATGAGCTTGACCGGCACTGACTTATGATATATGAGCTTGACCGGCACTGACTTATGATATATGAGCTTGACCGGCACTGACTTATGATATATGAGCTTGACCGGCACTGACTTATGATATATGAGCTTGACCGGCACTGACTTATGATATATGAGCTTGATCGGCACTGACTTTTGATATATGAGCTTGACCGGCACTGACTTATGATATGTGAGCTTGACCGGCACTGACTTATGATATATGAGCTTGACCGACACTGACTTATGATATATGAGCTTGACCGGCACTGACTTATGATATGTGAGCTTGGCCGGCACTGACTTATGATATATGAGCTTGACCGGCACTGACTTATGATATATGAGCTTGACCGGCACTGACTTATGATATATGAGCTTGACCGGCACCGACTTATGATATATGAGCTTGACCGGCACCGACTTATGATATATGAGCTTGACCGGCACTGACGTATTATATCTGAGCTTGACCGGCACTGACTTATGATATATGAGCTTGACCGGCACTGACTTATGATATATGAGCTTGACCGGCACTGACTTATGATATATGAGCTTGACTGACATTGACTTATGATATATGAGTTTGACTGACATTGACTTCTGATACATGAGCATGCCTGAGATTTACTTATGATATATGAGTTTGACTGACATTGACTTATGATATATGAGCTTGACTGACATTGACTTCTGATATATGAGTTTGACTGACATTGACTTCTGATATAAGAGTTTGACTGACATTGACTTATGATATATGAGTTTGACTGACATTGACTTATGATATATGAGCTTGACTGACATTGACTTATGATATATGAGCTTGACTGACATTGACTTATAATATATGAGCTTGACTGACATTGACTTCTGATATATGAGTTTGACTGACATTGACTTCTGATATATGAGTTTGACTGACATTGACTTATGATATATGAGTTTGACTGACATTGACTTATGATATATGAGTTTGACTGACATTGACTTATGATATATGACCTTGGCTGACATTGACTAATGATACATGACCTTGGCTGACATTGTCTTATGAGATATGAGCTTGAGTGACATTGACTTATGATATATGAGCTTGACTGACATTGGCTTATGATATATGACCTTGGCTGACATTGACTTATGATATTTGAGTTTGACTGACATTGACTTATGATATATGACCTTGGCTGACATTGACTTATGATATATGACCTTGGCTGACATTGATTTATGATATATGCGTTTGACTGACATTGACTTATGATATATGAGTTTGACTGACATTGACTTATGATATATGAGCTTGACTGACATTGACTTATGATATATGAGCTTGACTGACATTGACTTATAATATATGAGCTTGACTGACATTGACTTCTGATATATGAGTTTGACTGACATTGACTTCTGATATATGAGTTTGACTGACATTGACTTCTGATATATGAGTTTGACTGACATTGACTTATGATATATGAGCTTGACTGACATTGACTTATGATATATGACCTTGGCTGACATTGTCTTATGAGACATGAGCTTGAGTGACATTGACTTATGATAAATGACCTTGGCTGACATTGTTTTATGAGACATGAGCTTGAGTGACAATGACTTATGAGACATGAGCTTGGCGAGTGACAACTTACCTCTGACCAGCGTTAACAGCCCTGCACACACAACCCAGATGAGGCAGGCAGGAAGTAAACAGCCCGGCATGGCGTTCTGTCTGTCTCCAGTTCTCATAGGGCGTGTGTGGCATTCCTGAACATATATTGTTTTACACTTGAATATTCACACGTACACATACATTCAAACACACACACACACACATACACACACACGCTCCCAAAAACATATATACTCCCACACAAACAAAACACACATGCACTCTCACAAACACTTACACACAGAAACTCTCACACAAACATACAGGCAAAAATGATCTCCAGAGCACCGATGACCTACAAAAGGCGTATGGGCTTGTAAGGCTTGTCATGTTATCATCCACTGTCCCCTACATACTTCTCGCTGTAACTCTGTCTCCCTCTCTCTCACTCTCTCTGTATGTTCATTCTTTTGTCTGCATCGATGTCTGACTGTCTATCTGTATGTTGTTCCATCCATCATAATCTGCACATATGGATCCCTGGATCGCCGTTTGAGCTTGGCGATGGCTTACAGACTTACACACCAGATGGGGTCACTAAATAGAGGATAGCGGTGCGTTTGAAACAACCACATCAGCCTGACTATAAAAATAACCGATCCCTCCAGCGCATGCGCATAGGCAGCAGCACAGGAAGTTACTCAGGCAATTAGCATATACCCCGTGAACATGCCAGAGAACATCGCAAACAGCAGTCAAGCTGGCACATAACTTACAGATGCAAGCGGGAAGAAGCATGGGCAGGGACTCCTCGGATGGCGGGTACTAAAGCTAGCCCTATCACACGGGTTATGGCTGAAACCTGGTCAAGCATATGACTGTCGCCTTCGTGGTCAAAAGAGGGGGTATTATAGTCAACTCCTCACAGGAACAGTGACCAGAAATACTTTGTCATGATTGCCGCAATGGAGGACTGGGTACGTATGGGAACGCTAATGACGAGTGACGTCGTCCGACAAAACATAATTTATGGATGCTTTTACTTTTTCCCATGTTCTTGTCATTGCAGATGTAGATATAGTGTTCCCTTGAGGAGTTGGTTATGATATAACATAACCCATTATGTCCGGGAGGGTCTGTACAAATGTGCGTCAAACACCATATATAACGAGAGACTAAAGGGTGATAAAGTGTCATATATTATTCTATCTATATTTTCTTATCTATATTATCTTATCTATAATCAACATAGATCTCGAATATCCAGCGATTGTACTTGCTTCTCTGCCATGTAAGTTGTATTTTATCTCTTTGGATAGTAGTATTCTCCCTGAAGATAAGCATACACATAAATTGTTGCAGTACAGCTCGTCGTCATGACAATCATGAAGGCTGTCTTGTTAAGAATGGCGCTCCCTCACAGCCCGGCGGAGACACTCGCAGGCTTTCATCAATTCAGCATTTTCGTATCCAGGTGTCTTTAATGCATTCTACCCACCGATGCGGCGGTCCGCGAGTTCTTCTTCTTCCAGGACCACAGCTTCCATTACTGTTCTTGTTTGGCCACTGAAATGTTTCTTATAGCTACGGAGTGTTTGTTCTGAAGTCATAATTGTACAGTTGTTTATGAGCAGTTTTCGTACATCTTTAGCTCTCGGACAACACCAGTAATATGTCTTGTCTTCTTGGTTCAAGGTATTCTAAGATCGTGGTTGTGACATGTCAATTCACAAAGTTAGGTTTTCTCCTGACGTGTTTGTGTCATGTTATTTTACAAAACTAGGTTGTCTCCTGACGTGTTTTTGACATGTCAGTTCACACGGCTGGGTTTTCTCCTGACGTGTTTGAGGAGCGGATGGCCGATTGGCTACATTTCCGGACTTTCCTTCGGGAGACCCGGGTTCGAATCCTATGTAAGGTGTGGCAATTTTTTCTGTCGGGGGAAAAAAGAAATTCCTAACCTGCACAGTTCCCAGCGACAGCACTAGCCAGACGGCCCTAACTCCTCAGGCTCAAGACCCCCCTGCCATACACAGCAAGGTACTATATTGTCAGTAAATGGTAGTTTTGACAATGTTTGTGACATGTCAGTTCACAAGGCTAGGATTTCTTATAGCGTGCTTGTGACATGTCAGTTCACAAGGCTAGGTTTTCCCCTGGCGTGTTTGTGACATGATGACGATGATGATAATTATAATATTGCTGATGACCTGACATAAAGAAACAGGTGATGCGTTATGGAATGACTATTGATGTAATTATGTCAACATGATATTGAGAAATCCTGTCACTCTGATGTTTAAAGTATCTTATATAACCTGAAAGTAAACGCTTTCTAACAAAACAGATACATATTGTAATTAGGAAACAAATATCTATTGAATGAAACACGCCATCACTCAAATAAACACGATGGTTTTGCACGTATATATAATGTGGACACAGGACTATAAAAACGGATAGGCAATAAAAATGTTTGAGACCAGAGAAATGGAATGAAAGTATGTGGTACTGGCTACAATGGGGAGATGAAGTTAGAGAAATTATACGTAGAAAGTCCAGGTTTTTTGGGGAAGAAGTTATGAGAAGAAGTAACTGGAGAACTTTGTGATATATGGCTGGATTGAGGTGTAAAGATAAAGAGGAAGGCAGAGAAGTAAATATCTGGACGGCTTGAACAGAATGCATATCGAGACAAAAACAGAACTGAACAACGGTTCAAGGGATCGTGTGAGATGTTTGCCCACCCTTAACAGCATGGTGCATGATGATGATGATGATCATGATCATGATGATGATGATGATGATGATGGGGAGAAGGTTGTGTATATGACCTGGTACACGAGGACAGTTATGATCTGCTTTTTGGTGATGTGTGGGATTCTGTTGACCATGAAATATAAACAACCCATGGAGATAACATTACTAACACAAGTCCCATCCCAGGCAATCAGTTTGTGTGGTGATGAATCCCTGCCTGGCTACATTTTACTATGCGTCCTTTAAGATGTCACACTCCAAGATTGCAGACTCCACTGCCTCCTGCTCTAGAATATGGGAAGATGAGCTCTGAGATACAGTCCGCGCGGAGATTATATTTCAGGATGGTGCCTGGAAGGAAGCAACTAAACGAACCTGGCACCAATAGATTAAGACCAGTATCGGGCTGGACGACAATCCATCCTTTTGCGAAGTACGGTCCGGGCATCCAGAAGTTTCACCAAGCAATTATTTACAATCACAATCTTACAGACATTCGGCCAGCAACTGCTTGGCTTTATCACTACACCGTACCGGGTTACAGACAAAAATGTTCATTTCACAAGCTACCAAACACCAGATTAACATTACACATTTATACGTTCTCACCTGTGGCTGAGATGTTACCACTGCCCAGTACAATCAGAATCTGTGCATGGTCGAACATTGGTCGCACTGAGTGCATGTTCTGGGTACTGCATAACACCTGATGAACACGTCACAATGTATGTGTTGCACCGTGCGTGGTCAGAAGCGTATTCTTCTTCTGTCTTCGTTTGTCCCATTGCCCATTGCTTTTGCCGTTAATTTTATGTTATGCTATCTTATGTTATGCTGATTGATTGATTGATTGATTTAGGAATCGACATCATAGCATAAATGCCTTTTGATACAAATGTTACTGACGGGTTCAAAGAATATTTTGGGTAAAGAAGAGAACAAATGCATCCATACTTTAAGAGCTGAATATTGAAGAGGGTTGGCTATTCAAGACAATAAAACAAAGAAAATTGAAATATTTTGGTCACTTGAAACGTAATGAAAGTTTGGAGAGAATAATAATAATGGAGGTGTATATGCATGGGAAGAAGGGAAGAGGAAGGCCAAAGAGAAGATGGGTGCAGGATGTAGCGGATAATCTCTAGATGGGTGTTTCGGACGCGGGACATCTTGCTTATTATGATCGAGAAGATTTCAGGAAGGTTGTTACGGGAGCGAGGTTCTGCAAAGGACATGCTACTGAATGAATGAATGCTTGCTTACTTGCTTGTGTTCGTTGGCTTGAGCTGCAACGCGAAGTTCTGTATGTCGGATGAAGGCATCCTGTTGTCCAACCTCAGTGTGATGTCATACAGGACCTGAGGTTTGCTTGAGTATCCGTTGTCCTATGTCTGACTTGTTGGTGTGCAGACTGGTGGTTCCTCGCCGTACAGGCAGACACTCTCCGACTTCGGAGGAATCGGCGATCCTACTGACTTTAGCCAGAACCCCGAAGGGACCTGTTGCCCAGGACGCTCGGCGAGGACGCGTCAATAGGTCTTGGACAGTATATAACCCGGCCCTGGTGCCTTGGAAACACCTCTGCGTGCCGAATGAATGAATGAATGAATGAATGAATGAATGAATGAATCTTATGTTATGTTATTTCGAACATCGCAATGCACATTAGGCATCCTTCCCACGCCCCCCCCCCCCCCCCCAGTTCAAGTAAAATGGCTAGAGTCTGAGCCCTCCACTATCCATGTCTAGGAGTGGTTTATATGATAACAGAGACCAAACCTGCACGATAGTTTTTTGGTGAGTTAGGCACTTTATTCACCAGATTCAGGAGAAGGCCATTCTATCCTGGATCGGGATTGCAAGTTCGGACGCCGCCCAGGTCGGACGCGTCGTGAATGATTGTGACAAATGGCAAAATCACAGTGCCGCCTTTGTGACTTAGTTTTATTATTCTGTTAATATTTTGCGGATGAATGATCACACGAATTATCGCTATGAAAATAGATGATGAAAACTGTTCCTATTTTTGTTATATTATTCGTCTAAATCTGTGACTCGCGTGAGAGCCGAAGAAAGAAAGTAAGCTAGAAATTCTTAGTGAACATGGACAAGCCATAAAGATTTCATACCAGAGTACACTAAAATATAATAACCACGGAGCAGATGTCTTCAACCATATAATATAGACCATGGAAGTCGCGCTATGATAAAGTTACCACGATAGGATCAACGTGCCAGTAGTAAGACAACCAGCTAAAATCGACCTGAACGTCGCCTTATGACAACCCGCAAACCGAGTCCGCACTGCATTGATGATGTTAGCCCTGCTCACGCTTCTTCCCGTTTAAGTTGGTGCATTGCTTGTCTACTGGTCTGCGCGTTCTTTATCCTTATAGTCTGCATGTCCCGGCGTCTACATCCAGGTGTGTGATGTGAAGCGCCACTTCCGAATGGTGTCTATCCATTCAGATATAGGATTGCGGGATACTATTTTAATGGAGAATGGTTGTTACAGGTCCTGCATCTGAAGAAGTTCTTCGCTGGAGAATGGTTGTAACAGAGTTGGCACCTGGGGGAGTGCTTTGCTGGAGATTGTTTGTTACAGACATGGAAAAGATTGTTTGTAGGAGAATGGTTGTTACAGACATTGGGATGTTCTTTGTAGGAGAGTGGTTGTTACAGACATGGAAAATTCTTTGTAGAAGAATGGTTGTTGCGGACATAGTGTCAGCGTTTTGGGGAATAGAGACAGGACATATACAGGACAAGGGAGATAGTAGAGACAGGACATAGGCAGGGATGCAGATATGTCATAGACCGGACATATACAGGACAAGAGAGATATCAGAGACAGGACATAGGCAAGGACACAGAGATGTCATAGATAGGACTTAGACAGGACAAGACCCAGATATAAAAGGGCTCACAAGTCTACAGGACTCCCTCCTGGAGTGATACGACAGCCTTGCACTGAGGGACCCGACACAACACGACCGGACAGCAGTACAACGTGACTGGTGAGACAGTCCGACTATCCCGAGCCACACGAGTCCCGTACCACGTGACCAACAGGCCAACGTTAGGAGAGTCAGACGGAGACTGGACGGTTTAAGGGAAGGTCGCATGTGTTCGAGAAGCGAGTGTATGGATTTTGCGGGAGTGCGAGCGAGCGTTCCCATGTTAAAGATAGCGAGTATTGAGTACAGGGTTTTTGTGATTGCCTGATTGCTATGACTGTTGATTAACTAGCATTTGTATATATAGAGATGATGTACTGAATTAACCGCCCTATGTGCGCATCTTGATGATAATGAGGTCATGTTAAATAAATGTTTGATTCCACATGCAAGGTTGATATTCTTGAGTGCATGTGAAGGAACTAAGAATGCCTGTGTTTGTATGAGACGTCGACACATAGGAAAGTCATTTGTAGGAGAATGGTTGTTACAGACATGGAACCTGGGGAAGTTCTTTGCTGAAGTTTCTTTGTTACAGACATGGGGAAGATCTTTGTAGGAGAATGGTTGTTACAGACATGGGGAAGTGCTTTGTAGGAGAATGGTTGTTACAGACATGGCACCTGGACATGTTCTTGGCTGGAGAATGGTTGTTAGAGACCTGACACCTGGAGAAGTTCTGTGCAGGAAATTCAGGCAAAGTTACATTGCAGATACTGTGATTGCAGTGCTGCATGAGATCAAGGTTGGGCTATTGGGATACTTGGGTCATAAAAGAAGACACGGCGATTGGTTAATGCATATTGTGGAACAAGGGGAAGCGTAAGAGGAAGACGCCGGTACGAGTCGTTGGCCAACAACAAGAAGTGACCGGAAGATGCCTGCAGGGATACACCATGAAGACACACGGAATAGAGTGTGTTAGACTCAGTAACTCAGAAATTCGGTATCTAACAAAAACATTCTTTAAACACAGTCTTAATTAACATATGGGGTGAGTGGAAGAATTTTAACCAGTCATCTCGAAGCCATTGTATACTAACCAGACTTGCCAATAGGATATATGTAACAGTCAGTATAGTAATACCAAGCATACGTATAGACACCGACCTTCTTCCTGTTGTATTATACCTGAGATATACTTCGGGTCCCTAACATGGCGGTTAGGCATTGAACCGTTAAGACCTGTGGCGTGTTTAACCTTGCGGCTACGGTTTGCATGTCCGGAACAATGCCCGGCTATCGCTGAATTGGCTGGTTTCACTGGTTTGCCTGGTAGGGTCACGAGTGTATTTTGGGAGTCGTCGCTGGAGCTACGGGGTTCGTGCTTTGTGCGGCGCTTTCGGCGCGTCACCCTGCGGAAAGAGACCGAGCCATGAGGGATGAAACCCTGGTCAATGAAGTCTTCCTGGTGACTTTCGATTCCATCGACGATGAACTGTCATTTTCCTGGAGGACTGTTGTGTTGGCATTCTGGCGGTTGCATTATGCACAGTGTACCTGTGAGGGCTGTTGGCTTGCTGAGACTCCTGTCTCTTCTACCTTTCACGTTGGGCAGTGAGGAGCATTTTGTGTGATATTCACTGTCACAGTGTCAGAGACCCAACAATAACACTGACAGGACAGTACAGGGAAGACAGTAGATTACAGGGACCGCGGGATAAGACAGCTAGGGGGAAGTACTCAGACAGAGTAGAGTTTTGACAGACAGCACAAGGTTAAAGCCACGTAAGGTCAGACCCGAGACCAACGGACCATGCCATGATAAGCATGACGCACGAGGCCATGAGAACCCGTGATACGGGAGAGCAGACCCAAACTCGGGCAGGCAGAGTTAGACTAGCGACGAGGACAGGCGTATGATAGGAATAGGGGAGACGACGGGTGTATGATTGATACCACTGGGAAAGACAGTATTTGCTAGCTGTGTGCTATTGAATGCAACTGAATTATACTCAATGCTGCGTTGAGCGTGTAGAGACGAATGCACATGTATATATGAGCATCTTATGAGAAATATGTGTCTGATGTATTAATATGTTAACCATTTCGACCACTGTGAATCGAGTTGAAATGATGTTCATGTAGCGAACCAAATCCGTGTAGGATTTGTGCGACACTCGTTAATTGTTGATTAAACCGTCCGAAGCGGACCGAGTTGCGAGCCAGTCTTGGAGTGAACTGATTGAGTGAAAGTGTGAGCTTTAAGTTGTCATAGACAACTCAGTAGAAAGATTATATGCCAGTGGGTCTATGACACACATGAACGGTGCATAATGGGACGACCCGTTGCAGTGAAGTTGGAACCGCGACTAACTAATTAGCTAACTAACTAACTAACCTGAAATATACAATTGGCCGAAACATACCTCACACAGCGACCTAAGAAGTAATCAATACATTGAAAACAGAGGACGGAGATTTACTATACAATATAAAACCAGAGATGGAAATAGTATTCGATCGACACAAAAAAATTGAAAGAGAACATACAGGACAACTGGCATTATCCAAAAATAACACTACTGGAGTTACTAAATCGCCAACCTGCCGGAACCCTTTTCTGTCACCAATGGAGTGAAGCAAGGATGTGACCTGGCACCAACACTGTTCAGCCATATTTTTTCAGCCATGTTGATGAATGCCTTCGAGAACGACGACATTGGAATAGACATTAACTACCGTATGGATGTAAAGTTATTCAATCTCAGAAGGCTGAAAGATAAAAGCAAAATTAACAGCGACACCGTCAGAGAGCTCCTGTTTGCTGATTATTGCGCTCTATACGCCAACTCAGAGGCGGACATGCAACATAATGTTACAGCTTTCTCACATGCCTGTGCCAACTTTGGGCTCAATATCAACTTGGAGAAGACTGTAGTTATGTACCAGCCAGCTCTAGGGAATAATCACACTGTGCCGAATATCAAAGCGAATGATCATAGACTAAGTGTTGTGGACAAATTCACCTATCTTGGCAGCATTGTGTCACAAGCTGCCACAATTGATGACGAAGTGAATGCAAGAATCTCCAAGGCCAGTGCGGCCTTTGGCAGACTGTACAAGAATGTATGGGACAGAAGTGGAATAACCCTGCAAACAAAACTAAAAGTATACAAAGCAGTTGTATTATCAACACTGCTATATGCTTGTGAAACCTGGACTGTTTATCAGCGACACGCTAGGAAATTAAACCACTTCCACACAGTCTGCCTAAGGAAGCTACTGAAGATGAAATAACAAGCCAAGATCCCAGACACTGAAGTCCTAGAAAGAGTGTCCATCCCAGTATCCACACTCTACTGATGAAGAATCAGATTCGCTGGGCTGGTCACTTGACTCGCATGCCAGATCACAGGCTCCGTAAACGAATTTTTTTACAGCGAACTGCGTTGTGGTAAACGCTCCCAAGGTGGCCAGAGGAAACGCTTTAAAGACACTCTGAAAATCTCTCTGAATGCTTTTGGAATTCATCATGACACCTGGGAGACTGCAGCCAGAGACCGAAATTCGTGGCGTGCATCATTACACAAGGGTGCAGTCATGGGTGAGGCAACCAGGACTGCAAGAGTTGTAAAGAAAAGGCAGGACAGAAAAACCACTGCAGGAAATCCTCCTCCAGAAACGTCAAGCATTCTTTGTCCACATTGTCAAAGAACATTTCGAGCGAAAATAGGCCTTATCAGCCATCTTAGAACCCACGGCTCCACACTTTCAACCCCACTGGATAAAATGAATGGTCATCATCATTCTTGATGGACAAACAACATGATTCAGTATACACATGTAATATAAAGAAGTTTCGCTACTAAAGACGATAAATCAAAGAAAACTGAAATATTTTAGTTAGTTAGTTAGTTAGTTAGTCGCAGTTCCAACTTCACAGCAACGAGTCGTCCCCATTATGCTCCGTTCCTGTGCCAGTGAATATCACACAAAACTCTCCCCACTGCCCAATGTGAAAAGTGGGAAAGACAGGAGTCTCGACAAACAACAGCCCGCACAGATACACTGTGCATAATGCCGCCGCCGAATATCAAAGCGAATGTAGATAGAGAAATAAAATAAAAAAAACTAGAGATAGTAGATCATTTTACATATCTAGGATCGGTGGTAAATAGCAAATTATCCCTAGATCAGGAAATCAACATCCGGATTGGTAAGGCAGCAACAACAATGAACAGGTTAAGAAAAAGAGTCTGGGAGAACAGGAAGCTTACTGCCAAAACCAAAGTCCTTGTCTATCAAGCCTGTGTCCTTAGTACTCTTCTCTATGGCAGTGAAACCTGGACAACTTACTCACACCAAGAGAACAATTTAAACAGCTTTCATATGCGGTGTCTGCGAAGAATTCTTGGTATTAAGTGGCAAGACAAAATCACAAATACTGAAGTATTGGAAAGATCAGGTTGTGTGACAGTTTATTCCATGCTCAGTCTTCGTAGACTTAGATGGATAGGACATCTTAGGCGGATGGATGATGGTAGAATACCAAAGGATATCTTTTTTGGTGAATTACAGATGGGTAAGAGATCTCAGGGTCGGCCTCTACTACGATACAAAGATGTGTGTAAGCGGGACATGATTGATACAGGCATTGATAATGCACATTGGGAGCAAGTCGCCACTGAACGTGTTGCATGGAGGGCAAATATCAGAAATGGAATAAAGTCAAAGGAGAAAATTATTGCAGAAAAGTCACACACCAAGCGTTTGAGACGTAAGATGGTGCATGATGGTGGAAATGACCACGTGTTCACATGCACCCACTGTGAACGGACATTTACAGCGCAAATTGGCCTTATCAGTCACACTCGCTACCGCCATAGTTAAAAGTTATTATGCCTTTTTAAAGCACAAACTATCGTCTGTCAAGACGGCAAGGTGCCAATGTGTAATGCCGCCGCCAGAATGTCAACACACCAGTCTCCCACGAAACACCCAATTCATCTCTGATGGAATCGGCAGTCATTTTCCTATCTGGATGTTTCCTAGATGTTCACCTACACAGTCCACGAACATACAGTTCATCGCTGATGGCAGTGGCAGTCAACCAGAAGCCCAGCAGCCACGCATTTCTGTATAAGGCAAAAACCGGTCAACTCTGGGACATAGCCACCTGCCATCACTCCGAACATGCAGTCACGTTCCAAAAATAAAAACTTGGGCAGATTCAAAAGCAATATTTTGGTCACTTTAAACGTCATGAAAGTATGGAGAGAACAATCATCGAGAGGTATATGCCTGGGAAGAGAGGAAGAGGAAGGTCAAAGAGAAGATGGGTGAAGGATGTTGTGAATGATCTCCAGATGGGTGTATTGGACGCGGGACATCTTGCTTATGATCGAGAAGTTTTCCGGAAGGTTGTTATGGGAGCGAGGTTATTTAAAGGACATGCTACTGAATGAATGAATGAATGAATGCATGAATGCATGAATGAATGAATAAATGAATACACGTATGTAGGGGGAAACAAGAAGACTGGAACGGCATGAACACTTTAAGAGAGAAACAGAGAAGAGCCGGCTCCGTGGCTAAAGGCTTCGTTCGTGAGCTGGGTACCTGGCGTTCGAAGCTCAGCTGCGACCGATTTGTGCAGCAGACCGTGTTGCGTTGTGTTATAACGTGCTGGTATGGGAGCCGGTCGTTCAGAAAGCAATGGCAAACTACTGAACGATAACACCTTCCTAGTACATCAACAACAGCTGAAAAATGCTGGTGTTGATTGCAACGTCCCGTAAGGGATACGCAACTTTATTTTTATTTCTTTTTAACAGAGAAGAAAATCTGTTGGAAGGAACAGTACAAACAAAGAAATGAGAAAGACTATACGTTACACAAATAGACAGAACGTAACACCATCAGCTCGTCTCATCATGTTCCTCTTGTACCTTGCGATGTCGAGGTGAAGCGTAAATAGCGGGAGAATACCAGATTATGGGCTTCATTTATCCAGATTCCCATTAACTCTGTAGTTCCCCCTGTCCATCGTTTACGTGTGTTTGTTATAAAGAGGTACTGTTGAGTGCTTAGTTCTATCTGTCTACTTCAATTATCATTTCTTGTATTGTGTTGGTCTCCAAATGCTCCAAACGAGTCTCGATGTCCGTTATGTTATGTCCTAGTCTTACTTTAAAGTCTCCCATAACTATGATGCTGTCTCTCTTCTCTATTTTATTTTAGAACGTGAGATCGAGATATTTAAAGGAAAAAAAAAAACAATCAAGAAAATAATGATTGGCTAAATACGGAAATATTCTACATGGACTCTCTACGTCATCCCGTGTGCAATTATACAAAAGTATTCACGCCATGCCCACGAGAGGCCAGTGCTTCACTATCTGACAGAAATACGGGATGGGTATGCGAAATAAAAACAAGAATGGAGACATATTTTGAAGCGCAATTAAATCTACAAACATCAAATGCAGTGACAATGCAAAGTATCTTAGAACATGGAGTGAAAGAAGAGAAGTTAAAAACGAATTCCCCACAACAAAGCTACTGTCATTGATCAACTCGGAATTGAAGCCATTAAACATGCCAATCGGTAGGGATACAATGGTGAACACACATATGTAACATACAATGGCATGAGAGGCAAGTGTCACGAGATCGACAACGAGAGATGATAGTAACATTATGGGATAACAGGGGTAGTAAAGAGAATGCAATACATACAGAGACATATCTCTGCTTAGCAATGGAGTAAACGTATATGCAAATATTTTATAACAAAGAACAAGACACAAGATAGAAACGCTTCTAAGTTGTGCACGAGTTGGCTTAGAAAAGAAAAAGAAACTAAGAACACGTGTAGAACTAAAACCGGTGAGTGACTTTCTAGCGCACCAAATAATTAAATAGTTCGAACATATAGCTAGACCGGAACAAGAATCGAGTTGAGTTGAGTTGAAATGAGTAGGGGAGCCGACATCACTGCACTCATATAAGTGATCAGTCCTCATTTTTAACAGAAAGCGAAGAGTTCCAATGCTTATGGTGTCCATTTCAATTTGATTATATGTCCGTCTTTCTTTACCTCAGAGTTACAATTATCGACCAGATCATCTAACATCCCTTTGCTGCTGCTTTCTCTCTCTAGACCAGTGTTTCCCAACCTTTTTTTGTGCTATGCCCCACTTAAGCCTATCTAAAATTCTTAGGTGCCCCCCCCCCCCCCCCGTAACATATACATTATTTTTAATATTCAAAAATTTAAATGTTCACTAAAGAAACTTGAATGATAGGTTTTTGGAAGAAATCACTAGGAAATTATTGAGCAAACACAGTAAGTAAATTTTCAAAACATATAAGTATATAATAACATATCAAGTACAAAATAATTTTAATGAAAGATTTGCCTATATTATTTTAATTATTAGCAATTATTTATTATATAAATTTAGTTAGACCCTTGCGCTTGATGTTTGCTGCAAAGTGATTTTATGTCAGGTTCCAATTTAGTTAACTTCAGTCTCAAATCTGCCCGTTTTGTTATATCCAGCCGATTTCTTCCATTTTCGAATTGCCCCCCTTAACAATCGAATTGCCCCCCTGTGGGGCGTGGGCCCCACGTTGGGAAACACTGCTCTAGACCATGATAGTCTATCTGTTATTCTGCATCAATGACATTCTCCCAGAGGGCCTTCACCACATCAGCCTTATCATGCATCAAACCACACCTTAATTATGTCACACCAGCCAGTCTGTCTGCCTGTTCATTTCCAAGCACAAAAGAGTGTCCTGGAGAAAAGATCCAGCGAATGCTCACAACCCGTGAACTCTGAGTCGATGATAGCCATTGTGCATGTCAGTCTTTACTTTTGTCAGCATGCTTTACACATCAGTTACAACCACAACATAATGCATACAGTTTGTTCTCCAACCTGCAGAAAGCTGCAGCAATCGCTTCCTCCTTCATTCTCAGACATGAGGTTGTGGTATGCCAAGCTCACCTTTACTAAACATTGACGATTTTTTTTTTTTTTGCTATGAATCCCCAAGCTCTTTTTTTGCCTCTTAACACATAACCAATGGTATAGATGATCACAACTCCCCCGATGTGTCTCCACCTTGCCGTGGTGGGGGAGCTTGCGTGTCCCATCGACCCCATGTACTTGCCGATGGATGAAAAACTACATATCGGACAGCTCATGGGATAAGGACCAGACTAAGAGAGACACAACCTGCTGCTCTGCAGGTAGACTGAGGATGGCAGTCAAAAATTTTAATCAGGTGCACGAAGGCAGAAGTTCTTGGTCCGGACAAAACACTTAAGGCTCTCTGTCGAGGGCTGTGGCTGGACGCCTCTAAGCCACAAACCCTCGGATCTGAGAGCCGGGCCGATACCCACCTTTCGAAAAATAGAGGCGTGATACTGAGCAAGCTACATGCTCAGGTCTGATACAAGTTCGAAGGCTCTCAGCTGGGGGATATGAGAGATTCCCGGATGAGAGGGCCAGGCCGTTTCTCGTTCACTGCTGCAAGGAGGTAAGGTGCTGAGTCGGTAGCACATGTAGCCTACCTTGTGAACGAGTACAAAAAGTCAGAAAAGTGCCCCAGTCGAAGGAAATGGTTACGGAAACTGTCTGTATCTAACTCATAGAGAGTGTAGACAAAAGTGGAAGATCGTCTCAATGACGCGAAATGGAACGCACGGCGAGCGAACCTATTGCGTGGTCCGAAGTCAAAAGCAAAAGCTTACCGAGTGGATGTCGCTCGCAGTCTGACCGCTCCTGGTGTGTGCTTGAGCGATTAGTGGCAAGCGAGATTCCCAACACATGGAAGTGAGGAACTAAAGCAGCCATGAGCATGACGTGGCAACTCCTCGGGTGAGCCCAGTCTCAGAGCAACATGTGCCGGCTCTGCAATTATGGAAGCCTCCTTGGATAGCGAGGGAATGTCCATGGTCTGCCCCTGCCTTCCCTTGAGGGCCGACCGCGATGTCGTTGATCGTACTATCTTGACCAGCTGAGATGTTGGCGACATCACAACAGTCTAACGTGCCTCGAAACCAGAGGAAGGCTAACCTCATTAAAAAATGCCCGCCGGAAGTCGGAAGTGTCGTCCTACGGGTGGCAAACTAAAAATTGACACTACGCAATTACGTCCGAGTGAAATGTCTCGTCCGAATGTCTCTCGTGCTAGGAACAGCTCTGACTACATAGTTTCCGAATCCCGCTCTTGTTCGGAACAGCTCTGACTAGGTAGTTTTCCGAATGTCTGTCGTGCCTGGAACAGCTCTGACGGGCGCATCGACAAGCACATGTCCGAAAACTCGCTGAGTGGATACCGTCTGCAAACTTGTCTGGTTTGTGCGGGAATGGCCCGGGGCAAACGAAATGACCAATATATTGAAGTGAGGATTTAAAGCAGCCATGAGCAGGACTGACGATTCCCTCGGTGAGCCCAGAACCAGGGCGCTATGTGTCGGCCCTGCAACTATGGAAGCAACCTTGGATGACGGAAAATGCTATGGACTTTCCCTGCCTTCCTTTGAGGGATGACCGTTGTCTTCGACCGTTCAACCTTGGCCAGCTGGGTTGTAGATGGCACCACAAAAGTGAGTCTCCCAGGAATGCTACCTGGTCAAAAAAGCACGCTGTAGCCGGATGTGTTGGCCTACGGGTTTCGGCCCAAGGGCGCATAACAGACACACCGCAATCACATCTGAAAAAACACTCCGGATGAACGAAAAGAAGAAGAAGAAGATGATCACATTGCCAGGGCGAGAGTAGTCATGCATTAATTGCTGAATTGCAACTTCTGTATAGCCAGATGGCCACTCCCCACAGTCATGGCCCAATGTCAGAACAAGATTAACCAGCGGTTAAAGCATTCTACATGAGAACAAAAAAGTAGCTTAAAAGTCGACAGGCTCGAATTCATTGCACCGGGGGTTTGATCCCATATGGCTCGGTCTCTTTCCGCATCGCGGAAAGTACGCACAAAGCATGAACTCCGTAGCTCTTATCGACGACCCACAGGAGTCTCCGAAAAATTTAACTCGTGAACCGAAGGACGCGGCCCCGGAATCGAACCCACAACCTTCGGAGCCCGAGTTAAACGGCTTCTCTACATGAGAACATTTGGATACAAGGAGAAAGAACCAACCAGAAAGAATTAGGTTTGATGGAGTAAAAGAGAACTGTAATATATGAAATGTGACATTAGAACAAGCAAAAAAGGAAGCGAAACACAAACAGTCTCTCTGGGACGCTTCACGGCAAAAACAATAGGACAACAGAAGAAGCGAATTAAAGAATGCATCTTACAATGCACGGTGCAGCACACAGAATGTGACGTCTTCATCACGTGTGACACAATATTAAGAGCGTGCAATCAATGCGACCAATATTCGACCAGCCACAGATTATGGTTATATTGGCTAGTGGTGATATCTCACTCTAAGGTGAGAACTAATGACTGTGTGTGTTAATATCTTGTTGTTGGTCTGCGCTATGCAGGTGGCACAGTATTGATGGTGGATGTTGTTGTTTGTCCAACAAGAATGATGATGACCATTCATTTCATCCAGTTTTTCATCCAGAAAATATGGAGCCGTGAGTTCTAAGATGGCTGATGAGGCCTATTTTGACTCGAAATGTTCTTTGACAATGTGGGCAAAGAATGCTTGACATTCCAGGAGGAGGATATCCTGCAGTGGTTTTTCTGCCCAGCCTTTTCTTCACAGCACTTGCAGTCCAGGTTGCTTCACAAGTGACTGCACCCTTATGTAATGATGTACGCCACGAATTACGGTCTTTAACAGCAGTCTCCCAGGTGTCAAGATGAATTCCGAAAGCTTTCAGTGAGATTTTCAGTGTCTTTAAAGCGTTTCCTCTGGCCGCTTTGGGAGCGTTTACCACAACGCAGCTCGCCATAAAAAAAAAAAAAAAAAAAATTTTTAGGGAGCCTGTAATCTGGCAAACGAGCTAAGTGACCAGTCCAGCGAATTTGATTGATGGTGGATAATAAAATGCATACGACCTACAACAATTGTTGGGCATAGTAGTAAGATAGCGGGCAAAGAAATTAAAACATCAACATTGGTAATATCAAAGAAATAGGTAAAACCAAAATGTTACATATACATAGAAAGAAACATTCTTAACCAAGTGGATAACGTTAAATACCTAGGGGTAATTATATCACCACATGGAAATTGCACAATATAGATTAAGAACAGAATGTTGTGCATATCCTTTACAGGACATCGCTGTCAACATCAGCATCTTTCAGCTGATTGTTGATTTATTGGCAAGATTACGCTCAGTAGTTTTCCATTGCTTTCTGAGCGACCGGCTCCATACTCTCATAAGTTACTGGCGCGACTCGGGCCGCTTCCAATTCTCGTGCGCTCACGTCAACCACGAGAGGATTCGGGGTCACGGAGAAAGCTGTTAACTCCTCGACCAGGGAGACCGGCTAAGAACAGAATAGGACAAGCAAACGCTGCATTTCAGAAAATGCACTTATGCATTAAGTCACTAACATTGAATGTAAGAAAGAGATTATGAAATGCTATATAGAACCTGTTTTGCTGTATGGCAGTTAGTATTGGAATGTAAACTAAAAAACTAGGAAGAAATTGGAAGCAGCAGAGATACGGTTCCTAAGATGAATGGTGCGATTTCCTTGCACTGACAGTGATATTAACAACGATTGCCTGAAAAAGGATAGCATAACCAGAACAGTATAAACAATTATCAGAAAAAGACAAACAGATGCATTTGGTCATGTGATGAGAAGAGAAGCGTTGGAGAATATCATGACAATTAGAAAGATCCAGGGGAAGAGAGACAGAGGCTGACCAAGAGAAATGATGCTGGGTGAACTGAGACTGTGGATATATGTGCGTGTATGTGCGTGTGTACGTAATGAGTGTACGTGTGTTTTGTGTGTATGTGTGTACGCATGTGTGCACGTATATAAAAAGAAGAGTGCTAAGGACACAGGCTCAATTGACAAGGACTTTTATTTTGACAGTAAGCATCCTGTACTCATAAACTCTTTTTGTTTACCTGTCCATTACGGTTGCTCTTTACCAATATATATATATATATATATATATATATATATATATATATATATATATATATATATATATATATATATATATATATATATATATAAATGTAGGTTCGAAATGTTCTTAAACATATGCAAGCTGGCAAGACCCGCGGTTCAGATAACATCAAAGCAGAAATGATTAAAGCTTTAGAAGAATGTGGAATAGATCAAGTCACCAGACTGCGGAACACATTATATGATACCGGACATATACCTTCTGAATTATGTAATTCTAAATTTACTGCAATTCCAAAGAAATCAGGAGCCTTGGAATGGGATCAACATAGAACAATTAGTATAATGAGTCACATCACAAAGATTTTGCTACGAATTATCATGCAAAGAGTAAGGAAGAAAATACAACCTGAAATAGGAGAAGAACAATGTGGGTTTGTAGAAGGAAAGGGTACAGTAAATGCTGTGTATATCCTGCGTTTAGTTATTGACCGTTTTATAGAAGTAAACAAAGATATACATCTTTGCTTTATTGACTACACAAAGGCTTTCGATAGAGTAAGAAATGTCAACATGGTAGATATGCTTGCAGATCTACAAATTGAAGAGAAAGACATTAGACTTATAAAAAACATATATTGGAAACAACAAGCTGCCATAAGGATTGATAATGAAGTGGGACAATATCAGCTGATTAAGAGAGGTGTTAGGCAGGGATGTGTAATGTCTCCAGATCTTTTTTCCCTATACAGTGAAAATATTTTCAGAAATGTAGAAGATATAAATGGAATCAGCATTGGAGGACGAAACATCCATAACGTTAGATATGCAGATGATACTGTATTGATTGCAGACAATGAGCAGGATCTGCAACATTTAGTAGACGCGGTTGTTACACACAGTGAACAACTGAGATTAGAATTAAATTGTAAAAAGACACAGATTATAGTCGTCACTAGGAAGAACGAAATACCACAATGTAATATACAAGTAAATTGGAATATTCTGCAACAAGTGAATCGGTACAATTATCTCGGAATAGTCATAACATCTGATGGGAGATGCCTTGTAGAAATTAGAACGAGAATCGCCATGGCAAAAGTAGCCTTTAGCAAGATGAAAAACATACTGAGCAATAAAAAGATGTGAATTGAAACGAGAAAAAGAGTGTTGAGGTGCTACATAGAGCCTGTCCTTTTGTATGGATGTGAAACTTGGACAATGAGCAGTCAAGCTGAAAAACATCTGATGGCTGCAGAAATGTAGTTTCTGAGGAAAATGCAAAGAGTACCATGGACAGACAGAAAAACCAATGATCAAGTACTACAGGAGACAAATTAAAATCGTAAATTGATTAGATAAATTAGACGCAGACAGTCAACATTTTTTGGACATGTTATGAGAAGAAATGGATTGGAGAACTTAGTGACAACTGGCAAGATCGAAGGGAACAGAAGAAGGGGAAGACCGAGAAGTAAATAACTGGATGGCTTGACCACATGGCATGGTCGAGACAGGAACACTGAGCTGATCCACGACTCTAGTGATTGAGTGAAAGAGCGAGTCATGATATCCCACGCTTTCCGGCATGGCACATGATTGATCTATATATATACGTATATATATATATATATATATATATATATATATATATATATATATATATATATATATATATATATATATGTAATTGTGTGTGTGTGTGTGTGTGTGTGTGTATTTGCACGTCTGTGTGCGAGTGAATCTTCAAGTGCAACACAATATATGTTCAGGAATTCCGTGTACCTCCTGTGAGATCTGGAGACAGACTAACGCCATGCCGCGCTGTTTACTTCCGGCCTGCCTCGTCTGGGTTGTGTGTGCGGGGATGGTAACGCTTGTCACAAGTAAGTTGTCACTTGTCAAACTCATGTGTCATAAGTCAGTGCCAGTCAAACTTATATATCATAAGTCAGTGCCAGTCAAGCTCATGTGTCATAAGTCAGTGCCAGTATCTTTCTCTCTTGAACTTCACAAAGCCTTTCCATGGAGTAGGATACGTCCTCATGACAAACTTTTGACTGTAGCACACGAAAATGATTGTTGTAATAACAAAACATGAATCAGCGGGCTGCCATAAATATGTGTTGTTTAGTAGATTACACAATTCAATCGAAGAGTGCGAGAGGAGTTGGGTGGGGGAATGGGTGGGGGAGAAAAGGCTGACACTTTCTCTCTTGAACTTCACAAAGCCTTTCCATGGAGTAAGATACGTCCTCATGACAAACATTTGACTGTAGAAAACGAATATGATTGTTGTAATAACAAAACATGAATCAGCGGGCTGCCATAAATATGTGTTTAGTAGATTACACAAGTCACCGAAGAGTGCGAGAGGAGTTTAGTTGGGGAATGGGTTGGGGAGAAAAGGCTGACACTGCAGTGTGATATTGTCAGGCATGTTTTCCCTAAACAGTTACACATTATGAGAAATATGAATAATAAACGAGGAACTGCCACCATACGACATTTATTTATTTATGTATTTATTTATTTATTTTTCTTGCATATCCTATTTACAGGACATTACTGCAACACCAGCATTTTACTGTTGTTGTTGATGTCTTGGTAAGGTTACTTTCAGTAGTTTGCCATTGCTTTCTGAACGACCTACTCCCATACCAACACGTTTAAAGCCCCAGCGCCACACTGTCTGCTGCCAAATCGGTCACCGCTGTGTTTCGAACGCGTGGTAAGCGGCTCACGAATAGCGTTCGCAGGTCTTTAGGCCACAGAGACGGCTCCATAGGGCATGTCGTCAACAATATAAGATATGCAGGTGATACGGGTACCCGCTTTAGCTGGACAATAAGATATGCAGGTGATACGGGTACTCGCTTTAGCTGGACCATAAGATATGCAGGTGATACGGGTACCTGCTTTAGATGGACAGTAAGATATGCAAGTGATACGGGTACCTGCTTTAGCTGGACAATAAGATATGCAGGTGATACGGGTACCTGCTTTAGCTGGACAATAAGATATGCAGGTGATACAGGTACTCGCTTTAGCTGGACAATAAGATATGCAGGTGATACAGGTACTCGCT
>OY992892.1:97727470-97982470 GCA_963921405.1 Cepaea hortensis | reverse complement strand
AAAAAACAACTTGTATACATATATAAATATGTATGTGTATCTGCTTGTGTCTATATATATATATATATATATATATATATATATATATATATATATATATATATATATATATATATATATGTCTGTGTGTCTATTAGTCGCTGGGTTTGTCGGTAGATGTCAGAGTCCATAAAGAAGGATATGATGTATTAAAACTGAGGAAGGATCAAGTAGTTATGTAATCGTCAACAGAAATAGAAAGGGAATGTGCAGCACAAAGTCATGGACTATAGTTGGGCAAATCAGGGGCGTTAGTTGGGACTAAACATTGGCCACAAGACCAGAATTTAATCAGGTGAAGAATATTCAGCTTGAATATGCAAAGCGTGGTGAGATTCGACTTTATTCGTGAAGACAAATCGCGTTGACATTCGACTTTATTCGTGAAGACAAATCGTGTTGACATTCGACTTTATTCGTGAAGACAAATCGTGTTGACATTCGACTTTATTCGTGAAGACAAATCGTGTTGACATTCGACTTTATTAGTGAAGACAAACCAAGGTGAGATTAGACTTTCTTCAGATACAGGACCACCAAAAGTCTACATATTTAACAGAGACTTCATACTTCAACATTTAAGATCGCGATTTGTTGTGTAATTCTAGGTCATTGTAACAACACTCCCTGGGGTGAGGGGGGAACTGATGCCACACCTTAATAACGGGAGGTGATCTGCCTGGGAGCTAAGTAAACTCAGTCTACTTTACCCCACCGGTCTCTGGATACTACCCTCTCACACCTCGTACTGAACGAATGACTCAACACTCAACTCTGGCATATATATATATATATATAAACAGAAGTGTGTATTATACAAATGAAGATGATGATGGTGGGATGATGATGATGAGATAGACCTATTAGCTATCAGATCAGTAGAGACCGCGAGCCTGGCAGTAGCTTCAGGATGGAACAGTCATCATTGGAAAGGCTCCTAGTAGGACGCTACAGGTAAACTCGATAACGAATCTCAACGGAGGTAGCCAGTCTTTCATCAAGCTCTCGTCTTCCCACAGATGCATGGATAATGGTGTTCTAACTGGACTAGTTCTGGAAACTTCTATTCAGTGATGATCGGAATGGGTGGTCCACACAGATGACGAAATGTTCAAGGTCTTGCTGGTGGCCACAATATGAAACACGTAGTTTCCCATCTTACAAAGTCTAAAAGAGTGTCAGAAATATGAGAGCAACTTCTCAGACGATGATGTGTGATGTTGGCATTGGTGATATAGTGTCTAGACTCCAGCGGTCTCATAAGCCAAAATGGCCTGGCACACATAGTCAAGATACTCTGGTTCTAGTTGGTGGTGGATCTGTCTATAGTTGTGAAACAGGGCACAATCATTCCACAGAATTACTTGCCCTGAGTGTAGGCGATCATCAGATAGCATAGACATAGTGAACATACTTGGTAATGACGACGGCCAGGTGTTAGCAGGACTCAGCCTCCAGTGTCGTAAACTCTTGTGAAACGTACACGGTAGGATTCATATTGGGGTTCTTGGTCCGCTACTCACACTTGCCTGGTCCCAATCACTGGACCCGTCACCCACTGATAAGACTTCACTCAAGAAGGTAGAACCTGTGGAAGACAACATTCAGTGAAAGCATCTGGAACCAACTTACCCTGAGCGAGCTCACACTCACCTCCTTCTCCAGCCATATGGACTCTTCCCATGAGAGTCCCGGTCCCTGCATATGCTGCTCACAGGTGACGGAGAGGAACGGGGTCTATAACCTGGCAGGCTGCTAAGTGCCCTGAGTCATCTTCCCCGGACTATAGCTTGGGTCAATGGTTGCCGGTCATTCATCACTGAGGTGTCGGCCTACCCTGCAAAACGTCTACATGATATATAGGGTTAGTAAATCATTAGTAATGGTAGGCAGAATGGCCCTGAAGTAGGGCCGGTGATGATGCATCTGGACCCCCTCCTGGTTCATGCCAATCTCCCTGGTTCACGTCCCTATTACCAGCCAGAGCAGATATAGTACCGTGCCTCAGGTACAAAATCCAAATCCAATAGTATATTCATGGTCTCAGTCCTTTTCCATGTAGCAGAGATCCACACCCCGTTCTCTCCTCCTTCATCAAGGGCCGAAGCATTTAGTACGGTGTCACTGCCCTTATAGAACAGACCTGTCTCATCGGTCAATTCTCACACATTGTCCACATCTCCGGAATCCACTATATATTAAACTGGCATTCCTTTGAGGGACACTATCTACAAGACAGATGTGAGGAAAGCCAAGAAGAAAAGCCAGTGATCGTCCCACCAGGTGACAACGACCTTCGACTCAAGTCACGATCTTGAAATGACAACCGAGATTTCTGCCGACAGTCGTACGACCTTCGCTTCAACGTGCTGCGTCGGTCGAGACCGCACATGCCTTAGTATACGTCCTACACTACTTCAGGTCTCGTGACGTCATTCCGCATCGACGACGTTCGATTTCAAGAAGCCGGGTCATGTGTGAACTCAAATTAAAGCTCTCGTTGTCGTGAACCCACTTAACAACAACC
This sequence comes from Cepaea hortensis, assembly GCA_963921405.1. Lineage (NCBI taxonomy): Eukaryota > Metazoa > Mollusca > Gastropoda > Stylommatophora > Helicidae > Cepaea > Cepaea hortensis. The sequence continues at coordinate 97,979,904 of OY992892.1, read as the reverse complement.
TACAGTGGCTGTTAATAAATCCGACGCCGCTAGCACAATAAATATCCCTGTAACACTGCTAGCAAATACGCGCTTTCAACAGGTTTTGTCTTCAGGCCGCACCAGTTGTCTGTTCACACTTGCCCCACCTTCCCGCCCCACGGTTAGCACATACCGCCTAGGCTATCGGGTCACCGAGTACCAACATTAATTAAACTAAATGGTTACACCTACCTTCAGTTGGCCGAACACCGTGTCATACTGGGGTAGCTGTAATTCAGCAGGACTAGACGTCGGGTTTCTTCAACAACCTTGAGTCCCAGCTCCCCATGAAAACACACTGTGCAAACAACATCTGGTCACGAGCACTGACAATCAACAACTGCGGTCTTTGTCCGCCCTGCCCAATCAACTGCGCATGCGCCAACCATGCGCTGTCAGCCTGACTGAATCATATTCATCCGGTCTCGGTTTCTCGAACCTACTCGAACACCAACCAAAGGCCGATAATTTTCCAGAGAACCGGGTCGGGTAATAGTGGGGTTGTCTGCCTTATACCATTCGGTTTGCTTTTCTACCACTAGGCCGAATCAATGGCGTCTATTTCGTGACAGTAATAAATGATATGGTAAATAAATTGTTTGTTTATATATGGGTAATCAATGATGTGATAAATAAATGGTTGTGTAATCTGGGTAATAAATGATATGATAAATATATTGGTTTTGTACATCTGGGGAAACAATGATGCGATAAGTAATTTAGCTGTGTATATCTGGGTAATAAATGCTGCGACAAGTAATTAGTTGTTTACATCAGGGTAAGCAATGATGCGATAAGTAAATTGTTTGTGTGCATCTGGGTAATAAATGAAGTGATAAGTAAATTGTTTGGGTACATCTGGGTATGTCAGTTACCAACGATACTGGATAGCCAGTGTTAGACAGGAGACAGGTTATCTGCTGGTACTGAAACATAGCAGTGGCAGGTAGCCAGGGGTCCTTAACTGAGGTCATGGTTGTTTACATAGAGTGCGAGGAAACCTGTACTCGGGTCAGATCCGTGTCCATTGGACCACACCAAGCGACACCGGAATCACGGGGTGTAAGAATCCGTGAGCCGGCTGTACGTACCTGTTTTAGACAGACGGGTTTAGGACTGCGACACGGACGGACGCAGGGTTGTGGCTGTGATTTTTGGATGTATCGTTCTGATAGTAGGATCGAATGTGTGACAGAGTTTGTAGAGTGCGATCAATGATACGATAAGAAAATTGGTTGTGCAAAACTGTGTTATAAATGATGTGATAAGTAAATTGATTGTGTACATCTTAGTAATACATTAAGTAATAAGTAAATTGGTTGTGTACATCTGGGGAAACAATGATATGATAAGTAATTTGGTTGTGTACATCTGCGTAATTAATGATGCGATAAGCAATTAGTTGCGTACATCTAAGTAAGCAATAATGTGATAAGTAATTATTTCTTTACATCTGGTTAAGCAGTGATGTGATAATTAATTGGTTGTTTACATCAGGGTTATAAATGCTGTGATAAGATAATTAGTTGTTTACGTCAGGGGAAGCAATGATGCGATAAGTAAATTGTTTGTGTGCATCTGGGTAATAAATGAAGTGATAAGTAAATTGTTTGGGTACATCTGGGTATGTCAGTTACCAACGATTCTGGATAGCCAGTGTTAGACAGGAGACAGGTTAGCTGCAGGTACTGAAACATAGCAGTGGTAGGTAGCCAGGCGTCTTCAACAGAGGTCAGGGTTGTTTACATACAGTGCGGGGAAACCTGTACTCGGGTCAGACCCGTGTCCATCGGATCACACCAAGCGACACCGGAATCACGGGGTGTAAGAATCCGTGAGCCGGCTGAACGTACCGGTTTTAGACCGACGGGTTTAGGACTGCGACACGGACGGACGCAGGGTTGTGGCTGTGATTTTTGGATGTATCGTTCTGATAGTAGGATCGAATGTGTGACAGAGTTTGTCGAGTGCGATCAATGATACGATAAGAAAATTGGTTGTATACATCTATGTTATAAATTATGTGATAAGTAAATTGATTGTGTACATCTGAGTAATACATTAAGTAATAAATAAATGGGTTGTGTACATTTGGGGAAACAATGATATGATACTTAATTTAGTTGTGTACATCTGGGTAATCAATGATGCGATAAGCAGTTAGTTGTGTACATCTACGTTAGAAATAATGTGATAAGTAATGAGTTCTTTACATCTGGTTAAGCAGTGATGTGATAATTAATTGGTTGTTTACATCAGGGTAATAAATGATGTGATAAGATAATTAGTTGTTTACGTCAGGGGAAGCAATGATGTGATAAGTAAATTGTTCGTGTGCATCTGGGTAATAAACGACGTAATAAGTAAATTGGTTGTGTAAATCTGGTTAATCAATAATGCGATAATTAAATCGGTTGTGTACGTCTGTGTTATAAATGATGTACATTTGGGTAACCAATGATGTGATAAGTAAATTGATTGTATACATCTGAGTAATACATTAAGTGATAAGTAAATTGGTTTTGTGCATGTGGGTAATCAATGATTTGATAAGTAAAATAGTTGTGTACATCTGTGTTATATATAATGTGATAAGTAAATAGGTTGTGAACATCTAGTTAATCAGTGATGTGATGAGAAAATCGGTTGTGTATATATGGGTATTTAATGATATGATACGAATATTAGTTGTGTACATCTGGGGAGTAATTTATGCTATTAATAAATTAGTTGTGTACATCTGGGTAAAAGTGAGGTGATAAGTAAATTGGTTGTGTACATCTGGGTAAAAGTGAGGTGATAAGTAAATTGGTTGTGTACATCTGGGTAATGAATGATGTGATACCTAAATTAGTTGTGTACATTTGGGTAAGTAACGAAGAGTTAACTAGACTAGACAACAAATGTGATTGATACATATGTTGTTGCTAGACAGTACAGTATATGTTAGTTAGTCGACAGATCATCCTCGTTGCACATCGGACCATTCAGTCCATAAGTGCTCGGATCCCCTCCTCAGCAAATCCCGCAGCGTGTAGCGGCTAACGACGCCAGTTCTGTGTTGGTTTATCAATCTTCTTTGGCTTCCTGCGTAGTGTTCTTGTTTGGCCACCCCTCTTTTAATTTGCTGCTCTCGCAGTCTGGCCATTGTTGTAGATTCACAGTCATCACTTGGTTCTTGCAAAAGTCTCACTTCTCGTAGAGCATTCAGAATGTCAGCCTGGTCCATGGCGCGTCCGCCCTCAACAGTAGCCTCACCTGCGAGCTTGTCAGCCCGCTCATTTCCTTGTACTCCCGCATGCCCTGGCACGAAGATGAAACTAATCTTTGCCAGCCGAGACCGCTTCAGAGGCAGCAACCACTCTCTTCGGATCGACCCCTCCTCTATCCTCTTGATCATGTTCATTGAGTCGCTAAGGAAACAAGCCCTAGTGAATGTCTGTGTCTCGAGCCATGTTATTGCTTTACTTACTGCCATGACTTCCATGGTCAGGCTACTTGTGGTTTCAGTGAAAGCACCAGAGGCCTCCTTCACAATTCTCCCTCCGGCCCGAGCTGTAAAGGCCCATGAGCTTCTCACATGTCGGATGACCGACCCATCTGTGTAGATGACCGCGTCACTGTCTAGCGAATTCTCGAAAATCAACGCTTGTACTTCAGCCTCAACAGCAGCCGGATTTTCTTGTCTGCATTTTCTATCTAGTTGGATGCAAACTGAAAAGGATGTGCAGAAGTCTGTTGGCACTTGCACCCACTCCTCGCCAGGTTCTAAGTCCTCAAGTGAACACACCTGTTGAAGAATGTCCTCGGCTTGACCCATCCACGACCGTCCTCTTTTTAACCTGCTGCCCTTCACCTTCCTAATTTCACTATGCAGTGGATGCTGTGTGTTTGCGTTAATTCTGAGGTAGGCGCGTGCCCTGCAAACTTGCATTCTCTCTTCAATGGTTGGAAAATCAAGAAGGTAGCGCATCGCCCTGCATGCTGTATCTCTTGTACATCCAAGAATAATGCGCATAGCTTCATTCTGTATCCTTTCCATCCTTTCTATCTGCTTATGGCTGACAGTCAGGATTGCCATTGCATACTCCAAAACAGACATGACCAGCCCCTCGTACAGAAGACATAGATGGCGCTGCTCACAGTTTGCTGCCGCCATCACCCGCATCGCTGCCAAACCCCGCTTGGCCTTTGTTATCACCTGGTCTATGTGCACATTATAAGCAAGGCTTCGATCAAACCGTATCCCCAGGTAATTCATTGCCTGCGTTCTTTCCACCGTCTCTGAACACAGCATTACAGTTGGTGTTGGATTGTTGACAATATGATTATTCAACGAGAACCAAGTCACTGTTGCCTTTGTTGGGTTGACCATTGCCCCAGCTTCATCACACCAAGTACTTATGCGATTGAGTTCGGTTTGTAGCTCCACAGCAACCTCCTCTCTATCCTTACCCTGACGATACACTAAAACATCATCGGCATATGACAATGTCCTGCCAGGTCCAGTGATCTGCTCACTGGTGATTCTCACTGTGTAGGCGTTGAACAGTACCGGAGATAATGGTGATCCCTGTGGTAGGCCAGGATATATTGTTGTTTATTGTTGTTATATATTGTTGTTGTTGTATATGTGACACAAGTTATAACAATATTGTTGCTAGACAGTTCACCATGAGTGACAAAAATTATAACAATATTGTTGCCAGACAGTACAGTATATGTTACACAAGGTATACCTATATCGTTACTAGGCAATACAGTATGTACGTCAGTCTACAACAATGATGTTGCTAGACAGTACAGTATGTACGTCAGTCTACAACAATGATGTTGCTAGACAGTACAGTATGTGTGACACAGGATGCAACAATGATGTTGCTAGACAGTACAGTATGTACGTCAGTCTACAACAATGATGTTGCTAGACAGTACAGTATGTGTGACACAGGATGCAACAATGATGTTGCTAGTCAGTACAGTATGTACGTCAGTCTACAACAATGATGTTGCTAGTCAGTACAGTATGTACGTCAGTCTACAACAATGATGTTGCTAGTCAGTACAGTATGTACGTCAGTCTACAACAATGATGTTGCTAGTCAGTACAGTATGTACGTCAGTCTACAACAATGATGTTGCTAGACAGTACGGTATGTGTGACACAGGATGCAACAATGATGTTGCTAGTCAGTACAGTATGTACGTCAGTCTACAACAATGATGTTGCTAGACAGTACAGTATGTGTGACACAGTATGTAACAATATTGTTGCTAGTCAGTACAGTATGTAATTACGTTATATCTGTGAAAGTGAAGCAGGTGAAATGTCATGTGTACCATTGTTATCTTGAGCGGATGTTGCGATATCTTCAGCAATAAATGGGATCAACAGGTTTGGGGAGGCAGGGAAGTTGGTAGACACAGTAAGAACGAGTTCGACATTAACTTTAATTTGACAAATTATTAATACATTTCAGTGAACATTCTTTCCTGGGACAGTGCTGTTCCCGCCAGCCAGGCATACTTAACAGACAACAACGATGAAACATGCAACCCTGACACAAACGCCAGCTCAGTTTCTGTGAGTCTGTCTACGGCATACCACCTGAAGTGGTTTAGAATTCACTCCAATGATAAACGTAAGTTGCTTACATTCATCCGTATATTCATCAGTGCCTTGGCCATCATGTGCAAGTATTATATAAAGTAAAAGTGTAAAATTAACGGCCGTTTTCACGGTTGGGATTGCACACACCAGTTTTTATAAGCAGAAATAACAAAAAGGCGGAGAATTTTGATCTCTACACTTTATATTCCTGGTAGTTTTCAACACAATGTATGCTAATTTTTTTCTTAAAATCGGTTAGAAGGCCAGGCTAACGTGTCGCTATACAATTCTTCGGTCATTTGTCAATTCGAGGACATCCCATTAAGGTGTTGTTCCAGCGAATTAAACTCATTGTTCGTTTTCGCACAACATTTAACCACCCGAAACACATCAAGATGTTGCTAAGAATTATCATGCAAAGGATTATGAAGAAAATACAACATGAGACATAGGAGGAATAATGTCGGTTCGTAGAAGGTAAGGGAACAGTACACGTAGCGTACTTGTTGAGAACATTAATTAAACGTTCGATAGAGGTAAATAATAACCTACATCTTTGCATCATTGACTAAACAATGGCTGTCGATAAAACAGGACATGTCAACATGATGAAGAACCTTGGCGATTTACAATTTGATGGTAAAGACCTTAGCCTTGTAAAAAAAACATATATTGGAAACAACAAACTGCCATAAAGATTAATAATGAAGTAGGTCCATTTCAGCCTATTACGGCAAATGTGAGACAGGGACATGTAATGTCTCTAGATTATTTTCTCCTATACCGTGAAAATATATTTAGACATTTAGAAGATATGACAGGAATCATCATTGGAGGACATAACTTAAATAACATAAGATATGCGGATGATACAGTATTTACTGAAGACAATGAGCAGGATCTGCAACAATTAGTGGATACTGGTATTACACACAGTGAACAACTAGGGTTAGAATTAAATTGTAATAATTCTCCGATTATGGTCGTCTCTAAGAAGAAAGAAATACCACAATGTAATATAAAGGTTAAAGGTAATATTCTTAAACAAGTGAATAAGTACAATTATCTTGGGACAGTCATAACATCTGAAAGAAAGTGTCTTGAAAAAATTATAACAATAATCGATACGGCAAATGTAACCTTGGTAAGATTGGAAACATACTGACTAATATAATGGTGTCGATTGCGGAGATAAAAAGTGTGTTGAAGTGCTACACAGAACGTGTACCTTTGTGTGGATGTGAAGCGTGGATAATAAGCAGACAAGATGAAAAAACAGCTGATGGCAGTGGACATGTGGTTTGTGAGGAACATGTAAATAATACCATGGACAGACAGATAATCTAATGAGCAAGTCGTACAAGAGCAGATGAAAACCGTAAAATGATTATAGAAATTAGACGTAGACAGTCAAACATTTTTCAACACATTATGAAAAGAAATAAACTAGAGAACTTGCTGACAACCGCCAAGGTCGAGGGGAAGAGATTAAGGGGAAGTCAGAGAAGTAAATACCTGGATGGCGTGACCACATGGCATGGTGGAGACAAGAACACAGAGCTGATCCACGACTCTGGTGATCGTGTACGATGGTGAAACATGACCACCAACCCTTACCGGCATGGCACATGATGAATAAATGAATACAACAATTGTAGTTGACTCATATCTTTCATACTGATATGATCTCAGTAAGCCCTCTTATTCGCGTGGACTATTTATGATCTTGTCATATTTCCTTCTGCAAATTGATTTATGTCATATGTATTCCGTGTTTCAGTAAACTGTCCTCCTCCATGCCCTAATGTCACATGGTTCAGTATTTCGTCTCTTGGTCAACCAACCCTTGACTCTCCTCCCGCCCAACTTTCATGCCGTGGTAACACACTCTAGCTCGTCCTTTCTCATGATGTACCCACAGAATGTAAGCTGTTGTCTGATACGATAACCAAATCTGTTGTGAGATGACGTCAGCGGGTGGATGTCACAAACAGAGACAGGGTGAGGTATGGCCACGTTGGCTGTCTGTACAGCTCAGAAGTATTGGCTACATAACAATGTGGTTCGTTGTTCTTCTTGTATGTAACCCGTGTCGTCTGTACAGATCAGAAGTATTGGCTACATAACAGTGTGGTTCCTTGTTCTTCTTGTAACCATGTCGTCTGGCGTTGGTAATCACTTCTGCCCACATCATTCTGTACTACAAGCCATGTCTTAAACCGACTCTCCTCAAAGATGTCATGTCAGGTAGTCCAGTATCTCCTCACATAATCTCCGTCTGCCTCTCCTCTCCTCCAACTTTCCCATTGTGAATACGTGCACAGATCTTCACCTCCCATGAGATGCCCACAGGTTGTCAACTGTTCTCTGCTGAGATAACCATTTTTGTGTGTGAGATAACTTCTTTCAAGAGTTTCTCGTGACGCAGTCTATGTCGTCGGTGCTCTTACTTTACAGCTGTAAACTATTCCTTCCTACATAGTTCCTCACGAATCTGCTAATTGTCTATGATAGGCTTGTGTCCATCAGGAATGACACAATGTGGTTCTGGGAAACTATTGTTCTGACACCTATTGTCAACGATTCTTTCAGAGAATATTCTGCATCTTGTGAAATGCTGTCTTCGCTTTGGGCGATTCTACATTCCACTTCTCTAATACAGCTACCATCTGCTGTTATTAAATTACTCAAATACTTAACTACATTGACTTCTTTCAAAATGATTCCAATAACTGTAATCTGGAATTTGAGCAGACATTTTTGGGGTTTGTCTTTTGTTTTATTTTTATCTATTTATTTACTTTTTTTTTTTTTGGGGGGGGGGGGGGGGGGTTGCTTTTGGTTTAGTTTGTTGGTTGTTTTTCTACTTAAATGTACCATTATTTATGTATTGTTTGTTATTGAAAACAAGCTCTTTGGTTTGACGTTCCGCTGTAATTGTGTCAGTTATCCCTTGTAACTGTTTAATTCGTTTAATTGTGATAACATGTTGGCCAATAAAGCTGCTTCCCGCCATGTCTTGTAAGGTTTCCATTCTCTTTCGCCGTAGAAACATACGAGATCTGGTGATAGAAAACATCCCTGTCTACCACCTGATGTCATTTGTTGCAAAGTTGCACACAACCCCGTGTAACACATGATTTAATTTGTTGCAAAGTTGCACACAGCCCTGTATAACCCCTGGTTTAATTTATTGCGAAGTTGCACGCAACTTCAAATAACATCTTGTTTAATTTGTTGCAAAGTTGCACACAACCCCGTGTAACACCTGGATTAATGTGTTGCGAAGTTGCACACATGCCCGTGTAACGCCTGATTTAACATGGTGAATAGTCTCCAGATGGCTGGCAATCGTGTAAACTACCTTTTCTAGCACATACATGTTTGTAATTGTTGTTGTTTTCTTGTTATTTTCAGATCTGTACCGTCCATGTTTAAATGACTAATTATTTTTTTTTTCATGTTCTTGTTGATCAAATGCCTGTGTGTAGTCTATAAAGGAGAAATACAGATCTCGGTTTATTTCAATCACCCTTCTTCTTGTTTCTCCTGAGTAAATCACCACTCCCCACATTTATCATGTGGTATAAAGTAAATCATCACAGCCCACATAAATCATGTGGTATAGAAATCATCACTACCCAAATTCATCATGTTCTATAAAGTAATTCATCAGTTCCCACATTCATCATGTGGTATAGAGTAAATCATCACCCCCAGATTCATCATATGATATGAATTATAACATCACTCCCCACATTCATCATGTGGTATAAGGTAAATCATCACTCTCCACATTCATCACGCGGTATAAAGTAGATAATCACTCCCCACATTCACCACGCGGTATAAAGTAAATCATCACTCTCCACATTCATCACGCGGTATAAAGTAATTCATCACTCCCCACATTCATCACGTGGTATAAAGTAAATCACCACTCCCCACATCCATCATGTGGTATAAAGTAAATCATCACTCCCCAGATTCATCATGTGGTATAAAGTAAATCATCACTCCCCACATTAGACACGTGGTATATAGTAAATCATCACTAACCACATCCATCATGTATTATAAATTGTATCATCACTACATACAGTTGTCGTGTTGTATAAAGTAAATCACCTCTATAAACATTCATCATGTTATATAGAATAAATCATCTCTATAAATATTCATCATGTGGTATACAGTAAATCATCACTACCCACACTCATCATGTGTGGTATAACGTTGACGACCTCCAACAATGAGACTCTTACACCAGCATCCAGTCCTGACAGTCAATGTCCACTATATTGACACGTGTCTCTCAGGTAGGCTGCTGCAGTTTTCCATCAAACTAAACGACACGGACAGCGTGTGTGAAAATGAAAGGCGAAACCAAATCTCCGATGTCATAGTGGAAGTGATGTGTGAGATAAGCATACCTGTCAGCAAGGTGGAGATTGAAGGCCCAGTAGCGCCACATATCTGCTCCCTGTACTTCAACATAGGTCAGGTTTGTTAGTCGGATCAAGTGGTTTCAGTCTATCTTAGATCATTGTCGTTAATTTTAAATCATGCGTGCAGTAATATTTGTTGCTTAGATCTGGGTATCAATAGAGAGTCGGAACACTACAGACTACAACCTGAAACACTACAGACCACAGCCTGAAACACTACATAATACAGCCTGAAACACTACACACTACAGCATCAAACACTTCAGAATACAGCACGGAATACAACTGACTACAACCCGAAATACTACAGACTACAGCCTGAAATGCTATAGACTACAGCGCGGATAATTCAGACTACAGCACGGAAAACTATAGATTACTGCTTGCAACAACACATACTACAACTTGATACACTAGACTCTATAACCTGAAACACAACATACTACTACACGAAACATTATAGACCACACCACGAAACACTACAGACTACAGCCTGAAACACCACATACCACAACCTTAAACACTACATACTAAAGCTTGAAACATTACACACTAAGCCTGAAAGACTACACTCTACAGCCTGAATCATTGCAGACTACAGAACGAAATACTAAACACTACAGCATGAAATACTGCAGACTACAGTACGGAATACTAATGACTTCAGCCCGAAATACTAAAGACTACAGCCTGAAACACTACAGACTACAACCTGAAACACAACATACTAAAGCACGGATCAGAACAGACAACAGCCTGAAACACTACAGACTAAAGCTTGAAACACTTAAGACCACAGCCTGAAACACTACAGACTAGAGACTGAAACACTACAGACAATAGCCTGAAAAACCACAGTCTACAGTATGCAAAATTACAGACTACAGCCTGAAACACAACAGACTACAGCACAGTGTACTACAGACTACAGCCTGAAACAGTACAGACTACAGCACGGAACACTACAGACTACAGCATGAAACATTACACACTCCAGTCTGAAACAATACAGACTACAGCACTGAACACTACAGACTACAGCGTTAAACACTACACTCTACAGAATGAAACACTACAGACTACAGCCTGAAACACTACAAACCGTATCCTGAAACACTACATAATACAGTCTGAAACATTACACACTACATCCTGAAACACTACAGACTACAGCCTGAATCATTACAGACTACAGCACGGATCCCTACAGACTACAGACTAAAATACTACAGACTACAGCATGGAATACTAAAGACTACATCCTGAAATACTAGAGACTACAGCACGAAATATTACACACTACAGCCTGACACACGACACACTACAGCACAGAATACTAGAGACTACAGCACGGAACACTATAGACTACAGCTTGAAACACTGCATATTACAGCCTGCAACACTACATCCTACAGCCTGATAAACTAGAATCTATAGCCAGAAAAACTACACACTACAACATGAAACACTACAGACCACAGCCTGAAACACTACATACTAAAGCCTGATACACTACAGACTACAGCCTGAAACACTGCATACTACTGCACGGAACACTACAGAATACACCACGAAACACTACAGACAACAGCCTGAAGCACTACATACTGCTACACGGTACACTACAGACTACACCACGAAACACTACAGCCTGAAACACTACAGACTACAGCCTGAAACACTACAGACTACAGCACGGAACACTACACACTACAGACTGAAGCACTACAGCACGATATACTACAGACTACAACCTGAAACACTACAGACTACAGCGTGAAACACTACAGGCCACAGTCTGAAACATCACAGACTACAGCATGCAACACTATAGACTACAGCCTGAAACACTTCAGACTACAGCCTGGTATACTATAGACTACAGCCTGAATTACTATAGACTCCAGCCTGAAACAATACAGACTACAACCTTAAACAATAAAGACTACAACCTGAAACATTACAGACTACAGCCTGAAACACTACAGATTACAGCACATTATACTACTGACTACAGCCTTGAACACTACGGAACACAGCCTGAAAGACTACAGACTACAGCATGGTATACTACAGGTGTCAATGTCTTACGCCGCTCGTTTGTCTATGACTTGACAGGAACGTGACTAAGCATATCTCAGCTCACAACACAGTCGGATCAAATATAATGTAGCAATCGCAAACACTAAATCGGCAATATCAGTAACACTCGCAAGCACAACTCTCAGACACATCCGTCTTCATCCACAACCCAGTTTCGTCTCCCCAAAGCTGTCGCTCTGGGTTCCCTATCACGTGGTATTTACTCACGTGTTGCCTGAGGCACTCGGGGTCAGTACTGCGTGGCAGCACTGTACCGTGTCCTGTCGGTAAACTAAGGGTCAGTCCGTCTGTTGACGACTGCTATGTCACGAAGTCCAATCCACGGCTATACTTGTACTGTCTCGTTCAAGGGCATGTTGTCATGCCTGCTGTCCTCAATGTCCTGTCTCCTGTTCCCATGTCCTTTCTCTAAGCTATGTCCTCCATATCAGGTCCCTTAGGACTCTAACAGGCTCCGCTTGCTCCCTCTGTGTCACTTATGCTATACTAATAAGTGACACGTTGCCGTATGTCTCTCTAATTAGTTTGAACTAATTCGTCAAAGGCCTATAGAGAGTTATTAAATCGTCATGGTCGCTGTTGGTTGGGGTGGCAACTGTAGCTCAATCGGGTCTGCTCTACCTCTGAAACCTCTCCCATCTCAAGTGTGTTTCAATAGTACCTTCTAGTTCAGTTGATATACAGAATTTCATTCTTTAGCTCATTTCACTACTGGGAACTGAAACCGGACCAAAGTTCCGTTGACTTATGTTATCAAGGGGCAACCCTCTAACTGCAACCCTTTCACAGCACGTCCGTGCTATGGCCAATGTTTTCCTATACAGAAACTCATTAAGGGAAATATTATTTCCCCAGGTCCCCTTAAAATTTCAATATTCAATATGCAAGAAGTCTGTACAGTTTGATGTAACTTTTTAGCTCCAGCTTATTGGCAGGGTATCTGAGTAGTATTGTCCCTTTTAGAGCTCTTTGTGTCCCTTGTATCAATATTGGTGTTGGATTCTTCTCTGTTTTCCTTGTTTGTGTGCTCTTACAGGATATTTCCTCTTTTCACCTCTATTAGTAAATGTTTGCTTTAATTGTCTGTATGCTGTGCATGTACACACTATTGTACTAAAGTGTATGGTAATTACAAATGTGTATGTCTGTTTATGTTTTGTGTTGTGATGTTCTCTAAGTGTCATTTGTTAGGTTTTCAGAGCTTCATGAATGATGAAATATTCATAACTCATGAATTCGACTACCTAACACTAATTTTTTGATATATGTCTATAAATGTAGTGTATTGGTAACATTCACACACAGAAATGGCACAAATCACACGTATGGCAAATGAAGAATACAATATATAACATTAAGTCCAATGTGCAACATATTATGCACATCCTCTTTCAGACCCAATTTTAATGCATGTATGTTGTCTTTCGTTCATCTTTCACTCTAGCATTCATTCTGTACACTCTTGTTAAAAATATACTTATGGTTAAGGTAATAGGTCTTATATTATAAGTAAGATTGTTATAGGATTTAACATTTCAACTTTAGTACTAGAGTACAAAAGAAAGGTGTGTCTGTGTAACACCAAAAATGCATAGAAAACATTTAATTCAATTAATTCTAACTATTTACACTGTTCACACAAGACAGATCCGTTCATAAAATGTTGTTGAGTTCATAAATAATATTTCACTTCACACTTATATATGATTAACACATATTGTTCCTTCTAAGCACGAGTGTTGAATGCGCAATGTAATAACGTAAGAACATATTAAACACACTGTCTTTTGTCTTGAAACAGTCACCAGATATTTATAACTAACACTGTTCTAAAAGTGTAGATGTTGTAGAAAATTTAACTAACACTGCTACTGTTCTGTTGGTGCAACTATATTAAATACCACAGGATAGTTAAACTATGAGGAGGAGGTTGATTGGTTAGTTATCTTGAGTGTCTGGTATCCTCGTCAGCAAGTCAGGTAGCAAGTTGTCTCTGTCTCTAATATGTCTTACTGTAAAGGCGTAGTCTTGGAGGGGTAGGGCCCAACGAGCTATCCTATTGTTCCTCGGCTTGCCCTGTTGTATGTCTAGCAGTTTAGAGTTGTCACTTTTAATGATGAAGTGGGTGCCCTGGAGATATTTGCTTAATTTTGTGACACCATGCACAAACGATAAACATTCCAGTTCGGCGATGCTGTATTTCCTTTCAGCTAGTGTTAACTTACTACTGATGTACATAACTGGGTGATCTATCCCGTTGTGGTGCTGAAGCAGGACGGAGGAAATCGGAGTGCCGCTGGCGTCTGTTCTAAGTATAATAGGAGACCTGGTGTCAGACAATATGAGGATTGGTGGATTAGAAAAAAATAATCTTTATCAGTTTAAGTGCTTCCTCTAAACAAACACATTTGACAATGACGTTTGGTTGTGACTTCAATAATAAGTTGGAAAGCCTGAAACACTACAGACAACAGCACGATATGCTACAGACTCCCGCCCACAACATTCTTTTATTTGCATATCCCTTACAGGACGTTGCAGTCAAAATCAGCCGTTTTCAGCTGCTGTTGATGTACTAGGCAAGATTATACTCAGCTGTTTGCCATTGCTTTCTGAGTGGCAAGTTCACATGCCCCGTAAGTTATCAACTAGGCGAGAACCGCTACCGATGCTCGCGAAGGTTACGTTACTCACGAGAATAAACGGGATTATATAGAAAGATATTAACGCCTACGCCAGGGAGACCAGCCCACAACACTCTAACAAACCGAAATATATACCACATTGTTTGAATTATCCTGGATCTAGTATCGCTCAGGGCAGTTCTAATTTCTGTTGTTTATTTGATTTATATATTAGTACAGTAAAATCTCTGTTTTCGTCGATAATCTGTCCGAAAACACTTGGCGATATCCGAAACCGAAAGGGAACGAACGAATCGAGGCAATTATTTCCGTATGAGTCAATGTAAATCCCATTAATGTGGTCTAGACACTCCAAAATGCATATCAAAAACATATTTTACAGAGAATAAATATTGTTTGCAATACTAATTATCTGCCCCTTAATGGTCCGAACTCACACCTTCGCCGTGCCTATTAACACTGTGTATGTCAGTGAACCTCTTGAATTTTTCAAACCATCTTCTGCTGGCTTTAAAATCACTAAGTACACAGTTGCACTCGCCGCAAGCATGTTCTTAATGAAATCGGCATACAACAGTCTGGCCTTTTCACATATGATTGCCTCCGAAACAAAATCGTCATCTAACTGTTTTTGATTTATACAAATTAATAATAACTGTTCGACATCTTTAATTGTTTGCAATCACTGTTTTGTTAACACATTCAAACCTTTCGCTACATTAGCCTCCTTTGTTTATCCCTTTGTCGCCACAGTGGAACTTATCGTGAATGGCGACATCCCAAACATGCGGCCGGTTTCAGCAATCTCGTATTTCTTTATCATTTCCTTCTTCAACTCGATCGTTTTCCTGGCCTTCTTCTTTGAAGCGCTGCTGGCTCTGGAAGCTGGCTTTGACCCCATGATGGAGCTAACAGGCAAGGGTTAACTTACGTATATTAGCAAGCTATGCTCACACAACGAGAAACGATGTCATACTGAGCAGAAGAACGAGTGGGTCTCTTTGTTTTAGTAATAAGAGCAGCGAGGTCCCGTTGGCATTCCGACGAAATCCAAGGCAACTGACGGAAACAGAGACACATTTTGCGCGAGAAATAATCGAGGTTTTACAGTATTTTGGTTTTTGTTCCGTTTATCAAACCATTAGGTTCTCTTTTATCTATTAGCGTGTTTTGCCATCCGTCAAGCTTGTGTCACATTTTGTGTTTTTAGTCCTTCTCTCATATATGCTAGGTAGCAGTAAACTACTTGTATCTATACTGAAGTATATGTTTGTATGTTGGATTGCCACGATCAGTTCACCGTGGAATTTCATTTAGATTGAGACCACGTGTTTGCATTCAAAATATGAACTGTATTCAGAGGTGCAGGTAAATATAGTCCTATAGCTGATATTGTAATTATGTTGTGTAGTGTTACATCTTTATATATTCTAGGGCAAAACATAATTTGGTACTGATTTCGTTTCTCTTCATCGTCACCTTTCTACCCGAAACAATTCCTGGCACACTTAAGAAATTCTCTCGTGCTTATGTGCATTAAATCGGTTCGACCCTGGCGACGTAATGACGGGAAACGAGAACCCAGCTCCAGTTTGGGATTTGACACAGAGTTACACCTGGCAATCAGGGGCACTAACCCTTATGCCATCGAGCTCGTGGACTGTGTAGATGTTAATAACATAATCAGCTGTATGGTACAGTCACCGGCCGCACCAGATCTGGTGGGAGCTATTCCCTGTCGAGAACTCTACTCTTGTGGAAAGTCACTGGTCCATCCATGTCCACTTTGGAACCCCCCCCCCCCCCCCTTCCATAAGTTTACCACTCAGGCCGCTGCCCAGGCTCAGTTTTACAATGAGATACCCCACCCTAAATAAATATTTCTAGTATAGCCACATCAGGCTCACAACCACAGCGCTGGTGATAGAGCACCGCGCTGAGATTCACCTAGCGTTGTCTGTGGTGGGGGAATGCGCGGGGTTTGAGACCTAGTATAGCCACATCAGGCTCACAACCACAGCGCTGGTGATAGGGTACCGCGCTGAGATTCACCTAGCGTTGTCTGTGGTGGGGGAATGCGCGGGGTTTGAAACCTAGTATAGCCACATCAGGCTCACAACCACAGCGCTGGTGATAGACTACCGCGCTGAGATTCACCTAGCGTTGTCTGTGGTGGGGGAATGCGCGGGGTTTGAGACCTAGTATAGCCACATCAGGCTCACAACCACAGCGCTGGTGATAGGGTACCGCGCTGAGATTCACCTAGCGTTGTCTGTGGTGGGGGAATGCACGGGGTTTGAGACCTCCTTGTGGTAACCGTATCCAATGGCGTGATTTTTTTTTTTTTTACAAGCAAGATAATCTCACCGAAAATAGGCCGTATTGTAAGGTTGGTTATTTGTGTCACCACATTAACATGTGTTAAACGTAATGTGATACATTTGCAGCAGACAGTCAACCAACAGACTTATGAATAACTGTGACCAGGCAAACTTGACCTGGTCAAGAGATTTGTGATGACATCGGATGTCTCGGCAGAAAAGCGCAAATATTGCTGCTCTGCTGTCAACAGGCTCAACGCAAATACGTCCAAAAGAAACTGTTGGGACAAACGAAGAAAAGAAGAGAAGAGTAAAGAAGAAAAGAAGAGAAGAAGAGACAAGAAGTGAAGGGAGGAGAAGCTAAGAGAAGAGAAGAGCAGAGAAGAGAAGAGAAGAGAAGAGTAAAGAAGAAAAGAAGAGAAGAAGAGAAAAGAAGTGAAGGGAAGAGAAGTTAAGAGAAGAGAAGAGAAGAGAAGAGAAGAGAAGAGAAGAGAAGAGACGTATTGATATCGACTTAGGAAAACTGTCCCAAAGTATAAAAATAAACAACAACAAACAAACATTAAACTAATCTGAATTATGTCAATGTATGTGGCACTTTAACAATGGCAACATTAAATGACGTTAAATGTAGACAAATCCAAGCAAAGATAGTATTCCACAAAATGAAGAATATTATCTTTGTCAATCAATGTGAAGATTCACAAATAGGAGCAGCGTCAACATTCATGAGCATTTCAAGATTACGATAAATTTGAGAGGAGCAGAAGCAGAGAGAGACGAAGAGAGATGATGCAGGCAGTTTTACATAAAGGCGTGGATGAATGTGTGTGTCAGAAATGATTAGGGGCACAAGAGACAGGTGGCTGTGTGCAGACACTTTTACCAACGCGACTCGGCATGGGTAATGAGAGAAATAATGTGGTTCTATACATCCTGTATATTCACTGCATGCATTACATACCGTCTGAGTGTTTGCTTTCACAGGTCGCAACGTTGCGCTCAAACAGACCACACGTCAGTCGCTTAATTACACGTCAGACGGAAGTTTAGGGCTGTCGTCAAACGCCGTGGATGGCAATACGAACCAGAATTACTCTTCTGGCTCTTGCACACGAACGGGCGGCAAGGACACGTTAGCATATTGGTCGCTCACCTACAGTCAAGAAGTGTCTCCGTACTTTATCCGCATCTACAACCGGGACAGTGAGTGGTGTCAATGGCGTGCAATAGGATGTCTGTATCTGTCTGTCTGTACTTGATGCCCATGGCTGGTTGTGGTGTGTTTGTTCAATGTTTTGTAATCAGGCTCAAATAGCATTGTTGTTCTTTCTGTTCCTTTATCTCATTTCTTTTCTTTCTGTTTATTTATAACATGATATTCTTTCTGTTAATTTATCACAATGTTATTCTTTCTTTTCGCTTACACATTGCTACTATGTTCATCTATCACATTGCTACTTGTTTTGTTCATGTATGTTATTGCTATTCTTGCCGTGATGTTGATCCATCGACTAAACTAAACTAACCTATGTATGTTATTTCTACTCTTTCTATTCCCTTTTCTTATTGTTTTCTTTCTGTTCAATTATATTATTGCTATTCTTTCTGAGAAGCCAGTGCCTACCACTGTTAGTGACATTCTGGTATCTCATGAACGAAGTAAAACAATTCACATTTCTCCACTCTGGGTACACTTCGTTTCGCTCCCTCTTTGAAGCAATTGGTATTACAGAACTCAGCCACGTTAAAACTGTTGAGAGAACGAAACCATGGAACAATGCGAGAAATAGTCGCCGATTCCACGATGGTGGCCGCGCGGGATGTATGCGCGCGGGATGTATGCGCGCGAACATGTCAGAGTAACAGGAAATGAACGCGCAGAGAAGCTGGCATATAATGCACCAATACGAACGGCAGGAAGCATGGGCAGGGCTGATATAATCAATGCCGTTTTGACTTGGTTTAAGGGTTCTGACGAGATAGTGACGCTTTTTGAATGACGCCAACTGTGAATGAGACCTGGACAATTGCGTTGATGCCGCCTTCGAGGTCAAGAGCCAATCAACCAATTCCTTATGGGAATAGTTGGCAGACATGCATTGAGATGGCTGCTGTATCGGAGGGCTGAGCAAGAATGGGTGTGGTCACTGTGTAATGATGTTGTTCTACATAACATAACACAACACAACACAACATAACATAACACAACACAACATAATATAACACAACACAACATAACAGCATAACACAGCATACCATAACACAACTTAATACGACATAACAAAACACAACATAACACAACACAACATAACAGCATAACACAGCATACCATAACACATCTTAATACTCCATAACATAACATATCTTAACACAACACAACTTAACACAACATAACACAACACATCGTAACATAACACAACACAACACAGTATAACATAACATAACGTAAAACAACATAACACAACATAACACAGCCTAACATAACATAACTCAACAAAACATAACACAACACGGCATAACATAACACAATATAACTTAATGCAACACAACATAACACAACACAACACAGCATAACATACCATATCTTAACACAACACAACTTAACACAACATAACACAACACAGCGTAACATAACACAACACAACACAACACAGTATAACATAACATAACGTAAAACAACATAACACAACATAACACAGCCTAACATAACATAACTCAACAAAACATAACACAACACAGCATAACATAACACAGTATAACTTAATGCAACACAACATAACACAACACAGCATAACATAACATAACTTAACACAACATAACTTAACACAACATAACACAACACAGCGTAACATAACACAACACAACACAGTATAACATAACATAACGTAAAACAACATAACACAACATAACACAGCCTAACATAACATAACTCAACAAAACATAACAAAACACAGCATAACATAACACAATATAACTTAATGCAACACAACATAACACAACACAGCATAACATAACATAACTTAACACAACATAACTTAACACAACATAACACAACACAACGTAACATAACACAACACAGCATAGTATAACATGACATAACATAAAACAACATAACACGACATAACACAGCCTAACATAACATAACTGAAAAAACCATAATACAACACTCCATAACATAACACAACGTAACACATCACAACACAACATAAAACAACATAACATAACTTTACATAACACAACACAAGATAATACAACATAACATTAAACAATACAACATAACAACACAACATAACATTAAATAACATAACATAACACAACCGGTATCTGTGGCTAAGGGCTTGCGAACGCGATTTGTGAGCCCGTATACCCGGGTTCGAATCACAACGCGGTACTGGTTTTTTCGAAAAAGGTATAGAAGCCGGTTGTTCAGAAAGCAATGGCAAACTACTGAACTTAACACTTGCCTAGTACATCAATAGCAGCTGAAAAATGCTGGTGTTGACTGCAACGTCCCGTAAGGGATATGCAACAAACATTTTTTTTATAATACAACACAACACAACACAGCACAACATAACGTAACATAACACACCATACCATCACACAACATACCATAACACACAACAACATAACACATCACAACACAACATAACTTAACACAACATAACACAACACAACATAACCTAGGCACAATTGTTTACAGTGTTTACTGTTTCGAGAAGAAGGACTTGGGTCTAAACCTTCGCATCTGTGTACGTTTGTCCATCTACTGTGCTCCTGTTATACTGTGTGTGTTCGATGGGGTTCCCTAAGGCGGTGTTGAACAAGTACTGACTGCACCAGCATGTCCACGCATGATCACTGCAACAGCATGTCCAGAGATGACCACTGCAACAGCATGTCCAGAGATGACCTCTGCACCAGCATGTCCACGCATGATCACTGCAACAGCATGTCCAGAGATGACCTCTGCACCAGCATGTCCACCCATGATCACTGCACCAGCATGTCCAGAGATGACCACGGGACCAGCTTGTCCAGGGATGAAGACTGCACCATCATGTTCAAGAATGACCACTGCACCAGCATGTCCAGGGATGACGACTGCACCAGCATGTCCAGGGATGACCACTGAAGTGGTTTGTTCACACCACTCACCCATCTACTGTAAAGTGCCGACTGGCGTGGCGATCATATATCTCTATATCTTGCAATCGACAACATCAAGCAACATTCCGTGCGTTGCACGTCCCGTGCAATAATGAAAGCTAGACATTAAAGTGCCCATGGCACCTAGAGACTTCAATGTCGCAAAATTTAGTGTCGTAAATTGAGAATCACGACAGACAGCTGTAACAAAGTTTTTGCTGACATGTATCTTTGCCTGCAGGTTATATGTACAGACTGACTGGCTTCACTATCATGTTTACGGATTCGAGTGGGCGGATTGCCGCCTGGTTCGAAGATAAATCCGGCCAGAACCAGTCGGTGTACAATATAGTGTTATCTCCCTCCATGCCTGTCTCATCGATCACTCTATACCAAGCAGATACTACCCTAGACTCACCCCAGCACATTTTGACATTATGTGAGATGGAGACGTATGGCGGTAAGTTGTACTCCTGTATCTGGTTGTTCTGTTGTTTCAGTCTCAAAGGATATGAGATAATGACACGATGCCATATCACTGCATAATGGTACGTGTATTTCTATTGGTAATGGAATTTTATTGTTGCTTTAATATTGGCAAGGTTGCTCGTATTTCTCTTAAAATAGCCCTTATGTATACACATACACATCGGCAGTGTGGCTGATGGGCGGTGAACGCTGTCCACTATTTACCGACACACCAAGTAGACAGTTTCACGTCAGCGGTAGATGATGTGTATGCAAGCCGTCTTGAGTTGATTACTATGGTCTGAGCGTCGGTATTTCATAAAACAGTGGCGAACAACTCAATGTAAAACTTGACTTGTAAATCACAAACAATAAAAATACAAGAGGGGGGGGGGGGTGTGAGAGAAAGAGAGAGGGAGAGAAAGAGATAGATAGAGAGACTGAGACAGAGAAACAAAAAGAAAGAGAGAGAGAGAGAGAGAACAAACAATCGAACGAACAAACTTTATTTTCAAAGGTTTAGTAGTTGGGCACGCTTATTATTTCTCAAATCGTATAAATTTTTCATTCATACATCACTTATTAACATGATCTTACACATAACAAGCTGCATTAAAACGGATAGACAATGTGCAATAATCAATAATACATGACTCACTAAAACTGATGTTTGGCATGGCAATTATAATTACCCAAGGTAGTTGTAACGTGCCACAGTTAGGGGAATGTTTATTAATTTGTTGGCATTTGAGGATAATTATTATTTTTTATTTTTCAATTTCTTTTTGAGGGGACATGTAGAGTGTACTACTATAGTGTTTAAACAGCTTGTGACTGCATGCATACTGATTGGTGATGTCTTTGATTTCTTGTAGAATATTGTTCCAAGGCTGAGCGGCTAAGTACGCTAAGCTTGTTTTGTATAAGCCTATCCTAGGCTTATGGACATGAAATATGTTTAGTTGTTCGCTATGTCTTGCGTTATATTAAAACAGTAGCGTCGGGCATTTTAAAATATGTTTTTATTAATTAGTTTTGCCTTATTAAAAAGTAAGCGTTTGAGGAGCGGCAGTAACTGTATTTGGTTGGCTAGAGTTGTCGGTAAGTTTGTTACCATTAATTAAACATACTGCCCTTTTCTGGTATGAATACAAGCGTTTTGTTATTGACTTGGAACACCTTATCAGATTATGGAGCAATAGTCAACATACAATTGTATGTAAGAAGTATGGACTATCTTTCTTGTGTTTTCATCAAGGAAATGTTTAATGTTGGCAAGTTGGTATACTTATTATTTATTTTTATTTTGCCAATTATTTAACGAGAGCGTCATCTTAGGAATTTAAGGATAGGTTTCCATCAATGATAATACCCAGTGCTTTGTGCTCTGTCACACTTTCTGGGGCATGTTACCAATGTACAGCTGAAGAATTCTTTGTGAGTTTAGAGTGTGAAGTTTTTGTCTGGTTGCTATTAACATAGAGTGTTTAGGAATGTTAATTTGCACACGTTTGGCATACACTATTTAATTCCTGTTGCAAGGACGATTCCAGCACATTACAGTCCCTAGCGTTTGTATATACAGTGCAGTCGACTGCAAATAGACAACAGGACAACGATAGCTATCAGGGAAGATAATTTACATAAATGGCAAATGACACGGGCCAAGTATAGACCCCTAAGGTACTTAAATACTACAAGTAATGGCTAGAGATAATGATTTATTGTGTGATCTACTTGTTTTCTGTTTGATAACATGATTTTATTAATGTCACCACATTATAGCTTACTCTAAATTCTTTCTAGTGGTGTGATTAAAATAGTATGATCTATAATATCGAATGCTTTTCTAAAGTCTATAAACGTTGCTCCACATAGATGACCTATGTTGTTTCTGTTTTATGCCAAATTTCTATCATGTTTGTTAGAGCCGTATGATAATAATATTTCGCCGAAAACTTGGTTGGTTGTGGACTATTAGTTTGTTGCGAACTAAGTCCTCTAGTGTTGTTTTGTGAATCTGTTTTCCTAGAGATTTAGATAGTGAAGATAATAGAAAATTGACCTATAGTAACTCATGGGATCATCCTCTAATGAAACAGCTTTTATAAGACGGTATGCTTTAAGAATTTTAAGGGCTTGTGGAAAGTGATATTTGATGAGAAAATGATTATACATGACAGTTAGTGACTTGCAGATTACAGGTGCAGCGCAACGAAGGATCCGATTACTGATTCCATATAATCGTGATGAGTTATTCTTTTTTTTTTTTATTATTATTTTAATGTTAGGTTACTTGGATGAGTAAACACTTCAGTGATCGAGAATAGCGGTATTTTGGAGGGAATATCTCTAAAACATTTATTCTCAAAGAAAAGTGCCAATAATGATATGTCATTAGGACATTCTTGTATTGCAGCTTTCAACTGGTCTATGTCAGTTTGAAAGAAATTGTTGAAATGATTACATGTAATCTGATTTTATGGTAATGTGTGTAATGAATTGTGTTTGTTGTCGGGTATTAATTGCTTTCCATACATCGTTAGTATTGACTTTATCGATTATTATATTCGTAAAATAGTTTTTCTTGTTCTTTCGAATAACATATTGAACTTTGTTCCTCAGACCACAGTATGTTGTTATGCCTCTATTTCTATGTGCCCTATCCTGGTCTCTCATAATGTCAACTACCCCCTGAGTGATCCACGAGGATTTAGTGCGATGTTAATGTCAGAGCCTAACATGGGATAGCTATGCAGCAACATCGTTACGACACCCGGCGGACAAGAATTGTCGGCTGGCAAGATTGTTACCTGACACGCGACCAGCGGTCAGGCTGACGACAAGACGCACGCATGCCACGTGACGCCACTAGAGGCGGTCAGCAAGTTGCGCGCTAGCGACAGACCGAGCTGGGACCTGAGACTGGAAGGAGGTGTGCGGTGAAAGCAAGGCGTTTGTGTGGATCTCTGTGGGTGAAAGCCGAACGACTGTCATCTTGAGCGTCAGACTTGTGAGCTGTATTGTGGTTGTGAGCGTCGTGAGTTATATATTGTATACTGTTGTAATCATCGTTCTGTATTTAATATGGCAAGAAATCCATAAAACGTTGTGTCGTTGTCTTACGTCGAATCATGTTATACTTGTACTGTCTCACACGTGTTAGCCCAACGAGCCAATTCTAAGGTCCTGACATGTGTGGACGTGGGTTGCTCGTCCTTGTTTAAGAACCTAATACATGTAGACGTGTGTTGCTCGTCTTTGTTTAAACCATACGTCATTAACGATTTAAAACTATAATTCTTGAACTTGTAAAATTTGTCAAGGTTATAGTTATGTAAATGTGATCGTAAAAGTCTCATTGTGATCCATTACTACATTGTTTAAATATGTGTAAAACCATTTGTAAACGTACAGTACATATTGTTTGATCCTGTAAGCGTGTAAAACATTTGTGATTTGTGAAACTTGTCACCGTTTGACCTTGTCGACATTGTGATTTTGTCGCCATTTTGACCTTGTCGCCATCTTGTAAACTTGATGTCTATGTCCTTACTGAATGTCATCGTGATGTAAGTGATGTGTCATCAATGTTATTGAGTGTTCAAATACAGATAAATTGTCTTTGTGCATTGAGTTTGTGGAACGCAAAGAGTTTTGGAAAGAGTGTAACTTCTGTTGAGAAAAACACTGTTGACGGACAAACTTACGACATACAATTATACTTGACGCCATCCAAACCTAATCAACACTTAGTGACTTGCAGGCACACACCAACAAATAGACGCTAACTTATTTTCTTCCAAAAACAAAGCAGGTTTTTCCGTACCATCCATAACCTTGCCGTAGAGGTCATTAGTGGTTCCGAAGTAACGACCCTACAGTTTTCTAGACCGATTGTCCAACCATTCTTCACCGTATCCAGGGCACTTGAGTATATTTTTCTATACTTTAACTTTACGTATGCAATAGTAGGCACGCATCGTATAGTAAAATAAATTGTAAATTGTTTATTACTAACCATTTATAACATATTTTGTGTGGCTGATTTTCATTGACGTATTTTCCCCATCATGTCGTCATTATTTGATTTCATCGATATGGGTATTAAATTGCATCTAACAGGTGATGAATTAACAAAATGGAGCGAGAACAAATACGCTGAATACCTGCTGGTACAGGAGAAAAATAATGAACGCGAAGAAAGAGCAGCGGAGAGAGCTCTAAAACAAGCAGAAATGGCTGCCAAGCAAGCCGAAGTAGAAATGGCTGCAAAGACAAAGCAAGCTGAGATAGACAGTGAACTTAAGAAAGCAGAAATAGCAGCTCAGAGTAAGAAAGAAGAACTAGAGTTACAGTTGAAAATGAAACAACTTGACACTGAGACTGCGATGAATAAAGAGTCAAAGAAATCTGAAAGACTGGAAAAAGAAAACCAGTATAAGAAGTATCAAGGTATCGTACGTAACTATACCTCGGGTGACTGCATAGCAGCCTTTACTCAAAATTTTGAGACTTTAATGGAACATTACCAAGTTCCACTTTCTGAATGGAATATTCTATATATGAGGAGTCTATCTGGGGAACCTCTTAAAGTCATTGAAACCATCCCCAAAGACCTCAGAAAAGAGTACCATTATATTAAATCTAAGATAATGGCACATTTCATGTTAGACGAGGCAGGTTACAGAGAACAATTCAGTAAATTGAGTCCAAAATCAACTCAAACGTTCTCTGACTACCTCTGTTTAGTCCGAGATGTTTTCAGCAAATGGACTTCAGCAGCCAAAATTAACAAAAGTTATGATAGATTAGAAGATCTCATCATTCGAGATAAAATCATTTCTTCTATCCCATCATCGTTTTCTAAGTTCTTACAGGAGAATGAATGCACAAGTGTGGAAGAAATTGAAAGACGTGGGTCGGCCTATTACACGGCCAACAAACAGTGCTTTGCCACTGAAGCTACTGACAGTAACTGGGTAGCAGCGGCCAACTATGAGAAAAACTATAGTAGGCAAAAACCAAACAGGCCTACCTCTGAGAAATTTAGACATTGCATTCACTGTAAATTTTCTCACCATTTGAACGAGATGTGCGATAAAAACCCAGGGTACCAAACATACTTGCAAAATATGGTAAACAGACAAGACAAAGAGCGTAAATCGTTCAAAAGTTTACGTAAATGTTTTCTCTGCAAGGCTTACGGGCACCATCGCATGGATTGTAGAGGCAGGCATATGACCAACAAAGCCAATGCCGCCTTGTTCGATAGCTCAGCGTCAGAAGACGAAAATCCAGAGAAACATCCTGTGAATGCAGCAGAGGCTTGTGATGTATTTAGTGATAACAAATGCACTGTCTGTAACACCTTCTATGAAGATGGTATCTTAACATGCGGGCACGCCATCCCTATTGCCAATGAGGAAGCTAACTTGGTAATAGACTCAAAAGGCAGATTAGACATCCATCACGGGTATGTTAATGGCAAGTTTGCTACAGTACTTCGCGACACCGGAAGTACACTTATTGGCCTGAAAACAACATTCATAACGCCTACAGACTATACAGGCAGGCACATTACATGTAGAACATTTTCAGGCAATATTGAGAAATATCCATTAGCATGGGCATACATTGAAACACCTTTCCTCACCGGGAAAGTAAAGTGCGCCGCACTTACAAACCCAGTGTGCGATATAATCATAGGAAACTTACCTGAGGTGAATGACAAACCTCATAACCATGACATAACATCACTATGTATTGATGATAACACGACATCACCACCAAATGTCATCATTGAAAATGTCATATCACCTATTGAATGTATGTTAGCTAATGCAGCACTAAGTTCTCATCACATCATTAACGATATCATTCCATCATCATCTGATGTTATTGAGTGTGTGAACGCAGTAACAAGAGCTACTGCTAGAGTGCAAGATGAAAGTAACCAAACTGAGGCTATACAAATGCTTAGCCCAGAATTACCACCTAGTGACTCTATGAAGGAAGCATTCATAACAGCTCAAAAAGCTGATCCTTCACTGTCAAAGTACTTTGACCTGATCGGCAAAAAGGCAAGAATAACCAAGAATGCGAAATGGCATTTTGCTTTACACAATGATATACTCACCAGGTATTACACCAGAGGTGACATTACAACGAAGCAAACTGTTTTGCCAACTACTTATCGCAAGCAAGCTTTACATCTTGCTCACGATATACCTTTTGCAGGCCATATGGCATATGTTAAAACCAGGTCAAGGTTATTGACACAGTTTCATTGGCCAAAATTTTGCAATGACATAAAAACATATTGCAGAAGTTGTGATACATGCCAGAAACTGGTAAAAAAAGGTAAACACCCACAGGCAAAGTTACAAGTCACTGACTTAGCCAGTCGACCCTTTGAAAAATTATCAGTTGACATTGTGGGCCCTCTTAGTCATACAACAACTAGAGGGAATAAATATATTCTAACTTTTATTGATCAATGTAGTCGCTGGCCAGAAGCGTTTCCTCTAAAGAACATTACTGCCAACGACATCATGGAAGTGTTTTTCCATATCTTCTCCCGAATTGGGTTTCCATATACTATCCAGTCTGATAGAGGCACTCAGTTTATTGCCGCATCGACCCAAGCTTTCACCAAAATGTTAGGAGTGAAGCAAGTCTTCAATAGCCCCTATCATCCTCACTCGAGCGGGATTATAGAAAAGCTTAACGGGGATCTGAAGCACATGCTTGCAAAAGTAACTCAAGATCACCCCAATAACTGGGATGTATACCTACCAGCTGTCCTTTTTGCTTATCGCGAGGTACCACATTCTAGTACCGGTTTCTCTCCTTTTGAATTAATCTATGGTGCCAAACCACGAGGCCCATTAACAATTTATCACCAAATGTTAACTGACTCTACTCCAGTACTTAAACCCATATCATCATTCTTGTATGTAACATCATTGCGTGAAAGGATTATTAAATCATGTGAAATTGCTAAAAATGCACTAAAACTATCTGGTGCTACTCACAGACAGTACGCAGACAAAAGTAACAGGACTATAACGTTGACACCTGGACAGGACGTTCTACTACTACTACCTAGTGACAGACAGCTACTGACTGATTCTTGGCAGGGACCTTTTAAAGTGACAAGACAAATCTCACCTGTAGACTACGAAATCCTAATAAAAGACAAACACAAAATATTTCACATAAATATGCTAAGACCATACCACAACAGAGACAACGAACAAGACGATACGACAGCTTGCACCGTGATAATAGATCACGAAGATGACGATTCTAGCGACGAGATTCCAACACCTACATTAGACACGACAAACTGCTTGAATGAGATCAAGATCAATCCAAACTTAAGTCAAGCAGAGACAAACAGTTGCAAACAGTTGATACAACAGTACAACACCATCTTTTCCGACAACCCAGGACAAACAGAATTAGTACAGCATCACATCACACTCACATCAAACACACCCATAAGATGCAGACCATACACAATACCATTACATTACAAAGAACAATTACATCAAGAAATCATCAACTTAGAAAAAAACAACATCATCAGACGATCCTTATCAGACTTCTCTTCACCCATGGTCATTGTACGCAAAAAGGACAACACAATACGACTTTGCATCGACTACAGAAAACTGAACAAAATAACTGTTTTAGATCTTGAACCAATGGCAAACACTGACGATCTTCTGACAGAACTGACTGACGCTAAGTTCTTTACGACGCTTGACATGTCTAAAGGTTACTGGCAGATAGCTGTACATGAAGACAGCAGACATCTAACAGCTTTTGCCACGCCTTGGGGACTGTACGAATGGTGCAAACTTCCATTTGGGCTAGTCAATGCCCCAGCCACATTCGTACGCATGACACGACTCCTCCTAGCTGACATCCCTAATATTATTTGCTATATCGACGACATCTGTGTCCATACAGAGACAATGACGGAACATATAAAGACACTAGAACGTATCAGACAGCACGGACTGACAGTGAAGCCTTCAAAGGTGAGCATGGCTTACCAAGAGATATCATTTTTGGGGTACAGAATATCCAATGGCTTTGTCATGACAGACAACAAAATTGTCTCCAAAATTCTAAAACTGTCACTCCCGACTAATAAGAAACAAGTCCGGAGTTTGTTGGGACTGATCAATTATTACAGGCAATTCATTCCTGATTTTTCAGAACTGACCGAGGTTTTTACTAATTTATTAACTAAGGAAAAGCCTGAAAAAGTTGTACACGATGAATGCCTACGAAATGCATTTCATAAAGTTTTGGCATACTTTTCTGATAAGAACTCGAATAATCTCATCCTTAAATTGCCCAACATCCATTTACCTTTCAGATTGAGAACAGATGCTAGCTCCGTTGCGATTGGGGCAGTCCTGTTGCAGGAATACAACAATATCCTGCATCCCGTTTGTTTTATATCAAGAAAACTAAGGCCTCGAGAGCGTGCATGGTCCATTCCACAATTAGAGGCACTTGCCTTAGTAGAAAGTGTGACGAAACTATCCAGATACCTTCTAGGACGTCACTTTATCATCGAAACTGACAACAGTCCATTACGGTATATAAATGCCGGAGTACCATCCAACAATATGATTGCTCGCTGGTCCTTGAAGCTTCAAAATTACAGTTTCGAGTTTCGACATATTCCAGGCATAATGAATACAATTGCCGATCTTTTGTCCCGTTGTCCAACCGACCCAGTAAGCAATGTCTGAGTGCAGAGTGTACTAATACACTCAGACCAACACAGCCATTAATGAGTGAATTTTGTTTCTATTCACCTACTGTGTAAGGTCTATAATTGTAATTGTGATACGGTTAAAAACCGACATGTATAATTTACTTATTTTAATTAAGTCTTGTAATGAGTGTAGTATAATTGTGTAGTGTGTGTTAGAAAGAGAACATTATTAACTGTAAATATACAACAAGAACAGTGTCACAGACGCTTAACCACTTACCAGAAGCGAACTTTGCGGGTTAACAGTGACAGCTGTGTGTGGATTTCTTCACCGTGATATTTTAACGACGTGTGCAAATGTGGACTGAACAGTGACTTCTACAAGCGAACTTAATCCAAAAGGTTCGACACTCAAACATCAGAAATAAGAACAGTCGATCATTATCCATAAGTTGTGAACACATCGGAAATAAGAACATTCCATCATAATCCGAAAGTTGTGATACTATAACATTAGACACGAACTGTGAGAACATTTTACTATCCGTTATAAAATAACACCTGAGCAGTTGTGTTCAGACAGTGTAACAGAAACTAAATTTTGAGTTTCGTGTGTACTTCCTGTGTAATTTAAAAAGTACACCAAAATTAGCAGACGATATACAAATATTCAAAAACTTATGACGATTGTAAAATCCTTTTGAATCTATAAAATATAATACACCAATTGGGTACTTATTTATTTTGATTAGTGTAATCTTAGAATCATATTTTGATTAATGTATTCATATTACCGACTTTTTCTCGTTAATATGAAGAAACGTCAAGCAATGACGCTAAGAAATTAAATAATTATTGTAATTTATTGTATTGCTTGAATGTCAAAATTACTTCCCTTGCATTTATGAATTACACCAAGGGCCATAATTTGAAACATATTCAATAATGTGTATTGTATAAATAGACATTTTGTTGCTCAAATGGCTAACACACCGGGTAGGCGTCCACCAAGCATGGCAGATAGCTGCCAACATTGCAAACCAACATAAGAGCTCCTGGCCAAATGAGGTCAGAGTTTGGGTGTTTAATACGACTCATATAAAGCCGTATTTCAGTCTGGCTAGATGGCTGTTGCAAAACAACCATATTATTACGTTTTTTTCAAATTGCTGCGAGGTAGATGCGAGAAGCTGGTACTACTGATCTGACTGGGTATTATTGCAATTGAGGTAACCAGCCATCAGGGGGATGAAACCTGATTTGTGTTAAAAGTTGAACTTCATTTGTCATTTCAATGCAACTTACATTTATCGTATATATTTCTATGCCATATATGTATTTTCATGCATAACACAGGAAAAGGGTAGACTCTGACATGAAGTTAACACTACCCCAGTATATACATACATCATGAATGAAAGATGGCATCTTTCATTGAGGTACCCGGGGAGGATGTCAGAGCCTAACATGGGATAGCTATGCAGCAACATCGTTACGACACCCGGCGGACAAGAATTGTCGGCTGGCAAGATTGTTACCTGACACGCGACCAGCGGTCAGGCTGACGACAAGACGCACGCATGCCACGTGACGCCACTAGAGGCGGTCAGCAAGTTGCGCGCTAGCGACAGACCGAGCTGGGACCTGAGACTGGAAGGAGGTGTGCGGTGAAAGCAAGGCGTTTGTGTGGATCTCTGTGGGTGAAAGCCGAACGACTGTCATCTTGAGCGTCAGACTTGTGAGCTGTATTGTGGTTGTGAGCGTCGTGAGTTATATATTGTATACTGTTGTAATCATCGTTCTGTATTTAATATGGCAATAAATCCATAAAACGTTGTGTCGTTGAGTCTTACGTCGAATCATGTTATACTTGTACTGTCTCACACGTGTTAGCCCAACGAGCCAATTCTAAGGTCCTGACAGTTAACTTGAACTTCCTTAAACGGAAAATGCATATCAAATACACTTAGGTCCTCAGTCATTGGCCCAGTGGATCATCTGCTATGCGATTCTGAGGTTGAACCTCAAGCCATACACACTAAATCTCACCTATTTAAAAATCTAGCCTACAGTGGACGTTAAGCGAATTATAAATATAAACTGATATACCCTAATCTTGCTTCTTATAAGGATCTATTCTTATAACTGTAAAACGTTTGCTTGCCTGTCGTCATCTGAGATATTGTCATTTAATCGACTTTAGCTAACGCCGAACATGTGAAAATCTTCATTTACCATAAGAGATAGTTTGAGCATATTCCCTAGTAGAAGGTAGATATGCAAGTGCCCTCCTCGCAGTCCGTCTTTGCTGAGATAGTGTTCATAGTTGCTAGACATTTCAAAAATGCGAAAATAATAACAAAGTGTGTCACCTATTACAATCACACCCTAAGGTATAGTTAAGAGTAATATATCTGTCAATATATTAACATGTGTATACAGATCAATGCCGGCTTCCTGGCCTGGAGGTTAGCAACTTTTCTCCGTAATCTCGTATACTCTCGTAAGTAACGTGACGACGGTGAGAATCAGCAGTGGTTCGAATCGCTTCGGTAACTTACGGGGTATTTGAGCCGGCCGCTCAGAAAGCAACGGCAAACTACTGAGCGTAATCTTGCCAAGAAATCAATAATCAGCTGAATGATGCTGATGTTGACAGCAATGTCCTGTAAAGGATATGCAAACATTTTTATTTTTATACAGATCAATAAAGAAGAGAAGTGAAAATCTCCTCACTCACAGTAAAACACGCTGAGAAGCGTTAGAGAAGATGCACAATTAAATAATATCAATAAATATAGTGATTTAGACAAATCAATATTTATAATCACGTATCAACTATTGTGTTAGTAGATAAAACATTAACCGAATACGCAGATCAACGTCCTATGAGAGACTCTCTCTTGTATCGAGATTCAGTGTAGATTTATATTGAATTGCAATAAATATCATGTTGTGTTGGTCGTTGATGAAGCGACAACCAGAGTGCTTGACGATTGCCGCTGGACTAAAACGTATGAAGTGTAACAGTGCTGGATTGCGATAAAATGAGTACAGTTGATGTCTCTCGGGATGCAACCGCTACCAACTACAGGCTCTAATTATTGGCTAGCAGGAGGCTGAAGTGGCACATTGTTGTTGCTGATAGATGGTTCCTTGCTGGGGAGAAGAGGGAATATGTCTTCGTAATTACTACGCTCCTGTGCGAAGGAGGATGAATTATGAAGAGTCGATTTTTAGTGAATTGTAGGGACATAATGTGGTGCTGTGTTACGCCTGGCTTAGATTTCAGGTACAGTAGTTATGAGTGTTCTAACACTTCAGGCCTATTGGTACTTGATGTGATAGGAGTATGTTGTCTGACTTTAGTTTTAGGTGCAGTAGTTAGGAGTGATCTACGCTGACCATCAGTACCTGAAATACAGTAACAACACAACACAAGCGCTCTAGGAATGCGGAAGTAAACACTTCATATTAACCCCCCCCCCCCCCCCCCAACCACTCCTCCCTCCCGATTCATCGTCTCGAGAACAGCAGGGTTAGCGCGCTCTTTTTCAACAGAATATTGAGACCCTGCTATTTCTGTGTGTTTTTGTTGCTTTTTTGCTGAGTAACCAAGCAAAAAGTATATATTTTTTTTTTCTTTTTTTTTCATATCCTTTACAGGACATCGCTGTCAACATTAACATCTTTCAGCTGATAGTTCATTTCTTGGCAAGATTACGCTCAGTAGTTTGCCATTGCTTTCTGAGCGACCGACTCACAAACCCCCTAAGTTACCGACGCGGAGAGAACCGCTATCAATTCTCGCGGTCGTCACTTTACTCACCAGAGTATACGGGATTATGGAGAAATGCGTGTAACTACTTGACCAGGGAGATCGGCAAAAAGTATGTGGTCATTGAAAAATAGTTAGCGGGGCCAACATTCCTGTTCGGGACCAATAATCCTGAGCGTGAAAAGAAAGTATCTTCTTTTGGCGGAAGTATTATGTGGGCTCTCCCAGCGCGCAAGTTTGTCTTGTTATTCTGTAACAAAATAGCTTGCGGCATCCCTTATGGGGTGCGGCTCATTGCTACATAATGATTGCGGCTCATTGTAAAACAATGTTTTATCCTTGTTGGGTTAGGCTTGGGTCCTTGTTGGGTTAGGCTTGGGCCCTTGTTGGGTTAGGCTTGGGCATCCTAATCAAAACCTTGTTACGAAGTAACTGCAACACCCAGTGCCCCTTAGAGCTTGCTAATCGCAAAAACATAGGTAGTTTGCACGCCCAGTATATACCAACCTTGTGTATAATGTGTATAGTTTTGACGCCCAGCGCGCCCAGTGTATACCCACCTTGTATAATGTGTATAGTTTTGACCCTCAGCACGCCAAGTATATACCCACCTTGTATATAATGTGTATAGTTTGACGATAAGACTCGGTTGTCAGTAGAAACGTTGCATACGCAGTTGCCCTGTACCTGACTGTAGCATGCAGTATCTCTGCGACCATGTCGTGATCCCCTTTAAAATGTTAGATAACCGTCAGAGGTCAGGGATATATTTGCTGGCATCAGTAAACGAACATACTAACTAGGTATCCGTGTCTCTTGTCTTGCAGACGTTGATTGTCTAGAGGGCAATTTTGGTTTCTACTGTGAACACATCTGCAACTGCAGCGACAATGAAGTGTGCAGTCCAATCATCGGTTGCTTCACTCCGCATTGCAAGTCGGGCTTCTTCGGTACCGACTGCACTCTCCGGTGCATGGAAGGTTGCTCCGAGTCTGGTTGTGACACGATATCTGGGCAGTGTACTGGCTGCAATCCTGGTTTAACAGGAATTAACTGCACTGATGGTCAGGTTTTTATTTTGCATACAATAATCTTGGTTGTTTACATTGACCAGTTGTGTTATGATTGAATTACGTATGCCTTCTGTATGAATACATACATACATATATATATATATATATATATATATATATATATATATATATATATATATATATATATATATATATATATATATATATATATATATATATATATCACCATCAGGATTGATAAGGTTGCAACAACAATGGACAGGTTAACAAAATGAGTCTGGGAGAACGGGAGACTTACTGCAAAAACAAAAGTCCTGGTCTATGAAGCCTTCGTCCTTAGTTCTCTTCTTTGTGGCAATGAAACCTGATCAACTTACTCACCAAGAGACACGTGTAAACAACTTTCATATGTGGTGTCTAGGAAGAGTAATTTGTATTAAGTGGCAAGAGACACATTCTGAAGTATTGGAAACATCTGATTGTGTGACGGTTTGTTTCATGCTCAGTTTTCGTAGACTTAGATGGATAGGATGCATTAGGAGGATGGATTCCCTGTGGCAGTCTCTGTGGCGAAGTGGTCAAGCCGTTTGACTCGTGCTCCGAAGGTTGTGGATTCGATTCCGGGCCGCACCCTTCGGTTTACGAGTTAAATGTTTCGGAGACTCTTGTGGGTCGTCGCTAAAAGCTACGGAGATCGTGCTTTGTGTGACGCTTTCCGCGCTGCGGAAAGAGACTGAGCCATATGGGATAAAACCCGGTGCGATGAAGTCGATCTTGTCGAGTTTTAAGCGACTTTTTTATGGAGCATGGATTACGTTATAATATTGTAGCGTGATCACTACGATTAAGAGAAATGCTGACACAAAAGTAGTGACAATAGGACTACCCGATGTAAAGTCTATCCAGTAAAGATAGAGAGGACAGAAATAGCTCGTTTAAATTTAGGTGGTATGACGATACTGGTTACAGAGAACATCTAAACTCTTTACAGTGGGATGTTTGAGAAAAGGTAAAGCGAACAGCAGCAACTTTATTCAAAGGTCGAAGACTTAATTATTCCTTCTACACGTAGCTTGCAAAAGTTAAAAAAGAAAGAGCTTCCAGTCCCATTTCGTACAACAGAATGAGAGTAAGACAAAAACTTGAACAGACTTTCACCCTGTCAAACTATAATACGATTTAATTAATTGATTTAAATATCGAATGCAATTAAATGTCGAGAGTTACGTTTTATAAAATAATCTTTTAGCATGGATGCTTTTCATATATTTTAATACAAACGAATGCTCCTATAGAGAGAAGCAACACACATAGAATATGATATTAATGACTATACTAAATTGAACTAATGAGCGATCATTGCTCTGTGTTACTCCAACCACAGGATGTTAGTTAGGCACACTGCCGTATTTGATTTTGTAGATGTGATTGGCGCTGAACGGGTGGTCGGCGACTTAGCTTTGGCATCCACTCCATGAGGTTCGGTCAATTCTTTGCTCCTTCTTACTGGCGACGATGTAAGCTCACTGCACTCTCGGTTGGGAATTATGGATTGTGCTTGCTAATGTTTTGATTGTAATACTGTCCAACTATCTTCACACCCAATTTAAGAGTTCATCACTTGAGTATACTATTTGTGGTATGCAGATTTAGATTATTATTAATTTACAGATTTAAATCACACGTGTTACTCGACTGAAGTGCCACAGGATAATGCCGGGATTCAGCTACGATGTTTCACAATAAGTTTTTACAATTAAATCGACAACGTTTGTTAAACAGGTGTAGATTTTAGCCGTGGGTGTTTGCACAACGAACACTGTTTTCCGAGTTCAATATGCTATTTGAAGGTGGTCGGGTCGCTACTATGTATGCCCAAAAGAGTGGTATAAATATACCGACGATAACTAGTATTACATTTTGGCTAAGTCTGAAAGTTAGGCAGAACATTCAATACGACCCGGCTCCTTTGCTGGTTTAGCGTAAGACTGTAGATTGTCAGATGTTGAGGGGCGACTGTGTCTGGTGCAATTTTTTGCGCGGACTGACTTTTATTGCCAATGTGCCATGATACTTGTGTTGAGGCGAACTTAGCCAAACTCCGTGGTTTGGCGTGGTAACATGTTTGTTTTTGCGTATCCTTTTACAGGACTTAGCTGTCAACAGCAGCATCTTTCAGCTGTCTGTTGATCTCTTGGCAAGATTACGCTCAGTAGTTTGCCATTGCTTTCTGAGCGGCCGGCTCAGTATCCGCAAGTCACGAGCGGGGGTCGAACCACCTCAGTTCTCGCTCCGCTGCGAGACTCTGCGTGATAAACGGGATTACAGAGAGAAAGTGTTGTAACCCCACAGCCAGAGAGACCGGCCGTGGTAACATACATCAGGTTTATACAGCCAAATACGTAAATTTTTTCAATTACTACACTTATAAACTACGCAAGAGTAGACGGGTGGCTAACGGTTGTGCTACAGATACTCCCATTGAACAAATGTTCTAACATGGGACATTTCTAATATTTAGAAATCCGTCTACTTTACTAGCTCTTGATCTAGCTTCTGGGGTCACCATAGTCTTGGTCTTAACTTCTTCTTCTGTAGAGATAAATCTATTTTAAAAGGCCTCTGTATACATGTGTCTACCACGCAAACATTTCCCATATTGCCTGTTCTAGGGAGGTCTCCTCCGGTAATTTTGTTTTGGTTGAAAACTTTCCGCACTAAAGAGTTTCCTCTCAGATTCTCCTACATTTGGTGGCCCGCTAGAGAATCTGGCTCTGGTGCTTACAAGGTTACGATTGACTGCATTTTCTTTCTCTTGAAAAACTCCAAGTTTGGGTTGAATATAGCTTCTCTAACCTGCGATGGCGGTTGTCGTTGATCATCCGCTCTGGGTTCCATTCTAACGTGCACTTCATTTGCAACGGTTAAGGGCATTAAACGGTTCTCCACTCTTGCTCATCCTCTTTGATGTATTGCCTCTACCCATCACCCTCATATCCTATATGGGTCACTTTCTCAGTCAACGCTATTACAGTGGGTTGCTTGTCGTACAACATGATAATAGAGAACTTCTGTAGTCTCATATGCCAGACTCTCCTTTTTCAAGACTCGCCCATTAGCCTTTGCAATAAAGCCCCAGCCACTACGTCCGTTTCTCACCACTGACTCGTCGGTGTAGATGACTATGTCACCTTGATGTGTGTTACTCTGGATCAGCTGTTGCACGTCAAACTCAGTGCGGCCCGCTGCCAATTCTCTGCACTCACGACCCAGTGTTATTATTACATTGTGCCAGTCCGTCATGTCTTCCGGACCTTCAACCCACTCTCTTTCACGATTGATGGTCTCTAGATCACACACCTGACTTATAGAAAGTTCTGTCTGTGCCATCCAGGACCTGCCTCGTCTTAGTATGCATTAAAATGGCTGTCAGCGAATGGTCACCTTCAGACAGAATATTTCTGAAACATCAATCTGCCAACACTCGTCTGCAAATCGGGGTAAGGCATTACTACAACAACACACACTTGTCTGTGGCTTTACTATGATGTGGCCGCTGAGGCCATGGGATGAAGTAGTTCAGAGACGAGAGGAGTTAAGTGTCAGGTACATGGTTCACGGAGATATCATGAGACTTGAGTTACTAATAGTTACCGAGCACAGGCACTGCAGATGATCAGGAAGCATAGCCCAGAAAGCTTCTAATGTGATGACCTGAAACTGGTCTTATGGCGGCAAATAACACTGGTCCGGCCTGTCTGCATCATAAGAACAGATTGTGTTGGCAAGTATTATAATAGCGTGCTTTAGGTGGTGGGTGAGACGTGGCATGTGTTCTGGGTGATACCCACGTTAAACTTGGTGGTCATGACAGGCCATGTCAAGCTGTTTCTTCAAATCTCTGCCATGAAAGGGTGGTCGGGCTATTGTTTGCATACACGACCAGCAGGCAAGGTCTTCCTAAGTATTGGCTACATTATATTATCATTGCCTGGGTATACATTGTCTGAAATGATTGATATGTAGAACAGAAGTGTGAACGAGACAGCTACGATACAACAGGATCATACAACACGTGAGTGGAGTAGAACACGTTCTGTGGAGGTTGTCCTGCCACAGGTAACCACTGACCACACGGTCTGTAGCTTTTTAGATACTGTGTTAATTCCTTGTTGCTTTTTGTTTCTGTCAGCAATAATTTTCCATGTTCTCATTCTATTTCAGAATGCCCACCAGGCAAGTTCGGTGAGAGCTGTACATCACAATGCCCTGGCCGTTGCATTGACACCTGTAACGTCACTACTGGAGAGTGTCCTTGTCCCCAAGGGTTTACTGGACTATATTGTAGAGGTTTGACTGTCTTTAATAACAGTTTGTAGTTCTAAATATGTGTACATCTGTACCGTCACCGGCCGCTAGAGTAATTATATTATAATAGACATAAACCCTTACCCAAGAGGTATCCGACTATCTCTTTAAATTGAGACTGTGTGATGTCTAACGGGATGGCAACAATAGAACAGATTGAGATTAACTTCGGAGACAAGGCAGCAGGTGAAGATGTACGAAGACTTAACACTAATGTCTAATTTAGTCTGGCCAGGTACTTTTGTCAGATATTTTAGCCCCCTGTTAATTACTACCCTTTCACGCACTCACTATCACACCTGGCTTTCACAGAATCAAGAGTGGAGTGCGTGGGTGCAGTTACAAAACAAAATAATATCTTGTGAATAAAGATTTGTACACATATCTTTAGTTCAACCAGTGAACTAGAACACACAGACATAATAATGTTAATTGGGTATTTGCCTCTCTATATGTCAATAGTTCATATCATACACATACACAGCTGCAGACTCAGACACTCATAGACAATGTGGCCGCACACAGTCACCTGGGGTCTTTAGATCCCGCCTAGGGCTATAGCTAAACTTAGTCATCCTGTTTAGGTATAGGAGTCAAGACATAAACAGGTGCTCGATGCTCCTCCGGATTCTTCTTGCGCTCTCCAATAGCTAGCGAATTGTTTTTTTTTTTTTGGTAACCGTTTACCGGTTGCTGGTTAACTCAATAGCAGCAACGAGGCTCTTTAAATGAAATTAGAAAGAAAAAACCCTCAAACCCCTCAGTATCTTTATTTTTAAAGCTTGGTTTGTAAGCTAGTTTAGCGTGTGTCTGTGTGTTTCAGAGTCTGCTGTCCAATGATGCAAGGTATAGGTTGACGATACATTGTAGGAGACGGAGATACACGGTCTTACAATGTTATCAATGTGAACAAGGTTCCAACAGTGGATACAACCGAAGACAATTGATCTCATCTCATCTCATCTCATCTCATCATGTTACTATTGTACCTTGCGGTGTCGAGGTGTATAAACAGCGGGAGAGTGCCCGCTTATGGGCTTCATGTATCGATATTCCCATTGACTCTGTTATTCCCTCCGTCCATCTTTTACGTGGTCGGCCTCATCTTCTGCTTCCATCTGGTCTGTACATCATTGCTTGTTGTGGTATACTGTTAGTTGGTAACCTAGTTGCATGGCCAAACCATTTGACTTTCTTCCTTCTAATAAAATCTAACGTTGCTATAACCCCCACTTTAGTCCTGAATTCATCATGTCTGATCTTATCTCTTCTTGATACATTAAATATTCTTCTCAGGACTCTCAATTCTGTTGTTGTGATGTTTCTTTTCTTTGTTTCTGTCATTGTCCAGGTTTGGCACTGGTATCTTAGAGTTGGTAGAAAGATTGTGTTGTAAAGTGTTTTCTTAGTAACTATGTATACATGTTTTGTGTATTGGTGCCATTTGTCCAAGGAGTTGGTTTGCCTTATTGCATCTATTTTCGATCTCGTCTTCTGATTTGCCATTTGATGATATTGCCATGAACGACATGTATTTACCACTGGCGATTCTGCTGCCACTGAGCTATTCTGTGTTGCCGATGGATGAGATGATTTCTGAGTTATGGGCATATTCAATATTCACAGACCACTGCCAATGTGTGTTACTCTTACTGTTACCAGAGAGTTAGGGGCATCTGTAACTGTTCATATTTATTGTGATTCTTTTTTGCCCTGGAGTTGATTGGTAGTATTTGCCAGTGCTTGACGCTGGTATCTGTCAGGGAGTCATTATCACCTTCTGGTTAACGTTCAAATAAAGTCTGTTCGTTCGTTCGTTCGTTCGTTCGTTCATCTGGCAAAGAGCACCCTGTTGTTCTACAGGAGTGATTCTTAATGGACTTATTGTAGTATCGGCCTTTATACCTTCTAGGAATCTTCACAGACACATTATGTAACAGTCAACACCACTTTAACGATAAATTCGTCATGACACGACAGCTGCATAAGTTTCAAACTGTGTATTATCGCCTTTCTCTAAAACAATGTCGAATCAATGTCACTAAAACAATAATACTTGCACTCGATCTCTGCAATCAACATCTTTCGCTCGAACTCTCAATTGACGTCGACATTCAACCACTGCATCACAAACGCTGAATATACACAGACGTGGCGGCTAGATAGACTTCTGCCATTTGCCGTTGTCAGTCCGACCTCGTACTCGGTCCAGACGTGAATGAGCTTTGAAGGACCTATAGTCCGTGCATGACCTTCGCTCTGCTTACTTCCGGCAAAGCGTGGTTCACAATCCACTCAATCTTCACGTCTTGTCACTGAACTGTGCAAGACTCTACGCTGCTTGTACTGAATACAGCGTGGTTTACAATCCATTCAATCTTCACGTCTTGTCACTGAACTGTGCAAGACTCTACGCTGCTTGTACTGAATACAGCGTGGTTCACAATCCATTCAATCTTCACGTCTTGTCACTGAACTGTGCAAGACTACGCTGCTTGTACTGAATACAGCGTGGTTCACAATCCACTCAATCTTCACGTCTTGTCACTGAACTGTGCAAGACTCTACGCTGCTTGTACCGAATAACACTTTGACCTGACCTAGCTATATGCCCCCCCCCCTCCCCCTGTTGGGCTTCAAATATGTGTGTAAAACATTTTTTCTTCTCACAGACAATTTTACAACAAATCCTTAATGTTTAATTTAATTAATATATCATGTCTGTATCTGGAGGTACATCCTGAGATCTGAAAAATCGGGAATGTATACATATTCTGTTTCAACTAATTAATATATGTATATCATCTTAACTTAATCTATCAAAGTCTGTATTTATTCAATTTATACTTATTCTTATTCTATATCCATTACATTGAAATCTACTAACTAATTCTCAGTATAGTAATCTATGCACAATCAGCTTTCAAATTAACCATAATCTCACATCTGTGATATACTAATAAATTGAATCGCTTCAGTATATTATCGACTGTCAGTGTTCATCATGGCCACATTAAATTGACGATTTCTTCATTTCATTTGCCACTCTTCGCAATTATTTGTCCATGACTCTTCGTAAGTGTACCAGGGATATCTAAGGTGCATTAAATTTTCGCAAATGCGACCTGGTCATCATAGGTATCATGTAGCTGATATGTTAGGCATACTCATCCATACACTTTGCCTTGAACTGTCGGATATATTCTACTTCATAAATACACTCCATATACATATATTCCTGCATCCATATTCTATACTTTATGATAATATGATGGTATGGTATTCCATTAAACACTACACAAAATCAATGGAAAAAATTATTATTTATGTCGGACACGCACTTCTATCTAATACTCTTGTACACGTCGTGTAGCCACAGCCTATGGGAGGGCTAGGCTAACTAAACTATAGGTTTCGAAAGGTCCCGCGGCCTCCCCATAGTAATTTCCTCATTTGTCCTACTGGCAAGCATCCCTAAACCTATCAAGGCCATCACGCCCGAATGAGGGTACGTGTGTGTTTAACAGGTACCATTACCCTCTTTATTATTATTGGAGTTTGGTATGTGGAATGTTTTCATATTATGTATATGATTTTTTTCTCTGTCCTTTAAGCCTCGTGATATATGATTTAACTTTCTGTTTTGCCATTGACCATTTCCCGTTGACTGTCT
Source organism: Cepaea hortensis (assembly GCA_963921405.1). NCBI lineage: Eukaryota > Metazoa > Mollusca > Gastropoda > Stylommatophora > Helicidae > Cepaea > Cepaea hortensis. Next base: position 97,936,539 of record OY992892.1, on the reverse strand, counting down.
CCGTTTACCTCTGGTATTATGGACTTAGTTTACTCTGTATATAGTTGCTACTGGCATAGTTTGATATCCTTGTCTCCCCGACTGCTGTTCCGACTTGAGTTGATCACTATTGTTTCAATACGTGGACATTTTCACTGTATTTTCTTTTCTAACTGTATATAATTTCTACATAATCACATCATAAAATGATCATTAAATAATATCTAATTAATTTATTTATATAAAAATCTAATAAACAATAAATAATAAATAAAAAAATAATCAACATAATATATTCAAAATTAATGTTTCACCCATATCTATCAATAACTATAATCAGTAACATATAACCAATAGTAATAAACGCCATTTATAATTCATTAATAAATAGAACATATTTATCAATTCCTAAATTAATTTTCAATATCTATCAAAATGTATTCTTTTCACTATATACTTCACATTATTCATAACCAAATATCAATAATAAGTATCCAATGATAAAACTAATACTGTGTTGATAAAAATAATAATAATAAATTATAATTTAATTATAAACTTTTTAATTTTTTGAACACAATACAATAAATATCTTTACTCATTAAATTATTGAATAATCACTCTGTATATAATTATATAATCATCTCTTTTAGTAATATATTTTCTCTTTCCATGACATCTATTCTCCTCCTGGGATAATAACAAAGTCTATAACTCATTTTGTAGGCATCGCGGCATAATGACTACAAGTTAATAGCATATAACATGAAAACAAAATATTTACATTTCACCATGCCGCCTCACACGAGTTATTTCCAAGCATCGCTATGCAGCATCGTGGTATCCTTCAGCCGGGCCCAACCATACCCCACTTAATGTCCAACGATACATACACGCAACTCTGACTTATTTATAACTATTAGTCAAATTTTGTTATAAAATTGTAAAAAACTCATACAGGGTTTGATTCAAACCAGCGATTCCCTCACTACCTAGGCGGCGTCGTACTCGTACACACACGGCAGATGTTATTAGCTACGAACACAAAACCGCCAAGAGAGCGCGAAGATCTTACTGACGCGAACCAATCACATACAATTCGTCAGACGGGCCTGCGTGCCCAATTCTTAACCCTTTGAAAATAAATATTTACTTACTTACTTACTTACTTACTTTCCTAATATTTACTCCAAACTCCAATATTAACCCTTACTCATTTAACTATATGTGATCTCCCCTCGACCCGATGCCTTTCAAACGACCGCTCAGGTGGCAATGTGTTCCCCGCACTGCTTAGATGTTAATCAAAAAAAAAAAAAAAAAATACATTACCCCCAGAACAATTCACCAACTCGAACAGAAATCGCATTACCTAATAGGTGTTGATCCTTCTTATCAATCCACGTCGGAAACAATTAACGACAGTAATCATAATTGCTAATAACTGTCATGCAAACAGAAACAACTAATCAGTTGCCGTTATTACAAATTATTATCGAATCCTTCGATGAGGAGACTTAATTAAGTCATTATGACAGATCGAAAAAATGTTTTGGACCTTCACTCGAATTACCCCGAATATACAGACTTGGATTGCATGAATAAACTTTCCACGATGATAGTTAATTCGGTAGAAGTCCATACCCTCTCTACATCTCCAGAATAAATAATCTTAAAATCTGCATTTATCTTGATGCCTACTCCTGTCCATCTCGTCTCGCCCATCCCTAAAATACTAATTTTTTCTCTTTCTATTTCTTGATTTATTTTCTCAAATTTTTCGTCGTCGTTTCACGTTCTTACGTTCCATGTTGCTAATTTTAATGTCTCTGTCCTTGTCTTGCGATGATCAGTCTTAAGGCGAATCATAACGTACTAGGCATTTTTAAAGAGGTAGTTTGCCGGTGCTTTCCTGTATGACAGTAACAGTACTGGTCTTTTGACCACAGCCTTTGCCGCAGGAAAGAGATCCTCTACCCGCCGTAGCGACACTTGAGACCATAACCAACAAATATATGTCGGCTGCCCTCAAAATGTCATCCACCACCTGCCTTCCGTGGCTTCTTTTGAACACGTCCAATAAACGGATAAGAAATAACATCACATAATCCACAGGAAAACACTAAATAGCGTATTGGAAGTTCTAATGATACCTAATGATACAGGTGTATTAAAATGATTTGAATCGAACTATATTTTAAAAGGGTTACAAATTTGGCACGTAGGCCCGTCTTACATTCGGCTCTCCCAATCACTCAACTTTCGTTCATCAAATGTGCATGATACATTCACATAGAACAAGAATTGTCAAATGAATGGTGTAAGCATAAACAATGCATATTATCATATTATGTGGCATATACTCCCTCCAACACAGACATCTAGCACCAAGCCACACACACATTCCTCACCCACTCACACATAACCCACTCAACCCACTCTTACAAAACACCTCACCAGTCCAGACATCTTGCACCCACCCACACAAACATCCGTCATACACATCCCCACCCACACACAACAACCCACTCACACATACCCCAACCCACACAAACTCGCCCACACACACATGCTCCACCCACACACTCCCAACCACACACACATACCCCTAACACACACACATCCCGAAACAACGCACACACATCCCTCACCCACTCACACATCGCCCACCCATACCCACATCTTCTCGTCCACACACACATCACAACATACGCATTTTCCCACCCACCCACATATCTCACGTCCACCCATACACCCCACCAACCACACATACATCCCCACCCACACACATATCCCCCACCCACACACATCGCCCACGCATACACACATCCCCCACTCCCCCCTGCACACGCCTTAACACACTTACCCACACACATCCACCACCTACCAACACCCACACATCCCCCACCCGCCAACACCTACACATACCTCTACCCACCAACACCCACACAAACAAACCAACCCAAACATAAATCCCCCTCCCACACATCCCTCACCCACCCACATATTCCCCACCCACACATGCCCTATCCATACACACATCCCTCCACTCACACACACACACAAAATGTTTACCCACATGTTATTGGTGTAACTTGTCAAATATTTCAGAATGATTACCTAATATTAATGTCTTCTTTAACTCGCTACATATTTCAGAATGTTTGCCTACACTCTATGGGCAATTATGTGACAAAATGTGTCCTGTACACTGCTTGAACAATACGTGCGATGTACATGGCAAATGTGTAAGCTGCCTGTCAGGATTCTCTGGAGAAGCGTGTGCTGTTGGTAAAATAGTATTGTTGAACTTGGACAGTCATAAGTTTTCAAATGCTGTGACAATAGGGGTGGTGTGCCGGTAATTCGATAACTTGGTCGATTTTATGTGCCCGCAGTTATGGCGTCATCCGAGTGTACACAAGTTAAAACTGCAATACTACCGTCACTCTCACACACACACACACGCACGCACGCACGCACGCACGCACGCACACACACACACACACACATTGGCAGCTATTACAAGGAAGTGTGTCATCATCATAATCATCATCATCATCATCATCATCAAGTGCCCTGCCAGCTGGCGTAGGCGTTCATAGCTCTCCACAAATCTCGGTCTTTGGTTTTCTGGATCAACTCTGCTGCTGATATTCCTCTGAGCCACCGTCTCAATCCATCCAGCATCATTTCTTCTGGTCTGCCTCTGCCTCTCTTCCTCTCGATCTTTCCAGTTGTCGCGATGTTCTCCAATTCCTCTCTTCTCATTACATGACCAAAGAAAACTGTTTGTCTCTTTCTTATTGTTGTATATAGTGTTCTAGTTTCATTAGCCTGTTTCAGACAGTCGTCGTTAGTTACTCTGGCAGTCCAAGGAATTCGCAAAATTCGTCTCAGGAACTACATCTCTACTGCTTCTAATTTCTTCTTAATTTGTTCATTTACATTCCAAGATCCACTGCCATACAGCAAAATTGGTTCTACATAGCATTTCAGCACTCTCTTTCTTACACTCAGTGATAGTGACCTATTGCCTATAGGAAATCAAATCAAATCAAATCAAATCAACTTTATTAGGGTCACAAATTGGGCGCGCAGGCCCGTCTTACATTCGGCCCTTCCAATCACTCGTCTTTCGTTCACCGAGAGCATTATACATTTACATAGGAAGAAAAATAAACATTGTGAAATGAATGTTGTAAACATAAACAAGGCTAAACATGGAGAAAAATGTGTACATAAAAAGTATGTGACGTAAAAGTAGTGATGCCAGCGCGTCCCACACACACACACACACTCTCTCTCTCTCTCTCTCACTCATTCACTCACACACACACACACTCTCACTCATTCACTCTCCCGCTCACTCATTCACTCTCCCGTTCACTCATTCACTCTCCCGCTCACTCATTCACTCTCCCGCTCACTCATTCACTCTCCCGCTCACCCATTCACTCTCACTCATTCTGTCTCTCCCGCTCACTCATTCACTCTCCCGCTCACTCATTCACTCTCCCGCTCACTCATTCACTCACCCGTTCAATCATTCACTCTCCCGCTCACTCATTCACTCTCACTCATTCACTCTCACGCTCACTCATTCACTCTCACGCTCACTCATTCACTGTCCCGCTCACTCATTCACTCTGCCGCTCACTCATTCACTCTCACGCTCACTCATTTACTCACACGCCCACTCATTCACTCTCACGCTCAATCATTCACTCTCCCGCTCACTGATTCACTCTCCCGCTCACTGATTCACTCTCATGCTCACTCATTCCTTCTCACGCTCACTCATTCACTCTCGCTCATTCACTCTCACGCTCACTCAATCACTCTCACGCTCACTCATTCACTCTCAAGCTCACTCATTCACTCTCACGCTCACTCATTCACTCTCCCGCTCAATCATTCACTCTCCCGCTCATTTATTCACTCTCACTAATTCACTCTTCCGCTCACTCATTCACTCTCCCGCTCACTCATTCACTCTCCCGCTCACTCATTCACTCTCACGCTCACTCATTCACTCTCACGCTCACTCATTCACTCTCACGCTCACTCATTCACTCTCACTCATTCACTCACACTCATTCACTCCCACACACAGACAATCTCACTCATTCACTCTCCAGCTCACTCATTCGCTCTCACGCTCACTCATTCACTCTCCCGCTCACTCATTCACTCTCCCGCTCACTCATTCAGTCTCCCGCTCACTCATTCACTCTCATGCTCAATCATTCACTCTCCCGATCACTCATTCACTCTCACGCTCACTCATTCACTCTTACGCTCACTCATTCACTCTCACGCTCACTCATTCACTCTCACGTTCACACACGTGTGTATGTGCGCTTTTATAGTTTACACACACACACACACACACACACACACACACACACATATATATATATATATATATATATATATATATATATATATATATATATATATATATATGCCGGTCTCTCTGGCTGTGGGGTTACAACACTTTCTCTGTAATCCCGTTTATCACGCAGAGTCTCGCAGCGGAGCGAGAACTGAGGTGGTTCGACCCCCGCTCGTGACTTGCGGATACTGAGCCGGCCGCTCAGAAAGCAATGGCAAACTACTGAGCGTAATCTTGCCAAGAGATCAACAGACAGCTGAAAGATGCTGCTGTTGACAGCTAAGTCCTGTAAAAGGATACGCAAAACAAATATATATATATAAGGGGAAGAACCATTAAGTAACATGGATTGGGTTATAAAGTAAATGGTAGAGTTTAAGCACGTAAAGCATTGGGCGAATGATTCTACACCCAATTGTTTATAGACCAATCAATGGAAGAGTAAGGACAATTGAACAGCATAGTTCTGAACCCAAACTGGTTCTTTAATAATACCCCACTGTAGAGTTGTAACGATCGAGTCGCCCGTGTGTTGCCGGGGCCCATACGGGGGAGTAAAGAATAGTAACACTGTAGCCTACCATGCATGTCGTAAGAGGCGACTAAAGAGGGTATGATTCCGTCGCCCTGCTTCTGAGTGAGTGCGTGGCGCTACACTGTGAGCTGTGAGTTTCACGTGGAATGCTTTTACATCTGTCCGCGGTTGTCTGTAGTGTGAACTGCATGTTCGGAACGATGGCGGCCGGCTATTGCTGGATTGACTGGCTTGCCTTTTCGGGCTCGCGAGTGCATTTTTCAGAAGATTCCTGGAAGTTGCCACTGGAGCTACGAAGTTTGTGCTTTGTGCGGCACTTTCGGCGGGTTGTCCTGCGGAAAGAGACCAAACCATTTGGGATAAAACCCGGGTCAATGAAGTCTTTCTGGTGACTGCCGTTTCCATCGACGATGAACTGTATTTTTCATGGAGGTCTTTTGTATTGGCATTCTGTAGTCGGCTGTGAAGTTGGAACTGCGACTAACTAACTAACTAACTATTCTGTAGGCGGCATTATACACAGTGTACATGTGCGGACTGTTGGCTTGACAATACTCCTGTCTATTCCATTGTTCACATTGCGCAGTGAGGAGCATTTTGTGTGGTATTCACTGGCACAGGAACGGAGCAATATGGGGACGACCCATAGCCGGGATGTTGGAACCACCACTAACTAACTAACAAACTAACTAAACTAACTAACTAACTAACTAACTAACTAACTAACTAACTAACTAACTAACTAACTAAAGATCAAGTAGTTTACGCATGCGCAATAGCGATTACAAAATGAATGTCCTACTATCGACTTGTCCCATAGAAGAACACGTGGTCAAAGATTGAAACCTTCTACGGTCACATGATGGCTCAGTATGTAGACAATTGATTACGTCAAGGAAGAGTGCATGAATGAGTAGAACCATTTCAAAATTGAAGACAAAATGTCACTGCTGAACGGTATCGTGTGAGAATTACAAGTATGACAACTGACAAAGTGAAATTGCGAACGAACGAACGAACGAACGAACAAACTTTATTTTCAAAGGGTTAAGAATTTGGCACGCAGGCCCGTCTAACATTCTGCCCTTCTATCACTCTCTTCCATACATTATTTCATTCACACATCATTCAAGGCTAACAGAGAACAGCAACAATATAAAACTTATGCATTATAAAGGCATGGGCAAAATGCGAACATCAAAACTACACGACACAGAAACATTAGATAATGGTCTGACACTTATTAGCCATGTGGAATATACTGGCCTACCAAAAGGGGACTGGCTGTTATACTAGGGTTTTGTTGTTATTATTATTATCACTATTATTATGGGGGAAGGTAATCCGTACTGAGATAGGTAATTCCGTACTGAAATTGCGCATCGACAAGCTACTCCGTGACAACAGGCAACTCTCTATTGATGAAATAGCCTTTGACTTCAACATGCGTCACGGTGCTACGTACACACTTGTCAATGTTGATCACGGTTATACGAAAGTGTGCAACAGATGGGTCCCACGACATCCTCTTGCGATCACAAATGTGCAAGGCAGACTATTTTTCAGGAGCATGTGGACCTTGATGATCGAGGGGGATATGTTCTTCTCTATCAAATTGTGACTGCAGACGAATCTTGAATGTATCATGTTGGCGATATGGGGTGGGATATTCATGACTTGCCCTTACATTATTATAAATTATTTTGTTCTTCTGTCCCCTTGTATATTTCTACAGCCATCTATTGGTTCCCGGACATATTAGTACACACTAAAGTAACTATCTACCACAGACAATAAAACTAACAAGTCACGTTGCAATAGAAACAGAAAGAAGATTTATAGAGCCACCGTCTCTGGAAAATAAAGATAACTGTAAAGGCAACAAGAGATAACAACAGAAAAGTGTCTATGTGATTGAATAGACCGGTTGGCTCTATCCTCACGGAGACCCAGAGAATTAAACGAAAATCAGTCCGTCGTAATCTTTGTGTAGGTCTGCATAGATTTTGAATCACCTGGCTGCTGTTGTTGTCCTTCCCCACTTGAGTTAGTGTGACCAATATGTCGATTAGGCCGGGTTGGTAGTTCCATGTCGATGTGACTTCTCTCAGGGTGTAAAGCTGTGTGTCCCAGCTTGAAAGTGTTGTTGAGAGCTAACTTTCATGGTGACTTCATAAATAATCGGGCTCTTCTGGGCATCATCTAGTCAAAAAAGGGACCCTGGAACAATAAGAACACAGGTGCACCAATCAATACAGCCCATTCTTAGAGTGTTATGCAAGCCACATTATTTCGCTCCCTCTCGTGGTCTCTTCGCTCTGTAAGAGCAGATCCATGTGTCATACCTATCAAACAGGACATCCTTACGCCTAGAGTAGACAGGTGTCGATAAATAGTGTCTTAACCGTCATTCCTAGTCTCCACTGGGATTTAATCGCAAACAAAAGAGTTAAAAAGTGTAATCCGGACAGAAAGCAAAGCCCAATGTCCTCCTTTAGAGTTCTCAGGTTTGTGAGGTATGTTTGAGACATCCTTGACTATCCCAGTCAAAAAAGTCGAAAAGAGTCCAAGAGTATAATTTAGGCACCCTGACGAATGTTCTCGTCCTGGTTAATAAGTTATGGAAGAGTATTACAGTCGTCCCGGTAATTATTCCTACTGTTACTGAAGTGACTGATAGGCATATAGACAATTTAAGTGGGGTGGGGGGGGGGGGAAGGGGGTATTATGTGATTTGTGTACATAGACACCTAATGTCTGGAGTTCACAACAACCCCGAAAATCTGATTCATCCAACAATAACGGGTATCTGAATGTGTTAATGAATCCCGATCTTCTTGATCCCAGGATGTCTGGCAGAAAAGAAAATATGGTAGGTTGACGTGTTTTATCCCACCATATTGGGATATACCCAGTTATATAACAGAGGATATTAGCGGATGTGTTAACGTAGCAGATGCGGTTTTTGCACGCCACCTAACTCTGATATTGTAACATTATGGTTAACTACCTCATGATTTCAGTTGAATTAAAACTCTGAATTTGAGGAAACCAATGGTAATTTGCTTTCTGAGGAAAATGCAAACAATACCATGGACATACAGAAAAACCAATGAACAAGTCCTTCAAGAAACAAATGAAGATAGTAAACTGATTAGAGATATTAGAAGTAGACAGTCAAAAATTGTGGGCATGTTATGAGAAGAAATTACTTGGAGAACTTGGTGACAACTGGCAAGTTCGAAAGGAAGAGACCAAGGGGAATATCGAGAAGTAAATACCTGGATGGCTTGGCCACATGACATAGTCGAGACAGAAACACGGAGCTGTTCCACGACTCTGGTGATCGAGTGAGATGGCAAAACAAGACCTCTCACACTTATCGGCATGGCACATGATTAATGGATGGAATGGTAGAAGATATAACTGATTTACCCTCATTCTCTCGGTGACAGAATTCCAACAACTTTGGTGAACTATATCAATTATTTTCTGATGGATACGGCTTTTCACGATGGTATTTGTATTGCTAGTGTCAGTGTGTTTACAGTGGAATCTATGTCAATTGGATCGCTCCACGATATTGTGTTACAGATTGGATCTCTCCACGATATTGTGTTACAGATTGGATCTCTCCACGATATTGTGTTACAGATTGGATCTCTCCACGATATTGTGTTACAGATTGGATCTCTCCACGATATTGTGTTACAGATTGGATCTCTCCACGATATTGTGTTACAGATTGGATCTCTCCACGATACTGTGTTACAGATTGGATCTCTCCACGATACTGTGTTACAGATTGGATCTCTCCACGATACTGTGTTACAGATTGGATCTCTCCACGATATTGTGTTACAGATTGGATCTCTCCACGATATTGTGTTACAGATTGGATCTCTCCACGATACTGTGTTACAGATTGGATCTCTCCACGATATTGTGTTACAGATTGGATCTCTCCACAATACTGTGTTACAGATTGGATCTCTCCACGATATTGTGTTACAGATTGGATCTCTCCACGATACTGTGTTACAGATTGGATCTCTCCACGATATTGTGTTACAGATTGGATCTCTCCACGATACTGTGTTACAGATTGGATCTCTCCACGATATTGTGTTACAGATTGGATCTCTCCACGATATTGTGTTACAGATTGGATCTCTACACGATACTGTGTTACAGATTGGATCTCTCCACGATATTGTGTTACAGATTGGATCTCTCCACGATACTCTGTTACAGATTGGATCTCTCCACGATATTGTGTTACAGATTGGATCTCTCCACGATACTGTGTTACAGATTGGATCTCTCCACGATATTGTGTTACAGATTGGATCTCTCCACGATACTGTGTTACAGATTGGATCTCTCCACGATACTGTGTTACAGATTGGATCTCTCCACGATATTGTGTTACAGATTGGATCTCTCCACGATATTGTGTTACAGATTGGATCTCTCCACGATACTTTGTTAGAGATTGGATCTCTCCACGATATTGTGTTACAGATTGGATCTCTCCACGATATTCTGTTACAGATTGGATCTCTCCACGATATTGTGTTACAGATTGGATCTCTCCACGATACTGTGTTACAGATTGGATCTCTCCACGATATTGTGTTACAGATTGGATCTCTCCACGATATTCTGTTACAGATTGGATCTCTCCACGATGCTGTGTTACAGATTGGATCTCTCCACGATATTCAGATTGGATCTCTCCACGATACTGTGTTACAGATTGGATCTCTCCACGATATTGTGTTACAGATTGGATCTCTACACGATACCGTGTTACAGATTGGATCTCTCCACGATATTGTGTTACAGATTGGATCTCTCCACGATACACTGTTACAGATTGGATCTCTCCACGATATTGTGTTACAGATTGGATCTCTCCACGATACTGTGTTACAGATTGGATCTCTCCACGATATTGTGTTACAGATTGGATCTCTCCACGATACTGTGTTACAGATTGGATCTCTCCACGATACTGTGTTAGAGATTGGATCTCTCCACGATATTGTGTTACAGATTGGATCTCTCCACGATATTGTGTTACAGATTGGATCTCTCCACGATACTGTGTTACAGATTGGATCTCTCCACGATATTGTGTTACAGATTGGATCTCTCCTCGATATTCTGTTACAGATTGGATCTCTCCACGATACTGTGTTACAGATTGAATCTCTCCACGATATTGTGTTACAGATTGGATCTCTCCACGATACTGTGTTACAGATTGGATCTCTCCACGATATTGTGTTACAGATTGGATCTCTCCACGATACTGTGTTACAGATTGGATGTCTCCACGATATTGTGTTACAGATTGGATCTCTCCACGATACTGTGTTACAGATTGGATCTCTCCATGATACTGTGTTACAGATTGGATCTCTCCACGATATTGTGTTACAGATTGGATCTCTCCACGATATTGTGTTACAGATTGGATCTCTCCACGATACTGTGTTACAGATTGGATCTCTCCACGATATTGTGTTACAGATTGGATCTCTCCACGATATTCTGTTACAGATTGGATCTCTCCACGATACTGTGTTACAGATTGGATCTCTCCACGATATTGTGTTACAGATTGGATCTCTCCACGATATTCTGTTACAGATTGGATCTCTCCACGATACTGTGTTACAGATTGGATCTCTCCACGATATTGTGTTACAGATTGGATCTCTCCACGATACTGTGTTACAGATTGGATCTCTCCACGATATTGTGTTACAGATTGGATCTCTCCACGATATTGTGTTACAGATTGGATCTCTTCACGATACCGTGTTACAGATTGGATCTCTCCACGATACTGTGTTACAGATTGGATCTCTCCACGATACTGTGTTACAGATTGGTTCTCTCCACGATACTGTGTTACAGATTGGATCTCTCCACGATACTGTGTTACAGATTGGATCTCTCCACGATACTGTGTTACAGATTGGATCTCTCAACGATACTGTGTTACAGATTGGATCTCTCCACGATATTGTGTTATAGATTGGATCTCTCCACGATACTGTGTTACAGATTGGATCTCTCCACGATACTGTGTTACAGATTGGATCTCTCCGCGATACTGTGTTACAGATTGGATCTCTCCGCGATACTGTGTTACAGATTGGATCTCTCCACGATACTGTGTTACAGATTGGATCTCTCCACGATACTGTGTTACAGATTGGTTCTCTCCACGATACTGTGTTACAGATTGGATCTCTCCACGATACTGTGTTACAGATTGGATCTCTCCACGATACTGTGTTACAGATTGGATCTCTCCACGATACTGTGTTACAGATTGGTTCTCTCCACGATACTGTGTTACAGATTGGATCTCTCCACGATACTGTGTTACAGATTGGATCTCTCCACGATACTGTGTTACAGATTGGATCTCTCAACGATACTGTGTTACAGATTGGATCTCTCCACGATATTGTGTTATAGATTGGATCTCTCCACGATACTGTGTTACAGATTGGATCTCTCCACGATACTGTGTTACAGATTGGATCTCTCCGCGATACTGTGTTACAGATTGGATCTCTCCGCGATACTGTGTTACAGATTGGATCTCTCCACGATACTGTGTTACAGATTGGATCTCTCCACGATACTGTGTTACAGATTGGATCTCTCCACGATACTGTGTTACAGATTGGATCTCTCCACGATACTGTGTTACAGATTGGATCTCTCCACGATACTGTGTTACAGATTGGATCTCTCCACGATACTGTGTTACAGATTGGATCTCTCCACGATACTGTGTTACAGATTGGATCTCTCCACGATACTGTGTTACAGATTGGATCTCTCCACGATACTGTGTTACAGATTGGATCTCTCCACGATACTGTGTTACAGATTGGATCTCTCCACGATACTGTGTTACAGATTGGATCTCGGCAAAGATACAGCTAACGCCACCGTCTATCCTAATGATTAAAATACAACGTATTCTTTATTTACACGACACAATTTGGAAAGCGTGTCTTATCTTTAATTAAGAAAACAAATCCACGTTATACCTTGCAGAGACGAAACATTATACACTTCTCACTCCGGATCCCTTGTCTTCTCAGTGAGAGCTCACTGTGTGTATCGATGGCACTATTTATGCCGGGATGTTATATGTGTTTCAAAGAGACAATCCACCGAACTCTCGAGACAATTTTGAATTACGGAATGCACGGATTTAAACAATCGGAATATCTACGTGCATTCCCACAGATGTCTTCAGCTTCACGGGAATCACAAAGTTTACCTCAGAGAAAAAGTGTCTGAAAAGAAAAAGGAATGTTAGTTTTAATGGCTTCAGGTTTTTCAGATAAACAGAATCGACCCCCTACACTCACCATGATCCGTCAATTAAAGTGCCCTCCTCCCATAGAGGTTAATGAATATGGAGAATATGTTGGGCATTACTGAGATCCGCTGGCGTTTCGTGATAATCATTAAGAACCAGAGATTAAGAGGCAGTAGATGCAATGGACACACTTCCTAGGATCTCTTTTATACCGGGAGCTCAGTTCAATGTTAATATTCCACCTGGACGCGAATGCCAGCTAATACTTAGATGATCTTGTTTTCGACGTGTAGATTGTTGCTCGTATTCGTTTCTTTATCATTCTGCTTGTTATGTTCTCGTCCACACTTTCTGATGATTTCTTTTATTTTTGTGTGCTCTTTTTTGGTCGGTCACCCTAATGTTTATGTTTTCTCCCAAACGTGCGGATGTTTGTTGCTTTATTACACTGTTTGTTATGTTCTCTTCTGTAATTTAAGATTATGTGTTCTTTTTTTAACTCTGTTTGTTATAGTCTCTTCCACAGTTTCTGAATCCAGCAGTCCACTCATCAAGCCGATCATTATATCTGCGGTTACATTGCTCTCATTTACATTTTTCGTTTACCTGTGTTTAATGAAAAAGAGAAAGACCGAACATTATGATCCAGAGCTACCAGAGTGTTGATGTCTGCGTAGGGACTTGATTAGTTTGTGTACAGACACTGCATTTCGCTGGCTGTGTGCTGTCTGAATGTACTTCTAGGGTGAGAAGGTCGTCATCCCAATGGCAGAACTGAAGACGTGGCTAGTCGCATGTGTTATATCTTCAGTAGAACAAGTTGTGTTTATACAACATAAACACATACCACCTGTGAAGATCGAGCTACTGATGTCATGCTCCCCAAGCCGCTTTTAGGAACCGCGGTAGCCATGCGACTAGAAACTCACATGCTGTCTCAGGGATTGAAGGTTTCATTCGCATTGCGCTAAATTCGACTTTCTTTCTTACAAGACCTATGGACCCAGGTCGGTCCAGCAAACATGGCTACCAGAAAATGTCGTTGGAAATAAAGTCGGTAGTCGTGGACTGACCATATTTGTCACGAGTTCCGGTTTGTGTATTCAATGATGTGTCCAGCAACATACTAGTCGTGTATCCCACGACCAGATCACATGACACCATGCGAGCAGGTGGTGAATGAAGCTGGGGAACTGCCGATAAATAGTGGTTAGTTATGGTCTCAATTATACAGACAATGGATATAGTCACCAACCAGTGCAATCACTTGCCAAAAAGAATGCAATAACACACTACCTTCTTTGCGCGCGCGCACACACACACACACACACACACACACACACACACACACACACACACACACACACACACACACACACACACACACACACACACACACACACACACACACACACACACACACACACACACACACACACACACACACACACACACACACACACACACACACACACACACACACACACACACACACACACCACACACCACACACCCACAGACACGCGCGCGCGCGCGCGCATATGCTTCAGAAGAATACGGAATATATCAAGTTACCAGACTCCTGAATACCATTTATGATACTGGAGATGTACCTCTTGATGTATGTAATTCTGTATTTATTGCAATCCCAAAGAAACCAGGAACCTTGGACTGTGATCAATATCGAAAAATGTGTATAATGAGTGTAACATTATGCCTGGTATGGCCATTAACTTGACCTGGCTTCTTTAGTTGAATATAGCTTTCTGCGTAGAGGCCCTGTCGATACTTTCTGCTCACTTCACTTCCAAAAGAAGGACCCTGGAGAGGACAACATTGGTGAGAGCCTTTAGCTTAAACTTCAGGTACAGCCGACATGGAGACTCCTAATGGTCTCAGCATATCAGTTGGCATAAAGTAAATATGTATAATAGAACTATAGAGGAGACCTGAGTGAATTGGCCTGACCTGTTAAGAGGTCCTGGATTGGCGGCGTCTTTCCTAGACTAGGCCTCCAGCTTATATAGGTCGTGTCGTTTGACCCTATACACATTACATATTCTCTTCATACAAGATTCACTCTCTTCTCTCATGCCATGCCTTTATTATTACTGGGCACATTCTATTCCCAGCTTCCCTCTCACTTGCGAACCCTTCCTTTCTCACGACAAAGCTCTTGTGGTGTTGTGTGGGTACTTATGTGTGTTTCCCCCCTCTCCTTTAATATGTGAAGGGGAACGTATAGATCATACTCAGTGTTCTCGGAACCCATCTACCGTGCTCTACTGAATAGCCTCTTTTGGCTTCTACGGTTCGGTATTTCCCGCTTAACGAATATTATAGTAGTGGGTCTGTATGGAACGAAGTGTAGTTCCCTATCCCTAGCAAGAATAGGAAAGACGATACTACCTCTTCCGGCCGCTGCTCTCGCCTGAGCCATCGCCGCAATGCACAGGCAGTGCCTCGCATAACACGTATGTTTAGATGAGTTCAGGTTCTTTCCAGTGAGATAAAGAGGTCTATTTATATCTCTGGCATCATTTTAACGACCAGTAACTATTCGGTCCACTTGGCTACCATATCTGCTAAAAGACGAAAGAGATAGCACATTGTAGACCCTCTTCCGCCTCAAGAAGACAGAACATAGATGGTTGGAACCCGTCCCCACATAGCCCTCCCCTCCTTCCGGCATACCGTATATATGTCACGTTTATATTCAAATTAAAGACGACACTATGCAGAGTTCAGGCCGTAGGAAGAACAATAGCACCCGCCCATCTGCTGCCAAGAACAAGCGAAATCATCTGGGGGAAATATAATGCTCAGATTATTTCCAAGGCTATGCCAAGAATAAGATGCTTAGCTGGATTGGCCAACTGTCAACCCCCACCCGATATGGCATGACTGGCTTTTCGCCAATTCGCCTCACCAGTCGAGACAACAGAGATTTATAGGCCAAGGTCTGGCAGGACTAATTAAAACCCACTCTTACCTTTCTACAACCAGAATGCTGCACCTAATCTGTCAAAATCTTTAAATTTTCAATACATGGTGCAGAGAACCAACGGTTGGTGTTTAAACGGACATTGATTGCCCAAGAAATTGCACTAGTGCGTATTTGGTGCAAGGCGCCCTATCGGGTTATCCCGAAGAAAAGTCAGACTTCTAATAGTTCTCTTAAGAAGATCGGGTTGTAAAAGTAACCAAGAGAACTATCTTCCAGGGGCATTGAGCGGATAAGAGAACTGAGGGTTCCCGAAAGCTGTTTCCCACTGTTTTCCCAAACCCAAAGAAGGCATGAGGAAATGGGCTACTGGCGTTTTGTTACAATGAGTCATATAACGAAGATTTTGCTAAAAATTATCATGTAAAGAGTTAGGAAGAAAATACAACCTGAAATAGGAGAGGAACAATGTGGGTTTGTAGAAGGCAAGTAAATGATATGTACATATTGAGAACTGTAATTGGACGTTCTATAGAAGTAAACACAGATCTACACCTCTGCTTTAGTGACTACACAAAGGCTTTCGATAGAGTGAGACATGTCGACATGATAAGGATGCTTGAAGATCTACAAATTGATGGAAAAGACCTTAAATATGTAACGAACATATATTGGAAACAACAAGCTGCCGTAAGAATTGATGATGAAGTAGGTCAATATCAGCCTATTAAGAGAGGCATGAGACAGGGATGTGTAATGTCTCCAGATCTTTTTTCCCTACACAGTGAAAATATTTTCAGAAATTTAGAATATATGAAAGGAATCAACATTGGGGGACGATACATCAATAACATTAGATACGCAGATGATACAGTCTTGATTGCAGACAATGAACAGAACCTGCAAAATTTAGTAGATGCGGTTGTTACACACAGTGAACAACTAGGGATAGAATTGAATTGTAAGAAGACACAGATTATGGTCGTCACTAAGAAGAAAGAAATACCACAGTGTAATATACAAGTAAATGGGCATATTCTTAAACAAGTGAATCGGTACAACTATCTTGGAACAGTCATAACATCTGATGGGAGATGCCTTGAAGAGATTAGAACAAGAATTACTATGGCGAAGGTAGCATTTTGCAAGATGAAAAACATACTGACCAATAAAAAGATATCAGTTGAAACGAGAAAATTGAAGGAGGAAAATACGAGCGTTGAAGTGCTACATAAAACCTGTACTTTTATATGGATGTGAAGCGTGTACAATGAGCAGACAAGCTGAAAAACATATAATTGCTGTGGAAATGTGGTTTCTGAGGAATATGCAAAGAACACCATGGACAGACAGAAAAACCCATGAACACGTCCTTCAAGTAACAAATGACGATCGTTAACTGATTAGAGACATTAGACGTAGACAATCACAATTTTGTGGGCATGTTATGAGAAGAAATGAATTGGAGAACTTGGTAACAACTGGCAAGATCGAAGGAAACAGACCAAGGGGAAAACCAAGAATTAAATACCTGGATGGCTTGGCCGCATGGCATGGTCGAGAAAGAAATACGGAGCTGATCCACGACTCTAGTGACCGAGTGAGATGGCCGAACATGACCTCCCACGCTTATCGGCATGGCAGACGATGGGTGATGGATATATATATATAGGTTACAAGTCAACAGCATACCACAACAAGCAATGATGTACAGACCAGATGGAAACAGAGGAAGCTGCCGACCACGTAAACTTTGGACGGAAGGAATATCGATACATGAATCCCATACTCGGGCACTCTCCCGCTGTTTATACATCACCTCGACACTTGGCCTACCTCGGGGTCTACGGCACTTGCTTCATAAGTGAAGTTGAATGAAAGAATGTATGAGAGGAAATAGAGAGATGAGAAAAGAGAACAATTGGTTGAATGGTCAAAGGCAAATGATATGAAAATGGGGATCAGCATCTTTTAACAACATACACGGAAACGTCATGGAAGCAATTACATGTTCTAGAACCATAATAAACAATAGATTTGTCAACACCTTGCTGTCGTGGCCACAGCCCAGAAGCCGACTGCGAACGTGACCATGCACAAGTAATTGGACAACTATTATACGTGTATATACAGTATGGTCTCTTTCTTAAGTGGAAATATGTCTATCCTGAATTGCCCTTCTTGTAAGGCTACTATTATATCTATGTATGTTAAGTCTTGGATTTATTAGTACTTTATTTATAATTTAGATTGTTATGACAGATATGTTATAATTACTATTGCATGTGTTGTTGAGAGCATATCCGTGAAAACTCAATACCACGTGTCACAGAGACATGCGAATTTAGATGATTTAATATATCATAAGCGTGAAGCATAATTAACGTCATACACAAATTGTGCACCTTGTATGTTCCCATTAGTGTTACATGTTCTCTACATTATTGTATGGTGCACAATCATGGACAGTGAATAAATAACATGAGGACACAATACAGGTTTTAGACATTGGTTATTTAGATGTATAATAGCGTAGAGTTATAACTAATTCTCTCGGAGACTGCTATTTACTATTCATTCTTTCATTCATTCAGTAGTATGTCCTTTGCAGAACCTCGCTCCGATAATAACCTTCCTGAAAGCCTCTCGATAATAAGGAAGTTGTCCCACTTCCGATACACCCATCGCGAGATCATCCGCCACATCCTGCACCCATCTTCTCTTTGGTCTTCCTCTTCCTCTCTTCACAGGCATATACCCCTCAATTATTGTTCTCTCTAGATTTTGATGACGTATCAAGTGACATATTAAGTGTTCCAAGTTTACGGCAACGGGTCGTCCCCATTATGCTCCGTTCCTGTGCCAGTGAATATCACATTAAATGCTCTTCACCTCCCTATGTGAAAAAGTGGAATAGACAGAAGTCAACAGCCCGCACCGGTACACTGTGCATAATGCTGTTGTCAGAATGCAAACACAAAAGTCCTTCACGGAAATACAGTTCATCGTCGATGGAACCGGCAGTCATTAGAAAACAAGCAGCCACACATTACTGCATTAAAAGTCGAGAGGATAGACTTCATTGCCCCAGAATTTATCCCGTATAGCTCGGTCTCTGTCGGAAGGGCAACCCGCTGAAAGCATCGCACAAAGCACGAACACCGTAGCTCCAGCGACGACCCCAAGTAGTCTCCGAGAAAAATGCACTCGTGAACCGAAACGAAAATCCAGTCAATTCCAAACGACTGTCGATCACCATCGTTCCGAACATGCAGTTCACGTTACAACAACCGTGGATGCATGTAAACACATTCTAAACAAAATTCACAGCTCACAGTGTCGAACAATGCACTCATCTCAGTAGCAGGGCGACGGAACCATCCACTACACGTTCAACATGAAGAAAATGCTATTGCAAACAGTAGCCAGAAGCATAAACACTCCGGTGGCTTAATGGTTCAAATGCCTATCCGCCATGTTTGGGACTGGAAGTTGCCTGGATGCATTCGCTCTTTTCTTTATCAAAGATATTTTTAGAACTCATCTGTAATATGCATACTGAAAGACATTTATGCACTGTTCAGCTTGTTTAGTAAATGTCCAGATCTCACAGGCGTATGTTGCAATGGGGAAGATGCATGCTCTTAAAAATGAAATTATTATAGTTCTATCTGTCCCACTCCATAATTTTTCCAGTTGTGTTAGTCTTTGAAGAGCAATAGATATCTGTCTTTTAATTTCCTTCACTGTGTCACCATTGTTGGTAATCAATGACCCAGTATATTCGAAAGTTTCCACATCGTTTTTTATCCCATTAACATGTATTTCTTTCTCCATTGTAGTTTTATGTGTATGCGTTATGTTTGTCTTCGCTATGTTAAGATATAAGTTGTGGTTTTCACTCTATTCCTTTGGGTTAAGGTTGTTAGGGTTTCTAAACCATGATGTGA
This sequence comes from Cepaea hortensis, assembly GCA_963921405.1. Classification (NCBI taxonomy): domain Eukaryota; kingdom Metazoa; phylum Mollusca; class Gastropoda; order Stylommatophora; family Helicidae; genus Cepaea; species Cepaea hortensis. The sequence continues at coordinate 97,916,373 of OY992892.1, read as the reverse complement.
TGTGGATAGTAATACTGCATCATCAGTACATCAGATCTCTGCAGAAGTCATGTGTGTTGTCCTGGGCGTGTCAGTGTGTGATCTGGTCACTGCTGTACCGTCAGCATGTTGTACTGCAGAGCTCAACGTATATAGTTAACTAGATTAATGATGTCGTCACTGCTTCGTTTAGTGCTTAACAATCTACCGCCGAGAGTTATGTTTCCATTGTGTGGTGACTTTAGCTATGTACTATTTGATATATATTGTATGATGTTGGTTTTGTTCCCCATATACATGTATTTACTGTGTTCGTCAGGAATGAGGCGCTGGAACCTCATGCCCTCGGGTAGAATGGGCCCGTTAGCTATTACTGCGGCCAATCTAGGAGATGAAAAACTCCGATAATAAACACCCAAGTTTAAAATGTATCGACATGTCGAGGACTGAATGGCGACATGTGAGCTGGTCGTGAACGTGGAACGTCTGGCATGCGGGCGGGGCGGCGCCAGGCATATAGACTCATGAGGGACATCCAGTGCCCCTTCCCTAGTACGCAGGCAATGCTAAGGTGACCGGTTATTTCCTGCAATATCCAAACTTTGCTTATGGATTTAATTAAACACAGGAATCGTCGCCGGAGCTACGGATCACGTGCTCTGCGCTTGACACATCTTTCAGACGCTAGCGAAGAGAGAGAATGCGGAGGAGAAGGCGAGGAAAAGTTGTGAGAAGAAGGCATAGGAATAGGAGGGTAGGCGCCAGGAGAACAAGACGAAAAGTGGAGAGACTAGGTTTCAACCATGTAAGAGTGGGATGCTGGAACTGTCGTATTGCCAGGCAGAGAGGTCCTGTACTGGAGAAGCTGTTAATAATTTTGATGTTATCATGCTCCATGAGTTAAATACAGACAAATAGCAATGCCCTGGGTACGCCAGTTATATAAAACCTACTGCGCAGAAGAGACATGGGCAAGGTCTGCTGGTGACGAAAGAAGTGAAGCATGTGGTACTTGGACTTGACAGTGCAAGAGAGGTCCAGGGCATACAAATGGAGAGTGGTGGCTTAGGTTGGAACATCATAAATGTATATGCCACAGTGGACTGTTTTGTCAGAAAAGAACAATGGGACTGGCTTAAGGAATTGGAGTAATTACCAGGTTATAGGCTACTCATATGTGGAGACTTCAATGCGAGGAACAGAGATTGGGACAGTAGTGGAGAAAACCGACAGGGAATTGCCCTTTCGAATGCCATGGTGGACTCCGATGTGGTCTGCATAAATGATGGTAGGCAGACAAGAAAGGCAATGACGCCTGGAGATGCAGACACTGCTATTGACTTGGCACTTGTCTCCCAGTCATCAGTCCTTGATGTAAAGTGGACTGTTTTGAATGACCATGGGAGTGATCACATGCCATGCTCAGTCCTGATCTCTAAATCCAGGAAAGTTAAGGCTGGGAGAGCGCGCAAGACCTTCCGGTATGAGTGGACCGACAGCCATTTTGGACACTTCAGACAGGGGGCTTGCAACAGGACTGTTAAAACTCCTTTTTTGCAACCCCCATGGTTGTCCCCGGAAGTGGACAATGCTTGGAAAGCAAAGCGAGCTGCAGTGAAGCAGCTAAAGAAAGTGCGACAGACACCTCGAAGCTCGTGAGAGGAAGTGGACACAGCGGAAAATGTCAAGAAAGACAAGGTGGAGGTCTTCAAGCGCTGTGCTGCAGAGACCAAAAAGGCAAAATGGGAGTGTTTCATGAAGGAGATTGGAGGTGATAAAACACTGCGAAAATTCTGGAAACTGCACAGACAAATGCAAAGAAAAGTGAACAATTTATAGAGAGGATGGTGTGCGCGTGACAACAGACAAAGAGAAAGGGGAGGCGTTTCTCCAGAGATTTCTAGAGCACACAAATTATAATGATGCGGATACCAGGGATGCAGATAAAGAGGAGTTATCTGGCACTATGAAGAATATGCATTATGGAGACATCATACGGGTTGAAGATGTTAAACATATTTTGAAAAAGGCAAAAGACACGGCACCAGGGCCCGATGGTGTCAGGTATGGCCACATGAAGGTTTTGAGCGATGTAGACCTGAAGGAGATGACCGACTGCTTTAACCAGAGAATTAGGACAGCATCAGTACCGCAGGATTGGGTGCACAGCTATCTCATCCCTCTCCCAAAACCATTCAAGGATCATTCAAAGCTTAGAGGCTTTAGGATCATCACCCTTCAAAATACATTTGGGAAGATTTTAAAGAAGATAGTCGCTGTCAAGCTGCAAGAGTTCTTGGAAAGGCGGAAGCTTCTTCCAAGAGGCCTGGGGAGCTACAGGCCAGGAAAAGATACCTGGTCAAATGCAGCCACTTTTGCCTTTGACATTTATGAGGGGTTCCAGAGTAGACAGGAAACGATGGCGGCAGCGCTTGATCTCGAGGATGCGTACAATAGAGTTCGCTATGATATTTTGATGACCGCACTGATGGAGAAGGGGGTCAATTCCCTGTTGGTGAACTGGATAGATGCCGTCCTGCATTCTCGTCTGATTGCTCTCCGTCTGTGTGCATGGGCCTCAGAGCCACATATTTTAACCCCAGGGACTGCCACAGGCATCTGCAATCTCACCGGTGCTTTTTAACATGTATACGAGCAAAATTGCAAACCTAGAAGCACCAGGGGTTGGAAGAATACTAACATTTGCAGATGATATTCTTGCATATAGGCAGGGGAGAGATAGGGAGAAAACAGCACAGGAGCTACAGGCGACAGTAGATAAAGTGATTGACTGTGAAATGAGTGCTCTCATCCACCCGGAAAAGGCAGCTGGTTTGTGGTGCTCTCTGGACAACAGGGTTGTAAGAAGCCTCACGATAGATAGTAGAAGCGTCAACAGAGAGAACAAAATGAAGTATCTGGGAATCACATTTGACAGGAGTCTGTCCTTCAAGGACAATGTGGAGATGGTTGTGACAAGATCTCAAAAGGGACTCAATATACGTAAAACTATGACTGCCGTGGACACAGTGCAGAGAATGCTCTTCATACTATACCAACACTTGATCCTCTCAGTGATAGATTATGGACTAGGACTGCTCACTGTCTCAAAGAATCAGCTGGTGAAATTAGAGCGCTTACAGAACGAAGTTATGCGGATCATTCTGGGATGGAATCGAGACACCCCAGTAGTGTGTATGCGTTACATCTTTGGTCTGCCGACTGTTGCTGGTAGGCACAAGGTGATGCAGGCGAAAACATACCTCAGAGTAGCTGCAGACACAGATCACCCGTTGCATGGGGCACTGGACGCAGTTAAGGGTCAGCGACTGATAAGAGGGAAATCATGGATGGCTCAGGCGGAGGATACGATCAGACAGGTGTTCATCTTGGAGAACATTAGGCGAGGCGAGGAGTGCCAGCGGAGCAGTCAGACTTGTGCAGAGTTATAATCACATTGAGCCGGCAGTGCACGGGGTGGCCAGCAGGGGCCACGGAAGTGGAAATCCAGCAACTAATTCAGGATAGCCGGCTTCGTGGCTTAGAGGTTATGACTTTTCTCCGTAATCTTGTATACTCTCGTCAGGTAATGTGATGTCGGTTCAAATCAGCAGTGGTTCGAATAGCATCGGTAACTTACGGGGTATGTGAGCCGGCCGCTCAGAAAGCAATGGCAAACTACTGAGCGTAATCTTGCCAAGAGATCAACATACAGCTGAAAGATGCTGGTGTTGACAGCTAAGTCCCGTAAAGGATATGCTAAAAAAAAAAAAAAAAAAAAAAAAAAAAAATAAAATTCAGGATAATGCTCGCCCGGGTGATGTGATTATCTACACAGATGGTTCAGTGTTGAGAGGTAGGAGAAGTGCCTGTGGATTCTTAGCAAAAACTAATGGTCGACGTTTGGTGCTGGAGAGCCTGGCGTATGATACCACAACTTCTAGCTTAAGAATGGAGGTGGAGGCGGTCAGTGTAGCCTTCCGCTGGATGGAGATCACGAGACATACACACATCGTGATTGTAACTGACTCAGAAAGCATGCTGAGGAGTGTGATGACAGGCAGGCTTCGTGCAGTGGCTTGCTTCGCTTCGGAGGTCACGGGTGGCAAGCATCACCTGGATCTTTTCTCCAGGGCATGCCGGTGTGCTGGGAAATGAACAGGTGGACAGATTGGCTGAACTTGGTGGAGTATTGATGCATGACAAGGCAGACGTGGTTGCGGCCTTGTGGGAGCACGTGTACACCTCGGAGAAGCAAATGGATCACCATAGTCTGGCAAGAATGAGGCAGTAATGAGTGGCGAGGGGATCTGGCCGACGCTCGATGCTCAGAGGAAAGGTAAGACGGACATATAATCAGATTGCTATTGGAACTATTAGTGTTGGAACTCTTCGCTGGCTGCTGAGGATGGGGACGGAGCGCTTATGGGAATGCCCCGAATGCTAAGATGTCGGTTCCTAAATCAATCAATCAATCAATCAGTCAATCTCTAGTATTTCATGACCTCCGATATTTAGAGCATCATATTGGTTATATCATCTCTGGCAGTTCTCTTTATATTTTCGGCGTATGGTTAAACAAATAGGGCGACAGCACACAGTCCTGACGCACTCCTTGGTTGATGTCAAACCAATCTGATGTCTCGCCATCTATTCTAACCTCTGCTTGTTTGAATATATGGAGAGATTTTATGAGTTATACTACATGTGATAGACAGCCTATATTTCTCATAATTTCCCAAAGTTTATGATGTTGTACACAGTCAAATGCCTTTGAATTATCTACAAAGCATGAGAATAGGTTTACATTAAATTTTCTACACTTCTCTATTAATAAACACATGTTGAGTATGTTATCTCTTGTTCCTCTTCCTTGTATACATCCAGCGTGAACCACATTAATCTTTTCTTCCATTTTCATACAAATTCTTCCCATTATGATTTTTAGTAGATATTTAGTTGCGTGACTGATCAGGGCAAGATGGTGCATAATTTCTGGTTGCCCTTTTTTGGTATGGGAATGAAGATAGTTCTCTTCCAATCGTTTGGCCATACACCATATTCCCATATCGTTTTACATAATGAATGGTAGTATTGTATGCTTGCTTCACCTCCCGTTGTAATTAGTGTAGCTTTTATCTCACCACATCATTGTGATATACCATTTTTCGGGTTCTTTATGGCCCATGCAATTTAATCTAATGAGGGTTCAGGGTTTGTCTCTGCTGTCATTCGTTCATGGATCTCATTCATATCCTCACAGTCATTCTTATCATACATTCCACTTCAGTATTCCTGTTATCTGGAGCGCATACAGAATGCTGTCATGCGGTTAATACTGGGGTGCACAAAGGACACACCAATTATCTGCATGAGGCATATCCTGGCGCTACCTACAATGACGGATAGGGTCCTTCAGGCCAAATGGTACCTGAGAGTTGCCGCCGACAGGGATCACCCGCTGCATGCAGCAATGGATATGGTAAAGGGTCATAGACTAAGACAAGGCTGGTCCTGGATGCCACAGGCAGAACTTTCTATAAGACAGGTGTGTGATCTAGAGACCACTGATCCTGAAAGAGAGTGTGTTGAAGGTCCGGGTGACATGATGGACTGGCACAATGTAATAATAACACTGGGTCGTGAGTGCAGGGAATGGGCAACGGGCCGCACTGAGTTTGAAGTGCAACAGCTGATTCAGAGCAACACACATCAAGGTGACATAGTCATCTACACCGATGGGTCAGTGGTGAGAAACAGACGTAGTGGCTGGGGCTTTATTGCAAAGGCTAATGGGCGAGTCTTGAAAAAGGAGAGCCTGGCATATGAGACTACGACCTCCAGCATGAGTTGGAGGTGGAGGCAGTAATAGCGGCATTCCGGTGGCTAGAGGAGACTACTGCAACACACATTGTGTTCATTACAGATTCAAAGAATATGCTTAGCAAGGTGGAGAAAGGAATGTTTCGTGTGGAATGGCTCTCGTCGATTCAGAGGTCACAGATTGTGAGAATTGTATGGATATTTTGCACTGGCCATGCGGGTGTACGGGTGAATGAACAGGGTGATAGGCTAGCAGGGAATATGCCTATTGGTGGTTTCTTGCCTATTGGTGGTTTCCTGCGTATGGACAAGGGGGAGGTGGTCGTGCGCTTGTTGGACCAGGTGGAGAAGGTGGAGGAACAGATTGAGAACCCATATGTGGAAAGAATGAGATTGCGGGGGATCGGCAGGGGTTCTGGAAGAAACTCTAAACTGAGAGGAAAGACCAGGAGAACATTTAATAAGATAGCGGTGGGAACGATTAGTAGTATGACTCTTTGCTGGCTGGTGAACGAGGGGACTGAGCACGTTTGGGAATGTCCTGAGTGCAGTAATGTCGGTTCTTGACTCAACTCAACTCAACTCAACATTCCTGTTATCTTTCTAGAATGTTTCTAGATTATGTTAAGGTATTTCTCAACCTGTCACAGATAACATTTAATCGAGGTTGAACATTTATTGTCAATAACTTCATGTCTTTGAACATTTCGTAATCTCCTCCATTCTCATGATATTGCTCTATGTGAATACAACAATCTTGTATATACTGGTTTTTGTCCTTTCTTGTGTTCATTTTTATTTCCCGTGTTAAATATTTATACTTCACCCTACTGTTATCGGTTCTCCTCCTTTCAGTTACCTTCGTTGTTTTATCAATTCTAACGTGTCTGATGTAATATATGACATACATTGCTTAGTCTTGGCTGAAATTAAATCTTCGGCAGCTGTTATCAAGATATTTCCAGCTTGTACAGCCAGTTAGTCAGGTATCTTTACCTCCTGTGTAGGCATCAAGACCCCAAAACGATTCTTACGTTGTATGCATGTGGTATTTTTGTGAGATCTAGATTTCACTAGAAAACAGCAAGTGATATGGTTTGTTTACAACAAGCAAATGATTTACATACCAAATAGAACCAGAAGAAGTGGCCAACCATGTAAATGATGTGCAGGGGGAATAACCAATTCTTATTAGTATTTTAGTTATATTACTTGTCAAACTAATTGTGCTAATGTCTCCACAATCCATTACATCCGATGTATTTAGAAGAGCTATGATATTAGATTTCAAGCGACCATCAGATATATCCACTGTTATAGATACCCATCAGTGTTGCCGTGACGTCTTTGTCCAATTCACCAACAGCTTTAATTTCTTCGACGGTGACTTTCCTGATTCTGTGGAAATTTACCTTTCTTCATGTGTTGTATAAAATCTTCACCTTCTGCATTCTTCATATTGCCAGAGAGGTCCCGGGTCATTTCTCGGACGAGCCCCATATATGCCGTGATGCTACTCGGGATGTGTCTATATGGCTCGCCTATCCGTCTCTCTAGCTGTGGGGTTACAACACTTTCTCTCTGTAATCCCGTTTATCACGCAGAGTCTCGTAGCGGAGCGAGAGCTGAGGCGGTTCGACCCCCGCTCGTGACTTGCGGGATACTGAGCCGGCCGCTCAGAAAGCAATGGCAATTTACTGAGCGTAATCTTGCCAAGAGATCAACATACAGCCGAAAGATGCTTGTGTTGACAGCTAAGTCCTGTAAAGGATATGCTAAAAAAAAAAAAAAAAAAAAAAAAAAAAAAATAATTACAACTATGGCAGATGCTCTTCGCCAGGCTCGGGCATACTATGCTGTTGACAAAGTGAACAGAACGCATAGCTGCAGCCAAACAACTGTTTAATACCAACCAACACTTTTCAGATTTACATTACCCAATCAAGTGATACTAACACTCACTCTCTCGGTGCTCACACTCGTCCATTGTTCCACAAGTGACCATCCAGTCAGTGGCGTTCAGCCTGCTTGTGTTTATACAGACACTGTCACTCCTACTCGTCGGAGATATTTGCGAGGGTTACGGTGTGTTAAGCTGTAGTTGATATCAGAGAACGCTTACAGTTTGGATTTGACAGTTGGGTTGATAAATCAGTTCCAGTCTCACTGTAGTGTAACAGGGCAACAGGACACGAATGCGACTAAAGTAACGCAATCAGTAGAAATAGTCTGAGTTTATTATAGGAGGCATGCTCATATCAAAAACGTGGCATGTTGAATATATATAGATCCACGTCCTGCTAGCTTGAGATCTCGGTGGTAACTAATCTCTATTCTGCCCCTACGTCAACGCGTGAGCGTCCCTAGATACTTGACTACTGGGTGCTCACGCGTGCATCACCAACTAATCCCATTAACAGAGCTACTCTGTTATAGTAGTTACTACTTCGATTACATGTGCTTTGTATTTCGTTCTAGTACCGTGTGTTTGTAAAGTCTCACAACACTTTTTATGTAAAACATTTGACACATGAAGTATATGATGTCACCGAAAATGTGCTCCATAGTCCGTCGTGAAGGAATATGCATATGAATGGCTGTTACATGCTGGAGTAATTCTTTGCACTCCAAACAGAATGGTTTTCAATCAATCAGCCATGTGCCACGCCGGAAAGTGTGGGCGGTCGTGACTCGCCATTTCACTCGATCACCAGAGTCGTGGATCAGCTCAGTGTTCCTGTCTCGACCATGTCATGTGGTCAAGCCATCCAGGTATTTACTTCTCGGTCTTCCCCTTGGTCTGTTCCCTTCGATCTTGCCAGTTGTCATTAAGTTCTCCAATCCATTTCTTCTCATAACATGTCCAGAAAATATTGAATCTAATTTCTCTAACCAATTTATGATTTTCATTTGTCTCCTGTAGTACTTGTTCATTGGTTTTTCTGTCAGTCCATGGTACTCTTTGCAATTTTCTCGGAAACCACATTTCTGCAGCCATCAGATGTTTTTCATCTTGACTGCTCATTGTCCAAGAATGGTTTTATCAAAGGAACAAATATTTTTTTTTTCAAATGTGTTCTACATACAAATTGAGTGAGACATTACAAACACCTCCCACACCCCCCCCCCCCCCCACACACACACACACACACACACACACATATATATATATATATATATATATATATATATATATATATATATATATATATATATAATCGTAAAACTTCGCCGCGGGGCAAACACGACAGGGAGCTTTTGATCGTCAGAAGTATACCCCTCCCAAGGTATTTCGGACCTTTAACCACTTGACACTTTTTGGAGGCGGTCCTGTCCGGGTCATGACTCCGGGCGTCTTACCCCTGCCATCTTCTTCGTTTCCGTTTGACCTACTTCTTGGCCCATACCGCTGTGTGAGTGTTACATACGGCCGATTATTGCTTTGTCATGGTGGTTGGACTTCGGCCGACATTTACATGGTTTGACTGCACTCAGATTCACAACTCACACTAGGAGCAAAGGCTAAACATCTGACACGAGAAGTTGTAAGTTCATATTCTTGGTTGAGAGATTTTTGGTACTGCAGTTACCGCTTCTAACCATGCTAGTTTCGAAAATCATTATATATATATATATATATATATATATATATATATATATATATATATATATATATATATATATATATATATATATATATATATATCAATCCATCATGTGCCATGCCGGTAAGCGTGGGCTGTCATGATTCGCCATTTCATTCGATTACCAGAGTCCTGGATCAGCTCAGTGTTCTTGTCTTGACCATGTCATTTGGTCAAGCCATCCAGGTATTTACTTTACTGTCCTTGCCTTGTTCTCTTGCCCTCGATCTTGCCAGTTGTCACCAAGTTCTCTAATGTATTTATCCTCACAATAAGCCCAAAATTTTTTGACTGTCTACGTCTAATTCATCTAATCAGTTTACGAGTTTCATTTGTTTCTTGTAGGACTTGGTCCTTGGTTTGTCTGTATGCCCGTGGTATTCTTTGCATTCTACTCAGAAAAAGTACTGGAGAGTTTTGGTCAGAGACCATAACTTTATGAAGGGAAAATCCCAACTGCACCTCCCCGCGGTAGAGGATGGAAACACACTACGGTGTGGCTAACACAGCTCTGGGGACCGAGTATCCACCGGAATAAGTGGACAACTCTGCAGCTGAGTAGAGCAGGGCACTCACTTGTCCTTACAGTCGGAAATGGCTGTCAAAGGCAGAGGTAAAAAGACCACCATGTGAATGTGGAAGGCAAGGGGAAACCACCCCATTATCTTCCCAAGACTTCATGGCAAAACATATATCAAAGTTAGTGAAGGACGTTAATGGCTGTCTTAGGGAATCCTCGTCCGGTAGGGACAGTCATGAGCCACAGGTGACACCATACCGTCATCCAGCTACTGATGGCAAAATCTTAACTAAAATAAATAAATTTAGAGTAGGATCATAGAATGTTAGGACATTAAAAGAGCTATGAAAGTTGACCAATGTTCTAAGAGAGATGGATAGCATGAAAATGAATAAACTAGGCGTTAGTGAGCAATATCTGCCTATTAAGAGAGGTGTGAGACAGGGATGTGTAATGTCTCCAGATCTGTTTTCCCTGTACAGTGAAAATATTTTCAGAAATATTGAAAATATGGAAGGAATCAACATTGGGGGACGATGCATCAATAACATTAGATATGCAGATGATACAGTCTTGATTGCAGACAATGAACAGGACCTGCAACATTTAGTAGATGCGGTTGTTACACACAGTGAACAACAAGGGTTAGAATTAAATTGTAAAAAGACACAGATTATGGTCGTCACTAAGAAGAACGAAATACCACAGTGTAATATACAAGTAAATGGGAATATTCTTCAACAAGTGAATAGGTACAATTACCTCGGAACAGTAATAACATCTGATGGGAGATGCCTTGAAGAGATTAGAACAAGAATCGCCATGGCAAAAGTAGCCTTTAGCAAGATGAAAAACATACTGACCAATAAAAAGATGTCAATTGAAACGAGAAAAAGAGTGTTGAGATGCTACATAGAACCTGTACTTTTATATGGATGTGAAGCTTGGACAATGAGCAGCCAGGCTGAAAAACATCTGATGGCTGTAGAAATGTGGTTTCTGAGGAAAATGCAAAGAATACCATGGACAGCCAGAAAGACCAATGAACAAGTCCTTCAAGAAACAAATGAAGATCGTAAACTGATCAGAGACATTAGACGTAGACAGTCACAATTTTTTGGGCATGTTATGAGAAGAAATGATTTGGAGAACTTGGTGACAACTGGTAAGATCGAGGGGAACAGACCAAGGGGAAGACCTAGAAACAAGTATCTGGATGGCTTGGCCTTGTGGCATGGTCGAGACAAAAACACGGAACTGATCCACGACTCTGTTGATCGAGTGAGATGGCAGAACATGACCGCCCACGCTTACCGGCATGGCACATGATGGATGGATGGAGTGAGATGAGATGGAAGGGATCGGGCAAAATTATAGGTGACAATCACACAATAATTTATTCTGGAGGAGATACACATGAAAAAGGTGTAGGAATAATATTAGACGAAAAAACAGCCAAGTCAATTAATGGATACTGGTGTATTTCAGATAGAGTTATTATGGTAAAAATCAAAAGCAAACCAATAGACATAAATATTATACAAGTATATGCACCAACAGCAAGCAGTAGTGATGAAGAAATACAACATTTTTACGACGAAATAGAAATGGCGATGGCTCAAATTGGATCACAAGAAATAAAGATAATACTTGGTGATTTTAATGCAAAAGTAGGAAAGAGAAAATTGAGGATGTAGTGGGGAATTATGGTTTAGGTACAAGAAATAAGAGAGGGGAAAAGCTAATAGTATGGGCAAATATCAATGATATTATAATTGGAAACACATGGTTTAAACACCATAAAAGACGACTGTATACATGGATAAGCCCTGATAAGTTCGAGGTTCTGAAAATAGATAAATAAACTCAATGAACATGATCAAGAGGATAGAGGAGGGGTCGATCCGAAGAGAATGGTTGCTGCCTCTGAAGCGGTCTCGGCTGGCAAAGATTAGTTTCATCTTCGTGCCAGGGCATGCGGGAGTACAAGGAAATGAGCGGGCTGACAAGCTCGCAGGTGAGGCTACTGTGGAGGGCGGACGCGCCATGGACCAGGCTGACATTCTGAATGCTCTACGTGATGTGAGACCTTTGCGAGAACCAAGTGATGACTGTGAATCTACAACAATGGCCAGACTGCTAGAGCATCAAATTAAAAGAGGTGTGGCCAAACAAGAACACTACGCAGGAAGCCAAAGAAGATTGATAAACCAACACAGAACTGGCGTCGTTAGCCGCTACACGCTGCGGGATTTGCTGAGGAGGGGATCCGAGCACTTATGGACTGAATGGTTCGATGTGCAGCGAGGATGATCTGTCGATTAACTAACTAACTAACTAAGCCCTGATAAGAAAATACGCAACCAAATTGACTACATACTAATTAATAAAAGATTTAGAAATGCTTTAATTAATGTAAAGACAATGCCTGGTGCTGACTGTAATAGTGATCATGTACCACTATGTGGACAAATAAAAGTAAGATTAAAGAGAGGGGAAAAAATGGTTAAGAACATGAGACTTAATAAAGAGGTTCTGAAAATAGATAAAGAAATCCAAGAACAATACAGAGTGACTGTGAAAAATAGGTACAATGCAATAACTAAAATACAGAGTATAGATGAACAATGGGAAATGTTAAGGGACTCCATTCATCAAACTAGCAAAGAAGTATTACCGGAGAGAGGCAAAATAGCTAAGAAACAATGGATGAATGAAGATATCTTAAAACTGATGGACAAAAGAAAACAGAGTAAAAATGACAAACAAGAATACGCTAAGATAAATAAATAAATAAAAGATAAATGTGGGAAGGCTAAAGAAAGTTGGTTAAACGAGCAATGCAAAAAAAATTGAATTAAATTCCATTAAAGATCTGTATTTATGAAATCTGTATTTATAGCTATACCAAAAAGACAAGGAGCAATTGATTGTGAAGATTTTCGTACAATTAACCTTATAAACCATATCACTAAGCTTCTACTCAGAATCATAATGAGAAGAACCAAAAAGAAAATAAAAATGGAAATTAGTGAAGAACAGTATGGATTTGTGGAAGGAAAGGGCACAAACAATGCAATTTATACATTACGGACACTAATATAAAGGTCAATAGAGAAACAGAGAGACATATATTTGTGCTTCATAGATTATACTAAGGCATTTGATAAAGTAAAACATGATGAACTGATTAAAATGTTGGAAGATATCAACACTGATAGAACAGATTTAAGAATAATAAAGAATATTTACTGGAATCAAGTAGCAGCAATTAAAATGGGAAATAAAGAGGGTAGTTACGAACAGATAAAGCTAGGAGTACGACAAGGGTGTGTCTTGTCACCAGATCTTTTCTCCCTGTATAGCGAAGTAATAATGAGAGAGATCAAAGAGATGCCAGGAATACTAGTTGGAGGTTATAATATAAATAATATACGCTGTGCAGATGACACAGTATTGGTGGCGGATAATTCAACAGACCTACAACAATTATTAGACGTTGTAGTAACAGAGAGTGCAAGGAAAGGACTCTCCTTGAATATCAAGAAAACAGTAACAATGGTAATATCAAAGAAAATGGTGACACCAAAATGTGACATAGAAATAGAAGGGAAAATCCTTAACCGAGTTGATAATTGTAGATACCTAGGGGCATTTATAACATCAGATGGAAGATGTACAACAGAGATTAGGAGCAGAATAGGGCAGGCAAAAGCCGCATTTCAGAAAATGAAGAGTATCTTATGCAATAAGTCACTATCACTGAATGTAAGAAAGAGAGTGCTGAAATGCTATGTAGAACCAGTTTTGCTGTATGGCAGTGAATCTTGGAAAGTAAATGAACAAATTAAGAAGAAATTAGAAGCAACAGAGATATGGTTCCTGAGACGAATGTTGCGAATTCCTTGGACTGCCAGAGTAACTAACGACGACTGCCTGAAACAGGCTAATGAAACTAGAACATTATATACAACAATAAGACAGAGACACACAGCTTTCCTCGGTCATGTGATGAGAAGAGAGGCATTAGAGAACATCGTAACAACTGGAAAGATCGAGTGGAAGAGAGGCAGAGGTAGACCAAGAGAAGTGATGCTGGATGGATTGAGACGGTGGCATGGAGGAATATCAGCAGCAGAGTTGATCCAGAAAACCAAAGACCGAGATCTATGGAGAGCCATGAACGCCTACGCCAGCCGGCTTGACACTTGATGATGATGAATCAGAAAACACATTTCCACAGCAATCAGATGTTTCTTTTAAGCTTGACTGCTCATTGTCCACGCTTCACATCCATACATACGTCCATGCTCTTTTTCTCGTAGCAATTGACATCATTTTGTTGATCAGTATGATTTTCATCTTGCAAAAGGCTATCTTCGCCGGATTGTAGACGGAAGTAGGTGTGTGTGTGTGTGTGTGTGTGTGTGTGTGAGAGAGAGAGAGAGAGAGAGAGAGAGAGAGTGTGTGTATGTGTCTGTGTGTGTGTCTGTGAGTGTGTGTGTGTCTGAATGTGTGTCTGTGTGTGTGTCTATCTGTCTGTGTGTGTCTGTCTGTGTGTGTCTGACTGTGTGTGTGTCTGTGTGCATGTGTATCTGTATGTGTGTGTGTGTGTGTGTGTCTGCGTGTGTGTCTGTCAGTCTGTCTCTGTCTCTCTGTCCGTCCGTCCGTCCGTCTGTGTGTGTGTGTGTGTGTGTGTGTCCTGTCCGCTGTCCGCTCCTCAACCTGTGTGTCTGTGTGTGTCTGTCTGTCTCTGTATGTCTGTCTGTCCGTCAGTCCGTCCGTCTGTCTCTCTGTCAGTCTCTCTGTGTGTGTGTGTTTGTGTGTGTGTGTGTGTGTGTGTGTGTGTGTGTGTGTGTGTGTGTGTGTGTGTCCTTGTCCGCTGCTGTCCGCTCCTCAAAATGATCAGTTTCGCTAGCTCACTTTTGCGATAACTCAAACCTTTAAATGAAACTTAATTCGTCCAGTCCGTTTCGTAATTACTCTAACCAAGCAATATATTTACTCTTACTCACATTTGTAACCCGTGATCTATACAGTTGTCTACCACATATGTACATAGACAGTTGTTGTTTGTCCATCAAAAAGGATAATGACCGTTCAATTCATCCCGTGGGGTTGATATTATGGAGCAGTGAGATCTAAGATGGCTGGTAAAGCCTTTTTTGGCTCGAAATGTTTTTTGACTATGTGGGCAAAGAATGCTTGACGTTCCAGGAGGATCTCCTGCAGATGTTTTTCTGTCCAGCCATTTTTTTCACAGCTCTTGCAGTCCTGTCTGCTTCAGAAGTGACTACAGCCTTGCTTAATGATGTAGTCCACGAATTTCGGTCTTTGGCAGCAGTCTCCCAAGTGGCATGATGAATTCTAAATTCTTTTAGTGAGATCTTCTGAGTGTCTTTAACTGGGAGCGTTTACGACAAATAACTTACCGTAAAAAATAATTTTAGGGAGCCAGTGATCTGGCATGCGAGTCAGTTGACCAGCCGAGCGAATCTGATTCTTCATTAATGGATTCTGGGCATGGACGCTCTTTGTAGGATTTCAGTGTCTGTGATTTTGTCTTGCCATTTAATCTTCCATATCTTGTTATGGCAGACTATGTGGAACTGGTTTAATTTCCTATGGTGTCTATGCAGCGACACAGACAGTTATTTACGCACTCTCAGTAAAGTTATTGACGCGCTCTTAGTAAAGTTATTGACGCGCTCTCAGTAAAGTTATTGACGGACAATAAAGTGCCTCAGATTTGGAAATGATCTCCCAAAGCTGGGTAAAGGTAGCAGTGAGGAAAAAAAAACAGTCTGACAGTTGCCACACCATAATGCATTTCAGACTACAACTAAACCCACTAAAGATTAAGAAGTGTCGCTTATAATTGAAAATCCACAGTCTTTATTACTCTGAGGATATTAACACACCGCAAACACTTAGTTGAATGATCAGCTAAACAGCAATTATTAATGTTAAGAAATAAAAAAAAAAGTAAAATAATCAATTTAACAAATTGTTAGACAAAGTCGACTAGAAAAAAAAAAAAAAAATAAATAAAACAACGGAAATTGACAACTATGGTTTATAAGTACATATAGACATTTGCAAGAGTCAGGTCTTAGTCAGATATGACTGAGCTACCGTATGACAGTAGACGGTACTATCTGCTTTCTGTCAGCGCCAAATGTTGAGCGGCCTTGTACAGGCCTTATCCTGGTGCGAGGAAATACAACCCAAAGACAAAATTTCATAGCAGGACAGACCAGGCCCTAAGCCTTGGTTGCCAGCTGGTCTAGGATCGAAGCTCCGACAGGCGGACAGTTAGAGCATTGCTTTGCTGGTCCGGCAGCTTCTGAAGCTTGTCTTGTTCCAGATGTAGAGGTGTTACCTTTCCTCTAGAGTGAACTAGGCAGGCCGTGAGAGAGATCATGCTGCATGGGCAACACATGGTATCTATATTTTAGCCCAGGCTTTGTGCTATGGAGAGTCAACAACTCCATCCCTGGTCTTAAGCGATCTCGGAATCAAAGCGAAAGGTAACTCTGTTAAGGGTTATAAGTCCTTGTCAATTTTCTTAGACATGGGGGGCGGGGGGGGGGGGGGGGGACACGCGTTGCCTCTGACGGTGGGAGACACCTACAGGTGTCACTGATCAGCTACCACCCGCCTCAAGATGCGCAGCGCTCGGCCAATTGGATGCTGATCCGCCACAGCCTGCCTGCTTCAATGGGTGCTTGGGGCTAGGACAAAATCTGGATCGCAGGCTGTAACACCAATGCACCAGGTACTAATAAAAATATAGTAAACCATTTTACACATCTAGGATCAGAGGTAAAAAGAAAATTATCCATACATCAGGAAATCATCATCAGGATTGGCAAGGCAGCAACAACATTGAACATGTTAGCAAAAAGAGTCTGGGAGAACAGGAAACTTAATGCCAAAATAAAAGTCCTCTTCTACCAAGCCTGTGTCCTTAGTACTCTTCTTTATGGCAGTGAAACCTGGACAACTTACTCACACCAAGAGAAACGTTTAAACAGCTTTCATATGTGGTGTCTGTGAAGAATACTTGGTACTGAGTGGTGAGACTTAATCACAAATAATGAAGTATTGGAAAGATCAGGGTGTGTGACGGTGTGTTCCATGCTCAGTCTTCGTAGACTTAGATGGATAGGACATGATAGGAGGATGGATGATGGTAGAATACCAAAGGATATCTGTTTTGATGAATTACATATGGGTAGGAGATCTCAGGGTCGGCCTCTACTACGATACTAAGATGTGTGTAAGCGGGACATGATTGATACAGGCATTGATAATGCACATTGGGAGCAAGTCGCCGCTGAACGTGTTGCATGGAGGGCAAATATCAGAAATGGAATAAAGTCAAAGGAGAAAATGTTTGCAGATAAAGCACACACAGAGCGTGAGAGACGTAAGATGGTACATGATGGTGGAAATGACTATGTTTTCACATGCATCCACTGTGGACAAACATTTGCAGCGCGAATTGGCCTTATTAGCCACACTCGCCAACGCCATGGGTCGTAATTATTAAGCCTTTTTGAAGCACAATGTACCAAACTATCGTCTGCCAAGACGGAAAGGTGCAAATCATAGGTATTTGCGTATAAATATTAAAAATTGTATCTGAACTTTCGGAAAAAGCGA
Organism: Cepaea hortensis; assembly: GCA_963921405.1. Lineage (NCBI taxonomy): Eukaryota > Metazoa > Mollusca > Gastropoda > Stylommatophora > Helicidae > Cepaea > Cepaea hortensis. The sequence goes on along the minus strand of OY992892.1, from coordinate 97,898,739 downwards.
ATAAACAAATAAATCCAAGAACAAACTATATTTTTTTTTAAAGTTGCGTATCCTTTACAGGACATAGCAGTTAACACCAGCATTTTTTTTCTGTTTTGATCTCAGCAAGTTTACTTTCAGTATTTTGCCATTGATTTATGAAAATAAACGATATACCGATAATGAAAATAAATAATATAATGCACGCATTGAGTTGAGTTGAATCAAGAGCCGACCTCACACAACTCGTGACACTACCGTGAGGACACTCTAGTATTTCGTCGGTGAAGTGAATGTCTGCCAGATTCCCTGGTCACTCTCCACAGCATCATTATCTCCAGGCAGTCTCTTCTTACACCTGTACATATGATATAAACGGACCTACATTATAGTTCGCAAATACATCACTCAGCTGTGCAGATCCAGCCAATTTGTCCGCCTGTTCGTGAAACGTGCCACTATGCAAGAAGATACCTGTGGTCGGACAGATTAGCATGCTCTGTGGGTCAGCGGCCGTCCTGACATGAGTGTGCTGTTTGGTTTGACACGATTCGCCGATGTGGAGCTCATGGAGATGGCAAATGCCACTGCATCAAGAGCTGAAATAGACCTGCCGCTGGTTAGGACATACACTGAGAGACCTTAGAACTATGGAAGCCTTCCACAAAGCTAAATAAACAGAGAGAAAGGCAATAACGCATGGGTGAGAGACGTTGAGACATATATAAATGTTGTAGGCAGGGCCTGGACAGAGCTGCGCGGGATAGCTAAGGGTAGGGGGGAAATAGAGGGAGTTGGTACTGGGCTAATGTCCCAAAGGGGCATACAAGGCGAAAAGAAGAAGAACAAAGAAAAGAAGAAAGTTTAGAAGATCGACTTAATTGACGTAGGTTCATACATATAACTCGGCCACCTTCAACAATGAGGCACCGAAAGTGTCGTAGAGAGGGCATAGTCCATAACTCCAGAGATGTCCAAAAGTGTTATTTGTGTAGGTTCTACATACATAACTTGTTCTTCAGGAGATAGAACAAATGTGATTGGCGATGTCTTTAGTTAAGACAAAGCCTCTCCTCGAGAGTACTCTCAATAACACACAGGCAGCGAAATTCAGTGGCAGCACACAGACTAATCAGGTCACTGCGAAAACATCAAATCTCTGGTCGTTGCTCTGGCCCAGCCCTTCCGGTCTTTCTCTGTCTCATTAGACATAGGTACACAAAAAATGAACATGCGAGCAGGATAAGGGCAGAAATGATGATCGGCTTGATGAGTGTATTGCTGCTGGATTCAACAACTGTGGGAGAGAACATAACAAAAGGTTGCATAAACAAACAAACATAATTTTTTTTTTTTTTACAGAACATCGCTTTCAACATCAACATATTTCAGCTGATTGTTGATTTCTTGGCAAGATTACGCGCAGTAGTTTGCCATTACTCTCTGAGCGACTTGCTCACATACCCTGTAAATTACCGACCGGTGAGAGCCGCTATCGATTCTCGCGCAAGTCACGTTACTCACAAGAGTATACGGGATTACGGAGAAAGACGTTAAACCCTTAAGCCGGGGAGACGGCACACACATCATATCGAAATTAAATAAAAAACAATACAATTGTTCACACATGCCAGTTCGAATTCTCAGTAACTTGGATTTTTAGCACGTTTTTTTTTCTATTTTTTCCTGGCATGCAAGTAAAGTGAATAGCCCAGCGAATCTGATTCTTCATTATTATAGTATTGATACTGCGCATGGACGCTCTTTCTAGAACTGCAGTGTCTGAGATCTTGTCTTGCTACTCAATGTTCAATAGCTTCCTAAGGCAGACTGTGGAAGTGGTTTAATTTCCTAGCGTGTCGCTGATAAACAGTCCAGGTTCCACAAGCATATAGTAGCGAACGAAAGAAGAAGAAGAAGAACAAGCATATAGCAGTGTGGATAATACAACTGCTTTGTAGACTTTCAGGTTTGTTTGCAGGTTTATTCCATTTCTGTCCCATCCATTTTTGTATAGTCAGACAAAGGCCAAGCTGGCCTTGGAGATTCTTGCATTCACTTCGTTATCAATTGTGGCAGCTTGTGACACAATGTAACAGAGCACCATCTCTGTTAGTAGCTTAGGAGGGGATGATATGCAAAGACTAGGCACGGTTGAGCATCCTATGAAAACGTAACTAAGGACGCTCAAGCCGTGACGCGGGGGGTAGAGAAGTTAGTTACTGGCTGAACCTCGGATTGACAACATCCTTTGTATGCTGCTTTATTATTTTATGATGTCTTCCGTCAAATAAAACATGTAGAAATTATAACCAGGACTTCGTTTATATCTGCCATATAACTGTCGCTGTACTGTTACAACAGTGCTGCCACGATAGGTGAATTTGTCCACAACACTTAGTCTATCATCATTCACCTTGATATTCGGCACAGTATGATTATTCCCTGGAGCTGGCTGGTACATAACTACAGTCTTCTCCAAGTTGATATTGAGCCCAAAGTTGGCACAGGCATGTGAGAAAACTGAAACATTATGTTGCATGTCTGCCTCTGAGTTGGAATACAGAGCTCAATCATCAGCAAACAGGAGCTCTCTGATGGTGTCGCTGCTAGTTTTGGTTTAAGCTTTCAGCCTTCTGAGATTGAACAACTTTCCATCCATGCTGTAGTTTATGTCTATTCCAAAGACATTATTCTCAAAGGCATTTGTCGGCTTAGCTGAAAACATGAGGCTGAACAGTGTTGGTGTCAGGACACATTCGTGCTTCACATTTAACGTAGACACGTATAACAACTAATGACATACAGCATGCAAGAACTACAGATGTCGCTCAAAAACAGTTGACAATGATGTAAACTCCGCAGCGGGGCAAACACGATAGTTGTCTTCTGATCTTAGAATTCGCCTTTCGCTGACTTCGATTAGCCCCTTTCTTCCCAACACTCTCTAGGCAGTACCAACCCGACACATAACTCCAAGCTTCTTTCGCCTGCTGTACTTTCACATTCTGCCTTCGAATGTTGATAACTACTAATCTTTTCTTGCGCGTATCCTGCACATTCACTTGTGCCCGAGGCAGTCCATGTTTTCGGATATTAAATTGGAAATTGATGACATGTGCTTCGGTGATAGACATGATAGACTGTGCCTTGCCGGCAGGGACCTTCTTGTCCAATCCATGGTTACGATTATTCCATTGCCAGCACGAGGCCTTCTCTGCAGTCTCTCCCAGTTGTTTTGTTTTTGGAGGTTTCGCTTTTCCCATTATACATAGCTGCTTGTGCACATCTTGCATCAGTGTTAGCTGACGAGCAGACGAAAAGTGCACTGCAATGACAGGTCGCTTCTGAAACTGACGGATTACTGCAGGGGATTCATCCCGGGCGTTAAGCTCTACAGCCCACTGCCAGGCAAGGACGCCGTCGGGGATGGAAGGCAAGTATTCTTTCTTGCTTGTCTGTTTCTGCCCAGCTTGAACGAAGTGTATCCACACTGGCCTGTCTGTGCCCCCTCTGTTCACCAGCACGCTTGCTTAATCCACTGTGGCCAACAATTCGATGAACAGTTGATTGTGGCACGTGTGGATTAACCTTGCCCAAGGGCCACCTTGCTTGCAGACAATACACTTTCTAACGTCTGATAGTCGTTGTTCTTACGGGGGTACATGTTAGACGCGTTGATTCATCTCACTTGAACGGCATGGCGGCTGATAACTGGAGATCGTTAAGTGATCCAACCACGAAGCTTTGACAAAATGTTGTCATGTGCCAAATAGTGTTCCACGTAAGGAATGTCTGCAATCTCCCTTCACTTGACACCCATTTCTCGTGATGGGCAGTCTTGTGCACTCTCGTTTCGCCCTCTCCGTAAATAAAAGAGTTCCTTGGTCTACAGATAGAACCTCAACCGAACTCTGTCGCGGTGACAGAAATCCTGTTTATTGGACCAGACTTGTCCCATGACTTCCTTCAGTTAGATTAAAGCCTGCGCAGATTCGGCTGCGCTGCTGATCTTCCACATTCTTCCTTTTCTATATGCGAGTAGTGAGCCGCTGATTGTTTCACCTGGGATCTCGTGTAGCAACATTGCTAGTCAATATTTTACGACTTTATACCCCATTGTGTCAGACTTTAACGGAAGAACGAGCTTCACTTTCGTGCTGTACAACACTACGTCTAACGAACAGTTTGGCTTGGTGCTGCCTTACAATGTGTCTTCTAAACTGCCATGACTTCGTTTCACACCGGGGGCTTGACAGAGGAACCAACAATTGGATTCTGCGGTCACATGAGCCTGCCATACTTCCAGATGGAACATTCAGATGGACATCTAAGTATGTGTCCCTAAGATGCTCTTAAAACTCATTTTTCTCAATATTGAGACTGTCGGGTTGCGGCTGTTAAAACACATCGCTTGCAAATAGAAATAATTCCAGAAAGAACCTCTCACGAGCCTTCTGCGTTCTCTGTCTGTTTCTGCAGAACCTTTCTGCTCGACAAAGCAAATTCTGACTGGTTTTGGTGTGAGGCAACGCCTCGCACAAGCCTTCTTTCTCACTTCTGTCTGCTGTCTTGAACCGAGCATCCTTCTTCTGCTCTCTCACCTGTTCGATACGATTTTGCTTCATAGTCATTTGCATACCAGCTACTTTCTTCCTATCACTAAATTGTTGCAGGAATTAGAGGTACACAAACTCTTCGAACCTCCCTAGCTGGTCTTCTATTGTTTCGCCTAATTCTCTAACACGTGGTACAAAGTGCTATGCGGCTTCCCCCGTGATTCCTTCTCACTAGGGGAATTTACTATATCACCGATGGAGTCGGGGTCCAGTACTGCTTTGCAATGGCGCTGGTCTTTTCCGGAAGTATGTCTTCCTAAATAATCAATCCGCACTGACATAAAAATGTTAACAATCCAGAAACATCACGTCAAAACTGCAGATATACAGCATGCAACAAATACAGAAATATTCTAAAAGAACTACAGCCACACAGCATGTAAGGAATTCTGACAAATCATATAAGAGCTGCTATAATACAACATGTAAGAAACACATAAGGCATGAGAACACCTACATCGTGTAGCCACATCTGGCTTACGGCAAGCATGTCGTACAGTCCTCTGACTACGTCAGTACATGTGGGTTATGGTATGTAGGAATCGAAACAAGAAATGTAAGAACATGTTGCATGCAGAATACAGGACGTCGCCACCCACCCAGGTTTGATGCTCTAGGCAATTGTACGTTCAGTGTTTGCAATTGCTTTATGGACGAGAAGTCAACTTGATGTGGGTTTATCGGTTCTGGTTGTACCAGAAATGAAACGTAATAAAGTTATCATTGTTAGTACAATTAGAAAACATGCGAAACAGAGCAGACAAAAAGCTTATAAACACACGTGAAACAGGGCAGTTCTCAGGTCAAACAAAGGAAAATGTCCCTCACAGAGTAGGAGCAGCCATAATAATATCTGAAGAAGCAGATAAAGCACTAACAGAGATGGGAGCAGCATAGATATTGTTACTGTCTTTGATAACCTATGATTGACCATATAACTGGACAGATCGATGTGAAGAGAAGCAGAAGCAGACCACGAGAAATGATGCTGGATGGATTGCGACGGTGGCATGGACGAATATCAGCAACAGAGTTGATCCAGAAAACCAAGGACAGAGATCTGTGGAGAGTCATGAACGCCTACGCTAGTCGACACGGCACTTGATGATGATGATGATGATGATGATGATGATGATGATGATGATGATGATGATGATGATGATGATGATGAGTGATCAAGTTCAACAATAAATATTACAGTACCAGAAGCAGCACACGTTTCTCCAGAGAATCCCGACAGACAGTCTTTGCATTTGCCATCAACTACACCACATTTGTCATTTATGCAGTTTTTCGGACATCTCTTGTCACATAATTCCCCATAATATGGAGGTAAACATTCTGAAATATGTGGCATGTTAAACCATTAATATTTAGATACATATTCTGACATTGTTGACACTTGAAGGTGATAATGTATATGTGAACATTCTGAAATAAATGGCATACTAAACTATTATGACTGCGCACCTTGTTGTCTTGCCAGACGATAGTTTGTAAAATGGAGTTATACCTCTCCAGAACACAAACCCTGGGCTGAATGTAGAGACCATGTGTTGTCCATGCAGCATGATTCATCTCTCGGCCTGTCTAACTTACTCCAGAGGAAATGTCACACCAATACATCTGAAAAAAGACAAGCTGTAGAAGCTGCCGGATCAGCTAAGCAATGATCTAACTGTCCGCCTATCGGAGCTTCGATCCTAGACTAGTTGCCAACCAAGGATTAGGGTCTGGTCTGCCGTGCTATGACATTCAGTCTTTAGGTTGCATTTCCTCGCACTAGGATAAGGCTTGTACCCTCCCAATGGCGCTCCTCGTTGTCGTTGGCACAATGTTGAACTATTATAATCAGGCCACTATTATGAAATGTGGCGAGCAAAAACAATATTATGAAATTAAACCTTACGACATCAGTGCCAAATTACCACGATATAATAATGTAACTATTCTGCAAACTTTGACAAGAGAAAGATGTGATATGTGCGTACACATTATGAAGGCCCGTGTGTTACTAGGCCCGCTAGAGAAAACAGAACACTAAAACAGCGCCCTATGAAGCATGGTATAAAAGGTGATATAGGACGGGTTGTTCCCAGGTGTGTCCAGCCACACATCCATCTATCTATGAACTACCTATATACAAGAGAAAAAAAAGCGACTCAGCTAACCAAGTGGAACAGAAGCTCGTGTAGAAGAACTATGCCGCGTGCAGAGAAAGTCATACGGTGGCGGGGCACCGATTTTCTTCCTAGTTAATCCTTCCTGAGAAGTTTGTGAAAGTGTTTTCCAAATAAATCAGCGTATAGGTAACATGTATAGAATATAACCAAGGGGAAACAGAAGCAGGAAGGTTATAGAAGTTGTCAGCGCCTCACATGGAGATAATTTCACCAAGATATAGGGATATGTAGAGGGGATATAACCACCAGCTAGAACCCCGGTCAAGGGAAGGAACCATGATAGCTCGAAGGCTCGAACAATCTCGATCCTTCGAGAACTAGGTGTCAGTTGGCCCACGGCGTCATTGACCCAGGTGGAACCCTCACGAATCGTGCAAGAGCCACTTGCATCATACTCCGAAGTCATACTCCGTGTTCGTCCGACGCCCGTGAGACGAGCACTGGACAGCAGACAAGAAGCATGGTGTAGCTTAGGGGGGAACCAGATACAGAAATGATTTGAGTTTAAGATATAGTTGATTAATGATAGAGGTATGATGTGATAGATGTGTATTATAACTTGTGAATGCATTTGTATAGACTGTGATATTATGATGATATTCGCCAGAGAATAAATAAGACTCTTAAGACATATCATAGAGTTGGTTGCCTGTCCTGAACCCGAGTCCTGTTCCTAGAGTTGTAAGACTTTGACAGAAGTTAATAGCCAACAATACAATACTGGCTCCCCATGATCCCAGACAGAGTTGCCCATTGTCTGTGAGCGTGTACGGGAATCAGAAACATAACTAGGATACCGAGATTAATGTGACGAACCACAAGTCCCAGTGATGTGGGAAGACATTGATGGAGGAAATACTTCCTGGAAGAAGTGGAAAGGGTCCATAAGCACGAAGGTGGTCACAAGACACTGAAGACAGCGTGCACAATTACGAGTATGAGACAGGGAAACTGGCAGATGTCTGTGGTATCTACCTCGAGCTTCATGAGAGCCATGTTCTTCACAATACCTTATACATGAAGAGCTCGATGATGATTACGATGATGATAATAGCTAAATAAAGTATGCTGTACCGTCACACAGATCTCCTCGTCGGGTCCCTTTGCAGCTCAGGCATTGCCCAGATGTTTGCGAGCAGTTATTACCTAAACAATCCTTGGAACATGACATGTTGCATCCCTCCCCATACCATCCAACCTCGCATTCTGAAAACATAACATGTGTTTATATCTACATGTGATCATATGTTGACGGCAACCGCCTGGCAGACATCCGTGATGAGATGCCTTGGGGTGCCTCTCCTTGCAAGTGTAACATGAGTGACACATGTTCAGATTAATAGTAAGCAATATACGGTTTATTTGAATATATATATATATATATATATATATATATATATATATATATATATATATATATATATATATATATATATATATATATATATATAGAAGTAAGAGAAAAGTTACAAGAAATATGGTTGTCTGTAAGAAACAGTGATAGGGGAGATACCCACTCCCCTCCCCTCACCCGTATCCCTAACCAACACATCTTTGTCTGTAGCACGCGCATCCCGCACGTGGCAACGCTGCCGGCAACACGGATTAGCCGTATGGGTCAACGGTCAGCCAATTAAATAGCCAATATTTTAGATGTTTCGAATTCCTTGGACTGCAGCAGGGTAACTAACAACGACTGCCTGAGTCAGGCTAATGAAACTAGAACACTATATACAACAATAAGAAAGAGACAAACAGCTTTCTTTGGTCATGTGCTGAGAAGATCATTGTGACAACTGAAAAGATCGAGGGGAAGAGAGGCAAATACAGACCAAGAGAAATGATGCTTTACGGATTGAGACGGAGGCATGCAGAAATATCATCAGCAGGGTTGATCTAAACCACCAATGGCCGAGATCTGTGGAGAGCCATGAACGCATATACCAGCTGGCAGGGCACATGATGATGATGATGATGATGATGATAGTTCTAGTTTCATTAGCCTGTTTCAGGCAATCGTTGTCAGTTACTCTGGCAGCCCAGATAATTCGCAACATGCGTCTGAGGAACCACATCTCTGTTGCTTCTAATTTCTTCTTATTTCTTCTTGTTCATTCACATTCCGAGGTTCACCGTCTTATAAATATTTTTATATTTGCCACAGCAAAACTGGTTCTATATAGTATTTCAGCACTCTCTTTTTTACATTCATAAGTGACTTATTGCACAAGACACTCTTCATTTTCCGAACTGCAGCTTTTGCTTGCCCTATTCTGGTCTTAATCTCTGTTGTAAATATGCCATCTGAAGTTAGAAATGTCACAGGGTATTTAAAATTATCCACTTGGTTAGAAATTTTACCTTCTATTTCTATGTCACATTTTGGTGTCGCCAGTTTCTTTGATATCACCATTGTTACTGTTTGTTGGTACTTATTCCTTGGCAAGAATACGCTCAGTAGTTTGCCATTATGTTTTACTTTATCAAATTCATTCATTCAGTAGCATGTCCTTTGGAGAACTTCGCTCATACAACAACCTTCCGGAAAACTTCTCGATCACAAGCAAGATATCCTGCTTCCGGTAACCCATCTGGAGATCATCCGCCATATTCTGCACACATCCACTCTTTGGTCTTCCTCTTCCCCTATCCATAAGCATATACCCCTCCATTATTGTTCTCACTTGCGTGACTTTTCAAAAGACCAAACTATTTCAATTGTCTTTGTTTGATCGTCTTAATAACCCTTCGTCTTCAATATTCAGCTCTTGAAGTATGGATGCATTTGTTCTTTTCTTTGTTAAATATATTCTTAGAACTCGTCTATAACATTTATATTCAAATGAATTTATGCGCTGTTCAGTTTGCTTAGTAAGTGTCCAGGTCTCGCAGGCGTATGTTGCAATGGGAAAAATGTATGCTCTGAAACATCTAATTTTTGTAGTTTTATCTGTCGCACTTCACAATTTATTCAATTGTTTTAGTCTTTGAAGAGCAATAGACATTCCTGTTTTAATTTCTTTCATTGTATCACCAGTGTTGATAATCAATGACCCATGATATTCAAAATTTTCCAACACCTCCAATTTTTCCTCATTAACATATATTTCTTTCTCCATAGTAGTTTTATCTGTATGTATTATCTTTGTTGTTGCAATGTTAAGATGTTATTTGTGATTTTAAATATTCAATTTTTATTTTTATTTTTTTGTAATTAAATAATTTTTTTTAAATGTTGCATATCCCTTGCAGGACGTTGCAGTCAACACCAGCAGTTTTAGCTGATGTTGATGTACTTGGCACATTTTACGTTCAGTAGTTTGCCATTGCTTTCTGAACGACCGGCTCCCATACCAACACGTTATAACACAACGCGACACGGTCTGCTGCACAAATCGGTCACGGCTGCGTTTCGAACGCCTAGTAAGTGGCTTACGAACCGCGTTCGTAAGCCTTTGGCCACGGAGCGGGCTATTCAATTGGTTTGAGGTTATTAGGTTATCTATATCATTCTGTGTTGTGTATCATCAGTATATCCAATGTCAGGTATGTCATTATTATCGATATCTAGGTTATTATATGGCTCCCTGTTTATATCATTTCTGACATTTCGCATGATATTTTTGGCGTTCAGGTTAAACAAATATGGGGACAGTTTTGACGGACTCCTTGCTTGATGTCCAACCAATTTATGTCTCTCCATCTATTCTAACCGCTGCTTGTTGTTCTAGATAGAGCAATTGTATGCGTTGTATTACATGTGATTAAAAGCCCACATTTCTCATGATTTCCCAACGTTTCTAATGTTGAACACCACCAAATGCCTTTGTATAATCCACAACACACGAGAATAGGTTTACATTAAATTATCTGTATTTCTCTATTATTAAACTCATGTTGAGTATGCTATCTCTTGTTCCTCTTCCTTGTCTACATCTTGTTTGAATCACATTAATTTCTTCTTCTTTTTATCTTACGAAGTCTTCCCATTATGATTGTTTAGTAGAAGTTTACTTACGGAACAGATCAGGGCAACAGTTCTATAGTTGGTGCATAATTTCAGGTTGCCCTTTTTTGGTATTGTTCGAACGTAGTTCTCTTCCAATCGTTTGGCCATAAATCATATGTCCATATATTTTTTACACAATACGTGATATACGTGTATGCTTTCTTCTCCTCCCGCTTTAATTAGTTCAGTTGGTATCTCATCACATCTAGGTGATTTACAATTCCTTAGGTTCTGTATTGCCCATGCAATTTCATCTAATGAGAGTTGAGATTCTGTCTCTGCAATCAATGGTTCATGTATCTCATTCATATGCTCACTGTCATTCATATCATATATTCCATTGCCGTATTCTTACCATCTTTTTATAATTTGGTTTGATTCTGTTAAGGTATCTCCCAAGTTGTCACATATAAAATTTTATTGAGGTTGAAAATTTCGTGTAAATAACTTCATTTCTTTGAACATATTGTAATATCTTCCAGTCTTATGATATTGCTCTATTCTATTGCAGCAATCTTGTATATATTGATTTTCTTCCTTTATTTTGTTCTTTCTTACTTCTCGAGTTAAATATTTATACTTCATCTTGCTATTTCGGATTCACCTTCTTTCTGTTTCAGTTCCCTTCGTTGTTTTATTAATTCTAACGTGTCTGATGTAATCAATGACTATTGTTGCTTTTTCTTGGTCGGAGTTAGATCTTTCCCTGCAGTTATCAAGATATTTCTAGCTTGTGCTGCCATCAGGTGTCAATTCCTTCTGTATAGACATTACGACCCCAACACGACTCTTCACTTCTACGTCATATGCATCTGGTATTTTTTTTAGATCAAAACGAAGTGCCTTGGTCCTCGAGTAAGCTTTTTGAATTTTACTTTCACATCTGCTTCTAATAACAGATGATCTGTAGGACAGTCTGAACTTCATAAGGTCTTTGCCAATGTTATGCTTGATCTACATCTTCTTTGTATTAAAATATAATCTATCTGGTTTTTGGTAGTACTGTCCGGGGACCTCCGCGTGAAGAGTCTTCTTGGGTGTTGTTTAAAAAGTGTGTTAGTTATCGTTAACACATTTTCTGTGCAAAATTCAATTAATTTGTCACCTACATCATTTATATTTCTCAATCCGAAAAGCGTCTCTCATTTTCAGCTCTTCTTTTACCCACTTTTGCGATTCAATTGTCCATTATTATTGTTATGTCATTATGACCAATATTATGTAATGTGCCTTGCAGTGTGTTGTACAAATCTTTAATTTCGTTTTCCTCTGCTGTTGAAGCAGGAACATATATCTGTGTCAGAGTTGTGTTTTTTTTGGATGGTCTAACAGTGAGGATTCTATTACTAACCGGGTTATATCCAATTAAAGCTTTCGAGGTTATTTTATCTCAACAAAATGCCACTCCGCTCTGGCCTCCGACATCTCTAACAGAATATACGAAAAGACTTCTATTTTCAGTTGTAAAATGTCCTTTGCCCCTCCAACGATGCTCACTACTTCCTAAAATGTGAATATTTAACCTCTCAATCTCATGACATACTGTCTTAAGCTTTTCCTCATAAAGACTTCTCACATTCTAAGTTCCTAGTCTCACTCTCCTTTTTAGTCTGACACAGGGGATTTCCTTGATAACACAGCCGGGCTTAACTCCGTCATCACGATTACTAGTATTGGTCCCTGTGTCAAACTCTTCCCCTTATTATCTTATCTGCCTATCCTGGGGGTCTCACCGCCATATCTCTTTCTTATTAAGGTTTCTGTAATAGTTGTTCAGGTTTCTTGGCAAGTGTTGCTGAAGGTAGTTTGCCGCTGCTTTCCTTGTGGGCAGTGACTGTACTAGTCGGTGGTCAAAGCCATTGTCTCTACTAATGACATTATCTGCCTATCGCCGCAGAGTGCATGACCATAACCAACAATCATCTATCGGCTGCTCTCACGCTCCATCCACCACCTGCTTCCATGGCTTCACGTAACCCTGATAGGGGTGATAATCGGGTACTCCACCTTGCCCAAGGGTGTCCCGTAGACTAACGGAGGAAAGGAGGTGTCTTACATCTCCTTTGATAGGAGATACCCTTACCCCGCTGGCCGGATTTCATCAAAAGCCTCAGTATAATCTTTGAAACACAAATACATGTCTTTCTGTGACTATTGACTTTTCCATTGGTGCCCGTAATGTATATATCGCATGGTTGTACCCTTTCTTTCAACACAACAATAATGTTCTTCACTAATTTCAATTTTATTTTCTTTCTGGTTCTTCTGCTTATAATTTTTAGTAGAAGATTAGTGATATGGTTTATGAGGTTAATTGTACGAAAATCTTTCACATTTAATTGCTCCTGATCTTTTTGGCATAGCTATGAATACAGATTGCAACACATCGCTGGGTAAATATCCATTGCTGTAAATATCATTCAGCATTTTGGTTAATATATCTACTCCAAATTCTCCCAATACTTCTAATTCTTCTATTGTGATTTCATCTGGCCCAGCTGTTTTTCATTTCCTCACATGTTTGACAGCGTCAGCGATTTCTTCTTTTAGAATAGGTGGACCTTCTAAGTGGCTTTCTTCGGTTAATTATTCCCTTTCTCAATCATATAATTCTCCAATGTACTCATTCCACCTCTTCATTTTAGCATCTTCCTCTAATATATTTCCTGTTTTTGATTTCAAATGCCCTGTATTTATTCTTATTTTCTTATTTTTCTTCCCGTGAGCTCACTGATTTGTCTGTGCATATGTTTTTTATGTTTAATGGAATTTAATTCATTATTTTATTTATTTATTTATTTATTTTTTGCACAGCTCTTTATACCAACTTTCTTTTGCCTTCACACATGTATCTCTTATTTCTTTATGTATCTTAGCATATTCCTGTTTGACAATTTTACGCTTGTTTATTTTGTCCACCAGCGTTAAAGTTTCTTCATTCATCAAACTGTTCCAAGCTTTTTGTTTTCTCTTCGGTAATATATCTTTGCTAGTTTGATGAAAGGAGTCCCTTAACATTTCCCATTGTTCACTTATATTTTGTATTTTAGTTATTATATTGTACCTGTTTTTCACAGTCACTGTGTATTATTCTTGAATTTCTTTATCTTCTTTCAGCAGTTCTCGCCGCGTCGGTAACTTAAGGGTATGTGAGCAGGTCGCTCAGAAAGCAATGGCAAACTACTGAGCGTAATCTTGCCTAGTACATCAACAGCAGCTGAAAAATGCTGTTGTTGACTGCAACGTCCTGAAAGGGATATGCAACAAGACAAAACTTTCAGAACCTCTTTATTAAGTATCACGTTCTTAACCATTTTTTCCATCTCTTTAATCTTACTTGTAATTGTCCACATAGAGCGCATGTTCACTATTACAGTCAGCACCAGGTATTGTCTTTACAATAGTTACAGCATTTAAAAATCTTTTATTAATAAATATGCAGTCAATTGGTTGCGTATTTTCCTGTCAGGGCTTTACCTTGTGCATAGACGTCTTTTGTGGTGTTTAAACCATGTGTTTCCAATTATCATATCACTGATATTTACCCATTCTATTAGTTCTTCTCCTCTTTCATTTCTTATACCAAAACGATAATTCCCCACTACATCCTCCATTTTCCTATTTCCTACCTTTGCATTAAAATCTCCAAGTATTATTTTTATTTCTTGTGATCCACTTTGAGCCATCGCCATTTCTATTTCATCTCAAAAGTGTTGTATTTCTTCACCACTACTGCTTGTTGTTGGTGCATATACTTGTATAATATTTATATCTGTTGGTTTGCCTTTAAACTTTACCATAATACCTATCTGAACTACACCAGTATCTATTAATTGACTCGGCTGTTTTTTGTTTTTTTTTGTGGTCAAATATTTTTCCTACACCCTTTTCCCACAGGATAACTTATTGTGTGATTGTCAGCTATAATTTTTTTGCCCGATCCCTTCCATCTCATCCCACTTACGCGTAGTATATTCATTTTCATGCTATTCATCTCTATTAGAACATTGTTCAACTTTCCCAGCTCATGTCATGTTTTAACATAACATGTTCCTACTCTAAATTTATGTTAGTTATGGTTTTTCCATCAGTAGCTCGATGACGGTCTGGTGTCACCTGTGGCTCATGACTGTCCCTATCGACGAGGATGTCCTAAGACAGCCATTAGCGTCGTTTACTAACTCTTACATACGTATTGCCATTAAGTATTTGGGAAAATAATGTACTGGTTTCTCCTTCCTTCCACATCCACATGGTAGTCTTATACCTCTACCTTTCACAGCCATTTCAGACTGTAAGTGTAAGCTCGTAGAAAAACTAAGAAGTATAAACGGACTGACAGAAAAAGAGAAAAGAAAAATCACAACAACAGAAATGAGGTTCCTGAGAAGAATACTCAACGTATCAAGAAGAGATAAGATCAGAAATGAAGAAATCAGGACTAAAGTGGGGGTTAAAGCTGCTCTAGATTTTATTAGAAAGCAGCAAGTCAAATGGTTTGGCCATGCAAGTAGGCTACCAGTCAACAGCATGCCACAACAGGCAATGACGTACAGACCAGATGGAAACAGAGGAAGAGGCCGACCACGTAAACGCTGGACGGAGGGAATAACAGAATCCATGGGAATGTCGATATACGAAGCCCATAACCGGGCACTCTCACGAAGTTTATACTTCACCTCGACACCGCAAGGTACAAGAGGAACATGATGAGATGAGATGAGATGAGTGTAAGCTCTGCTCAGCTGTAGAGTTGTCTACTTATTCCGGTGGATACTCGGTCACCAGGACTGCTTTAGCCACACCGTGAAGTGTTTCCCACCCTCTACCACGGGGAGGTGCAGATGGGATTTTCCCTTCCTAAAGTTATGGTCTATGATGGCCAACACTCTTCAGTACGTTTATAGGAATTTATAGCTTTAATTAATATTGTTGATCCTTATGATTTATTTCAGATTTAATGCAGATGGTGTAACAAAATTGCCTGACAGTCTCTCTCCACTTTCCCTAAATTGAAGCTTGAAGCAAAATAGTAAGCAGTATTCGTCCTAACTTCTATGTAATTGACCAAACCGGGTTCCCATACACCGATTCAACTTGACCAACTCTATAACCTCATTAGCATAGATCTTTCTAGAAGATTAAGACAGGTAGTAATCAGTGGATCACACGGTGACCTTAACTTCTTCTTCTTCAGCGTTCCGAGCCATTGAGGTTCTTTGCTGCAGATGCAATCCGCCTCCATTCGTCCCTCTGGTTGACCTTCGCTTGCCAGACGTTGATTCCAAGTGCTTGTGACCTTAACTGGTAACCCAAAATTACCCGGAAGAGCCGAGATTATCTTAGCTCCGCCTCCCCGTAGCCATTGTTGTAGAATTGTTGACAGTGTGTGTCAGATCGTGATTCAAATCGGACTGCTGGGGAAGTTGCTATAAGTAATTGATTCGAGTCAATTTTAAAACGAGCTCCATCAAATCATCAATAAGGGAATTGATTTCTTACCTGAAAGTAATTGTGATTATTAGTTAGTTAGAGATTTACTGCACAATCACAGACAACGTTCTAGCAGCTAGTCTGGGTTAGTTAGAGATTTACTGCACAATCACAGACAACGTTCTAGCAGCTAGTCTGGGTTAGTTAGAGATTTACTGCACAATCACAGACAACGTTCTAGCAGCTAGTCTGGGTTAGTTAGAGATTTACTGCACAATCACAGACAACGTTCTAGCAGCTAGTCTGGGTTAGTTAGAGATTTACTGCACAATCACAGACAACGTTCTAGCAGCTAGTCTGGGTTAGTTAGAGATTTACTGCACAATCACAGACAACGTTCTAGCAGCTAGTCTGGAGTAGGCAAGCGCAGATGACGTCGCGACCAGCTGTGCGTTAGAATGCCAATGACCCATTATAATTAATATAGTTGAACCCAAGACAATCCTAGTGCATAACAACTAAAGAATGATCTACTAATGGGATTAATGAAAGGGGAATAAAGGAAACTAGCTTCCTAAAGACATAAGCTTCAAAATAAAACCAAACTCGTCCTAGTTCGCTGACGTGCAACATTCAACATCATGTGTCAGACCAGGTGACGCAATGATTTACTTATGAACGCTTTCTAACAAATAGCTCTACTATACAAGACATACTTTTATATAGAAAGATAGAGAACTCTACTTCTATATAATGAATACATACACTAGAGCAATCCTGTAACCTCCTAGCTAATAATGCAAGGATCTGTAATCACTACCTGTATTCTTTAAACTTGTAGTAGTACTTTACCAACCCACCAAAAGGGATTGGAAATAAAACCACGCATTGATTACCTAAATTAATGAAGAAGGCAAAGGTAAAATTTGGCGATAAATCACGCGTGTACTGAGAGCTAAAAGGGTGCCAGAACATAATACAAAACCAGGGTACAACCTATAACTCATGATGACAGCCAACTCTGCTTCTTTTATCTAGATTAAGGACTCTA
This sequence comes from Cepaea hortensis, assembly GCA_963921405.1. NCBI lineage: Eukaryota > Metazoa > Mollusca > Gastropoda > Stylommatophora > Helicidae > Cepaea > Cepaea hortensis. The sequence goes on along the minus strand of OY992892.1, from coordinate 97,881,465 downwards.
AAGGAACATTTCTTTGGTCCAAGTTAAATGCTTTGTCCAGAAAGCCAGAATCTTTGGGTCTAATAATAATTATGCCAATTATAAATTACAATCTGAAATTTAAAAAAAAACAAACAAGGGGGGGGGGGGAGTTATACTGTCATGTTGAGGCTGACTTGCCACACACACTACCGTGGGAATGACTTGCCACACATACTACCTTGGGAATGACTTGCCACACACACTACCGTGGGAATGACTTGCCACACACACTACCGTGGGAATGACTTGCCACACACACTACCGTGGGAATGACTTGCCACACACACTACCGTGGGAATGACTTGCCACACACACTACCGTGGGAATGACTTTCCACACACACTACCGTGGGAATGACTTGCCACACACACTACCGTGGGAATGACTTGCCACACACACTACCGTGGGAATGACTTGCCACACACACTACCGTGGGAATGACTTTCCACACACACTACCGTGGGAATGACTTTCCACACACACTACCGTGAGAATGACTTGCCACACACACTACCGTGGGAATGACTTGCCACACACACTACCGTGGGAATGACTTGCCACACATACTACCTTGGGAATTTGTATATATTCGCAGGTCCCCTAAGTGAAGATTATGGATTGACAACTATCAGGAATGTTGTTGTTGTTTGTCCATCAAGAATGATGTTGACCATTCATTTCATCTAGTGGGGTTGAGAGTATGGAGCCGTGGGTTCTAAGATGGCTGATAAGGCCTAATTTGGCTCGAAATGTTCTTTGACAATGTGGACAAAGAATGCTTGGCGTTTCTGGAGGAGGATTTCCTGCCGTGGTTTTTCTGTCCTGCCTTTTCTTTACAGCTCTTACAGTCCTGGTTGCCTCACACATGACTGCACCCTTGCGTAATGATGCACGCCACGAATTTCGGTCTCTGGCTGCAGTCTCCCAGGTGTCATGATGAATTCCAAAAGCATTCAGAGAGATTTTCAGTGTCTTTAAAGCGTTTTCTCTGGCCACCTTGGGAGCGTTTACCACAACGCAGTTCGCTGTAAAAAATTCGTTTAGGGAGCCTGTGATCTGGCATGCGAGTCAAGTGACCAGCCCAACGAATCTGATTCTTCATCAGTAGAGTGTGGATACTGGGCATGGACGCTCTTTCTAGGACTTCAGTGTCTGTGATCTTGTCTTGCCATTTAATCTTCAATAGCTCCCTAAGGCAGACTGTGTGGAAGTGGTTTAATTTCCTAGCGTGTCGCTGATAAACAGTCCAGGTTTCACAAGCATATAGCAGTGTGGATAATACAACTGCTTTGTAGACTTTTAGCTTTGTTTGCAGGCTTATTCTAGTTCTGTCCCATACATTCTTGTACAGTCTGCCAAAGGCCACACTGGCCTTGGAGATTCTTGCATTCACTTCGTCATCAGTTGTGGCAGCTTGCTTGTGACACAGTGCTGCCAAGATAGGTGAATTTGTCCACAACACTTAGTCTATGACCATTCACTTTGATATTCGGCACAGTGTGATTATTCCCTGGAGCTGGCTGGTACATAACTACAGTCTTCTCCAAGTTGACATTGAGCCCAAAGTTGGCACAGGCATGTGAGAAAGCTGAAACATTATGTTGCATGTCCACCTCTGAGTTGGCGTATAGAGCGCAATCATCAGCAAACAGGAGCTCTCTGACGGTGTCGGTGCTAATTTTGGTTTTAGCTTTCAGGCTTCTGAGATTGAATAACTTTCCATCCATGCGGTAGTTGATGTCTATTCCAATGTCGTCGTTCTCGGAGGCATTCATCAACATGGCTGAAAACATGAGGCTGAACAGTGTTGGTGCCAGGACACATCCTTGCTTCACTCCATTGGTGACAGGAAAGGGTTCAGACAGTTCACCATTTTCCTGTACTCTTGCCTGCATGCCATCATGAAATAGCCGCACTATTTGGACAAACTTTCGTGGACAGCCATATTTTGCCATGAACTTCCACAGTCCTTCTCTGCTGACTGTATCAAAAGCCTTGGTAAGGTCAATGAAATTGGAGAACATTTCGCATTTCTGTTCCTGACATTTCTCTTGCAGCTGCCTTGCAGCGAAAATCATGTCAACAGTTCCACGTTCTTTTCTGAAGCCACATTGACTCTCAGGAAGAAGACCTTGATCGAGATGGGCTGTGAGGCGATTGAGAATAATTCTGGCTAGTATCTTCCCTGCAATTGAAAGCAAGGAGATGCCTCGGTGGTTGTCACAGGATTGGCGGTTTCCTTTACGTTTGTAAAGGTGGACTATTGACGCGTCCTCGAAATCTTGTGGCATGGTCTCGTTCACCCATATGTTTGTAAAGACTTGGTGAAGCTGCTCTGTTAGGACCGGCCAACCTGCCTTGTATATCTCTGCTGGGATGGAGTCAGGACCAGGTGCCTTGCCGCTGGAGAGTTGCTGGATGGCTTTATTTACGTCCACTATGGTTGGCAGGTCATCAAGTGTCTTATTGGTGGGAACTTGAGGAAGGCAGTTGATGGTTTCATCATCAAAGAACGAAGTTGCATTTAAGATGTTGCTGAAATGCTCTGCTCAGCGTTGAAGGATTTCTTTCTTATCGGTGACCAATGTTCCCCCTTCTGCACTGAGGAGGGGAGCTATGCCTGGTGATGTAGGACCATAGACCACTTTCAGTGAGTCGTAGAAGTTTTTCATGTCATGTCTGTCAGCAAAGCCTTGAATTTCATCAGCTTTGCTGCTCAGCCAGGAGTCCCGCATGTGCCGAAGTTTCTGCTGCACTACTCTCTGAATGTTCTTGAAGGCATCCTTTTTTATGTTGACTTCGAGTCATTCAAATGTGCCTTGAGGAGAAGATGTTTCTCGGCCAGCAATTGGTTGATGTCTTCGGAAATTTCCTCAAAGCAGTCTTCATGCTTTCGGGGAGCTGGACCCAGGATTTCCATAGCAGTATTGTAAATTATGTCCTTTAGGGCTCTCCATTCTGTTTCTGTATCCTGTTTAGCAGCAGAATTGGGCTTGAGGTGGTCTTACAGCATATTTTCAAACGACTACTGCATTTTCTTGCTGTTTAGGCGGGTGACATTTAGTTTTTTTTTGGTTTTTTTTGTGTGTGCATTTTTACCCCTTGAGGACGCCGTGGTGGCCTGATGTGAATGTTTATTTTCGAGACAATGAGACGCTGGTCTGTCCAACATTCGGCACCACACATGGATTTTGTTACCCGAACGTCTTGTCTGCCATTTCTCCTGACTATGACATAGTCAATGAGGTGCCAGTGTTTCGAGCGAGGGTGCATCCACGATGTCCTATTTCTCATGGGGAGACGGAAACTTGTGTTGGTAATCAGGAGATCGTGTTCGGCACATGTCTGAAGGAGGAGGAGTCCATTGCTGTTACAATTTCCGACTCCGTGCTTCCAATAATGCCACTCCAAGAGGTGGTGTCCGTGCCTACTCTGGCATTGAAATCCCCAAGGCGTATAAGTTTGTCTCCTTTGGGAACAGAGGTTAATACATTGTGCAGGTCCTCATAGAACTTGTTCTTGACATCATCTTCGCTGGTCATAGTTGGTGCGTAGACACTCACAATGGTTGCATGCTTCCTTCCATTCAGCAGGGGCAACTTAATCAGGAATGTTACGTTCATGAAGAATATACATATTCGACGAAGTTACTGGACGCTAAACCCCATTCTGTCAAAGGATATGGACACCGTATGCATCTGAAGTTGATCAATGCCTATTCCATTTTACGGACGTCAACAGTCTTTAAATCCAATGTCATGCACGCCTGATAATCCTGAATCTCCAATGAAGGACTGCATCAGGGACTTTAGTGAACATCCACAGATCCTAATTATCCCCAGGTGACTGCGAGGCACAGGCATTATCAAAGACGATTGCCAAATCCCTCCTGCCTCCTTGCACAAACTGGTACAGCTATTATTATTCACGGTTGAATTTTGTTCGAATTCCTCTAATTGGGAATAAGACTACTATGTAAATCAGTGAACAACTATCGCACCAGGACATGAGAAAATTGCTCAATAGCATTAGCAGTGATCGTGAAGATCTGTACGAACGAAGCTGTACTGCTGAACGCTCAAAATCCACGATTGAATCAATAGCCAGCTTAGCATCAGAAGAGGCAATACCAGAAGTGATACAAGTTGAGTGCAGAACAGTCGATAGCCGGGACGATTCCTGGGAAGACTATCATCGAACCAGTTGAAGCTTTTTAACCGATCTGACGGACATATACACGGATGTGCCCGTCTATGACGGAACTGCTAGAACCATTCTGAGCTTCTGCACATTCCTACTAGTCGTTCTCGTAGCCTAAAAAAGTGGCTTAAAAGTCGACAGGGTCGACTTCATTGCACCGGGTTTTATCCCATATGGCTCGGTCTCTTTCCGCAGCACGGAAAGCGTCGCACAAAGCACGAACTCCGCAGCTTTTAGCTACGGCCCACAGGAGTCTCCGAAACATTTAACTCGTAAACCGAAGGACGCGGCCCGGAATCGAACCCACAAACTTCGGAGCACGAGTCAAACGGCTTGACCACTTCGCCACAGAGACTGCCCTCTCGTAGCCTACCTTGTCTATACAAAAACTTCTATGCTATGTTGTGTGTTGTTTGGTGCGTTATTTGAGTTAATAAACGTAACAAAACCGAGAGACATGAGTTACGTTCTGAGAAACAGCCTAGGTTGAATGACGGGTGTATGTGTTGTAATTCCTGCAGACTCATCATTTAAGTACTTCTAAGATAGATAGGTGATATCCTTGTTCAATTCTAAATCTAACCCCAATATAATTGGTACAGATGGTCAGATATCGTGTTGTTTATTGGTAACGTTTCTTTCAGATTTGTGTCTATTGGTGTTAAATCATTTGTTATTCCCTCTAATTTATCAGAATGAACGTAAATTGTCAGATGTCGTTCTGGTTATCATGTATGATTTATTACAAGTTCACGTCTTGGGAAGTTAGAATGTTTTATGGCTCGCTATGATCTGATTCAGGTGTACTTTCCTAGTGATGTGTATAATTTATGTGTAGCGCATGGGCGGTAAAAACCTAGATAGAATTAGAGGGTGTGGTGAGCTTGAGACTGTTATCTTTTAGTATTGTTTGTGGCTTCTGTGCTTGAATTTCTCATTCTGCCTCTCTCTCTCTCTCTCTCTCTCTCTCTCTCTCTCTCTCTCTCTCTCTCTCTCTCTCTCTCTCTCTCTCTCTCCTTGTTTTTCCAGCGCGTTTCTGATGCATTTCACATAACTTAATTTTACACCTGTATTTTTTTCAGGACTTTCCATGTATGACATTTGTGACACAACCTTGGTAACCAATAAATCATCTAAACCATTTATCCCACGTCTCTTCCTTATTTTTGTTTTTAATATTCGCATATCCTTTACAGCAGGGGTGGGCAAACTACGGCCCGCGGGCCGCATGCGGCCCGCAAAGTGATTTTATGCGGCCCGCGAGGGCATTTAGAAATAAAAAAATTTAATTCGTTTTTAAGTTATTTTGTTATTTAAGTTATTTTACAGAATTTCGTGTACCGTTATGATGAGTGTCAATAACAAACATAAGATTGAAGCTGAATGTTTTTAATGATGAATGGACAACTAAGTACTGTTTTATAAAAGTTGGTAGCAAATCAGTTTGCTTGTTGTGTCGTGAGTCAGTGGCTGTCTTCAAGGAGTACAACTTAAAAAGATATTATCAAACAAAACATTCCGATTTCGGATACAATTTAACGACCGAAGAGAAGGAAAGGAAATGCCTTGAGTTGGTGAAATATTTGGAGAAACAGGAAAATCTTTTCACTAAACAGTCTTCAATTCAAGATGCTGCAACTCAAGCTAGTCTTGTGCTGTCACACAGAATTGTAAAACAGAACAAGCCATTTTCTGATGGCGAGTTCATCAAGGAATGTTTGCTAGATGCAGCAAACATTATTTGTCTTGAAAAAGAAAAAAAAACAGATTTGACAACATTACTTTATCAAGGAGAACTGTGGTCAGACGTGTTGACAAGATCAGTAAAAATTTGATGCATAAACTTCAAGATGCAAGTAAGCAATTTTTGTGGTACTCTCTTGCATTGGATGAGAGTACCGATGTACTGCCCAATTATTGATATTTATACGTGGAATAAACACTTCTTTCAAACTCACTGAAAAGTTACTGAGTGTTGAGTCACTCAAAGACACAACCACAGGCCATGAGTCAATGCTGTTACTAACTGTATTGAAAGAACTGGGTTGGTTTGGAACAAGATGGCAAGTGTTACAACTGACGGAGCTTGTGCTTTGACTGGAAAAAAATGTACGTCTGGTAAAGTTGATAAGTGATCAGATAAAAGCAGAATATCCAGACCACACATTATTACCACTTCACTGTGTGATTCATCAAGAAAGTCTGTGTAAAACTGTTTTGAATACCAAGCATGTTATTGCCCAGTTGTCAGTTTCATCAACCTCATCAGATCAAGAGGACTTAATCACAGACAGTTCAAGTCATTACTTGGAAACTGAACATTCCGATGTCATGAACCACACCACTGTTCGATGGCTGAGTCTCGGCAAGGTGTTGAGGCGAGTGTGGGAACTCAGAGAAGAAATAGTGATGTTCCTAGAGATGAAGGGCATTGCATGTGACTTTAATACTAACATTGTCAATAAAGAGTGGCAGTTAGACTTTATGTTTGCCATTGAAATTATGGAAAAGTTAAATGAACTGAATGTCAAACTTCAGGGCAATGGTGTGTTTGCACATGCATTGTATGTATATGTAAAATCATTTCAGGCACAACTCTCACTGTTCCCCAGACAAGCAAGAGAAAAAAGATTGTGTCACTTCCCTTTGCTGAAACAAGAAACCATTTCTGGTGAAATGACTGAAAAATACAAAGCCCAAATAGATGCATGGATTGAAGAATGTGGATGGAGATTCCAAGATCTCAAGAAATTAGAGCCAAAGTTCAATATTCTCAGTTCATCTTTTAGTGCAGAAGCTAATACAGCCACAGTAGGAGCTGCTTTGCTTTACTTACAAGCAGATCATGATCTGAAAGAGAAATTCAAGACAGATGGTTTGCTGGATTTCTGTGGATCTTTATCACAAGAATCATTTCCGAACTTGAAAATCTTTGCAGCTAAACTATTATCATTATTTGGATCAACATACATTTGCGAAGAAGTAATCTCTTGCAAATCTAAGAATAGGTCTTTATTGTCGGACTGCAACTTGCATGCTTTCATGCGAATTTCAACAAGTAAACTTGCTCCAGATTTCAAGAATATTGTCAAAAATTGCAAGCAGTTACATACATCTCATTAGAAATCAACAACTGCAGTGACAATGTAGTCACTGTGTGTCTAAATTAAAGCCATTGATAGATAATAAAGAATATTTGTTATAATAACAAGTTGTAAAATCGTGTTAACAAATTAATAAAAGTTTTTCTCCATATTGTCAAATATAATGTTTAAGTGTATAAGTAAAATAAAATTGAAATAATTAGTTATTTATACTGCTTAATTAATAACCTATAAATAATCAATAATTACTTATTGTGATAGGTTGCTGTAAACAAATGGATATATTATATATATATGCGGCCCGCCGATAGCTTTACATGTGTCAATGCGGCCCTCCGCACGAAAAGTTTGCCCACCCCTGCTTTACAGGATATCGCTGTCAACAACAGCATCTTTCGGCTGTCTATTGATTTCTTATAGCTGTATATAATGCCCTTCTGCCATAAGCCTGTGACAGACAATGGTTGTAGGTTTCTCTCACACTCACATTCATTCGCAAAATCCACCTCCGGACCACAATTCAGTTGCTTCCAACCTCTTCCTAATTTGTTCATTCATGCTCTATGATTCACGGCCATACAAGAAAATCGGTTCTACCCAACATATATATCATGCCCATGCTAGGCAAGCAACTTTTGCCCACATTCAGACAATCTGGTCAGATAGACTGACACAAACTGGACCTCCCTGGAGATTATAGATAGACACATATTTATAATTACAAACTGTCATCACAGACAGTCGAACCTTTGCAAAGTAGTCCAGTGAAGCGAATGGAGCAGGGGCACTCTCCACTGGTGACGTTGCAGTTATCATTGCAGCGGGCAGGGCATGTGGATGTACAGTTGTCACCGAACGTGCCTGGTGGACATTCTGAAATACGATGAGACGAATGCACAGATGAAAGACATGAGAATAATGCAAAGAAAAGGAAAGCTATGAAAAAAAAATCAATTACTTATCTCAGTATGCCAGGCTGTGTTCAACCCACTATTATAACGAGAGATTGATAAACACGGCTATTGTTGGAGTTTCACCTGTGTAAGAATGCACGACAAAGTGAGGCAATGTGAAGGAAATAGACCGACCGTCGGGGGTAGTTGTGTCCAGTTACATCTGTCGAAGAACGGACGACAAAGTGAGACGACGTGAAGGAAACAGACCGTCAGTCGAAGTGGCTGTCAAAGCAATGGTTCCCCGTAGTGAATGGGAATAACGAAGATACAAACAATAGATTGTACGATGTATTACCTAGCATATTTCGCTGCATCACGCCAGGTACATAAAGTTTCACACAACATCATTAAAATAACTAGATAAATCCTTCAAGGCGAAATATACACATGTTCGCACAGTATTGTCAATTGACTACCAGGGTAATTTTAAACTGACCAATATGCTTATCTTTTTGCACAAAACTGGCCTATGTAGATTAATCATTATGGTTTCTGGACATTTTAACAAAGGACTGTTTTGCGTATTGAACAATACGCGAAAGTCACTGGCTCTGTCAATCACATGACCGTTTTCCAGAGCAATTTGGAGAGAGGAATTTGAAGCTCTGAAGAATGTCGTAAACATGAATGAGTACTTGTAATATAATGGAAGCATCTCTACAATCTCCTAATATTGACATTTTAAGTACCATTATTTAGGGGGGGGGGGGAGAGAAACGGCGCTAGACTTGACCTCTGCGACGTCAACTAGGTTCAAATGAAAAACCAAAATTTGGTCTAGTATCCGGCCAGACCGGCGGTTGATTTTAAGAAAAAAGTTAGTAGTCCAGACTGCCCAGTCAGAGAACAAAGACCGCACATGTCAAGCCTTCCCTGCAAAGCCAGCTCAATATATGTCACTCTCTGGAGCTTAGCTCTGGAAAGGCAAGTGGTGGTTTTGGAAATTATCACCAAACTGGGTCAACAGCCGGTAGTAAGTGATTGTCACAGCCTCACATTATACGGTAAACTAACATAAGTTAATATACACGGGCAAAGGGCTACAACTCCCGCCCAAGGGAAAGAAGTAAGACACTCGAAGGCCAGAGTAATCCAGAGCCTTCTCGAAGGACTGGTCAGTGAGTCCACTGTCCCGTGGACACTGATGTGGCCCGCCTATTGCGGGGTCCACGAGGAACTCGGATAGAGTTACCACCCGTGTCGGATTGCAACACGTGTGAACCGAGAGAGACAGACAGGACGTCGGCGAGGCAACAGGGCCTGCCTTAGAGGGACTTAGTAGTTCAGACCCATGTGTATTTAGGGTCATAGACATATGCTAGATAGTTTGCATAGAATGTTTGTTATAACCATGTATGATGTTAAACCACTGTGATAAGCAACTTATCAGTGCGGGCTTGTTAAATCCACTTCGCCAATGCACTGTATACCTAAGTGTCAATAAATGTTGCTATATTATAGTTAACGGAGTTATTGTTGCCTGTTTGAACCCGCTTTCGGATCCCCTAGAGATCCAACACTGTAACAGGCTTTTTGGGGGCCAAGCTCCGGTTTTGGCACAAGCTTTACGTTCAGACGGCTATTGATTGCCAAGTAAAAAATTAAGTAAATACTATCAAATTTATTACTGAACATATTCTTATAATTGTGTAGCTATCTAGTAATGAAATAGTATTAGTATTAGTCCCTCTGCAGATAAATACCCATTGATGTGAATACTATAAAATTTGACATGACTGTGACATTTACTTGACTGTTACTAATTTTTTTTGATCCTACAAGCAGATTGTTCCGCGAGTTGTGGTGTATGTAACCTATCTTCAAACAGTGGCGAGAGAACGAAACAACATTCGCAAGTTCAGGAAATATAAGATGAGTTTCATATCATGCCCATTGCAACCCTAAGCGGTACTTATCATCCTCCATCCATGTAACATTATTGTTTTGCATTGATTTGTATGTATATTCATAACCTTGTAGCCAACAAAACTTTGCATTTGTATTTGCACATGTAAACATTAAGGGAGATAACTAACTTTTCTACTCCCCAACATTTTTCTAAGGGATTTAACTTCATTAAAATTACCAACAAGTAAAAGACAAGATGTCTACGTTAGAAAAATGTATTGAGTTAGGTATGAAATTAGGTTATAAAGAAGAAAAACTGTCAGAATGGGCACAAAAGACACACGCAGAGAACATTGCCCGTGAAGAAAGAACGATAGAACGGGAAGAGAAAAAGATGCAATCAGAACAGGAAGAAAAGAAAATGCAATTGCAGGCAGAAGAAAAGAAAATGCAATTGCAGGCAGAAGAAAAGAAAATGCAATTGCAGGCGAAACAAATGGAGCTTGAGGCGGCGGCTAAACTAGCCCAATTGAATGCCGATACACAAATAAGACTAAAGCATATGGAGATTGATTCCAACGTAGAAATATCTGTAAATAAACTGAGAAGCAAGGAGGAGGAACAAAAATATAATAAGTATAAAGGCCTTGTGAAAGCATTTTGCTCAGGAGACTCTATCAGTGCATACCTGGAAAATTTTGAATGTCTAATGTCTTACCATAAGGTCGAAAAATCAGATTGGTCATTTATTTTAATGAGAAACTTAGCTCTGGAACCCTTGAAAGTAATAGAGACAGTTCCACAGGATATGAGAAAGGATTATGATTACTTAAAGCAACGAATACTCCAACATTTCTCATTAGATACAGCAGGTTACCAACAACAGTTCGCAAAATTATCCCCACAACCTAACCAAACCTTCATTGACTACGTGTCTACAGTTCAGGATGTTTGCACAAAGTGGATTAACTCAGCTAAAACTAACAACAACCATGACAAACTAAAAGAACTCATTATTATTGACAAAATAGTTAATACAATCCCAACACCTTTTGCTAAGTTTTTAAAACAAATGGACTGTAAAAGTATTCAAGATGTAGAGACAAAGGGGAACGCATTTTTCACAGCGAACAGAGATATTTTCCAATTAAACCTAAGTCAAAACGAAACAGCAGCAGTTGTAAACACTAGATACTCGAAACCAACTGAAAGCAAGTTTAAACCACGCTCGAATGTCAGGAAGCCAGTTAAGTGCCAATATTGTAGTTTGACTCACGAAGAATACGCGATGTGCGATAAATCGCCCAACTATCCACATCATCTCAAAATGATTGTGGAGAAGCAAAAGAACAAGATAAATGCGTATCAGAGAGCGGTCAAATGCTATTTTTGCAGCAGCTTTGGGCACTATTCTCGTTTTTGTGAAGGCCGAAAGATACTGAAACAAGCCAATGCTGCACTAGTTGAAACTTCATCAGACGAAGATATTGAATTACTGAATGAGTGTGACAATCAAATCGAAAGCTTGAGTGAACTAGGAAATGCCGTGCAAATTATTGACACCATTACAGACAATAAATGTAACACCTGTATGAAATTCCAACTTGACACAACATTACTATGTGGCCACACCATTCCTATTTCTAATGAATTGGCCAATGCTGCCTTATCTTCTACAGGCAAGCTAAATTTCTCAACAGGGTTTGTAAACAACAAAAAGTGCACATTAATCCACGATTCCGGCGCAACGCTATTTGGAATTGAGAAAACATTAGTCAACGACAAAGACTACACACACAAACACGTATCTTGTCGCACATTCGCAGGCACCATCGAAAAATACCCCCTTGCTCTTGTCGAAGTTCGCACACCTTTCATATCAGGACGAGTATTGTGCGCAGTACTCGAAAATCCTGTCGCTGAAATTATACTTGGAAATCTGCCCAACATACGATCGTGCTCTGAAAAGGAAATCAGAGATTGGGAGCAGAAAAACGGTATCCAGAACCCAAACAGCGATTCTAGAGAGAAACACCACTCGTGCTTGTCTCAAACTGCCAAAAGCACAAGGGAGACAACCAATGAAGTAATTCAAAAAGAATTCACCGAGGTGCAGAATGCAGGGGCAGTTGAATCTGTCAGTAATACAACCAACTTAAAACCTCGAACGGAGGATGCCAGCGATCCACAAACAACCAAGCCTGTAGATGTGCAACAACACACACAACACACGAATGCAATAACACGACAGACAACTCACAAAACCCACACAGACCAACTGCAGGAGTCACTAGAAATTGTATCACCAAACACTACCATCACTAATTTTGGAGAAGAACAGAAAGCAGATCCTACACTTTCACAATATTTTAGGTTAGTAGGACTTAAACCAAAATTGACTAAAAATGCGTCGTGGACATTTAGATTAAATAACAACGTTCTGACTAGATATTACACCAGAGATCAGACCACGATACAGCAAGTAGTTTTACCTCATTCACATCGTGAGAAGGTACTAAAGATAGCCCATGACTCACCTTTCGGAGGTCATATGGGTTATGAAAAGACTAGAGCCAGGGTCCTGACCCAATTTTATTGGCCTAAATTTTGCCAAGACATAAAAACCTATTGTAGATCATGTGATATATGTCAGAAACTGGTTAAAAAGGGGAAAAACCCTACGGCAGAAATCCAATCAACCACAACTGCCTCGAGGCCATTTCAAATCGTGGCAGTTGATCTAGTAGGCCCGTTAAACCACATCTCAAGCAAAGGGAATAGATATATTTTTACTCTTATTGATCTATGTACGAGATGGCCAGAAATGCTTCCATTAAAATCTGTCTCCTCTAAGGATGTGACGGACGTATTGTTAAATATATTCTCCCGTTTTGGCTTCCCGGAGAAAATAATTTCAGATAGGGGAACTCAGTTCATATCGAATGCCACTCAATCAGTAACTAAGTTACTAGGCATAAAGCAATGTTTCACCAGTCCCTATCGACCGGCCGCGAATGGTATCTGCGAAAAGCTAAATGGGGACCTGAAACATATGCTATCCAAAGTGACAGCTGAAAATCCAGCCGATTGGGATATACTTCTCCCAACGGTGATGTTCTAAACATCGCCTGGACTAATAACTAAATGTTGAATGCTGCACTTGTTAGCTGTCTTAGCCAGAAAAAGACATGGACGAAGATGATCGACACTAAGCGATTGTTATTCCGACTTCTGTCTGGATTCCCAGGAAGGACTTCCTTATCAGAATGTCTACCATGACAAATGGATATACCTAGTACACAGATACCAAAAGGATAATCTGTTTTACTTCTGGGAGGTACCGCCTGACGCACCATCAATCAGCGAGGTCAACGAAACTATGGGACTGCCCAATGTTATTAAAACTAACAGCAGTGAGAACCCTCAAACTGCCTGTTGGATTCCCAAGTTAAAAGAATACTCTAAAGTATTCTCGTTCGACACAGGACATACAGAGGCAAAATCAACACAAGATTCTAGACCTGAACACCATTTGAAAGGTACAATTTCAACCCAAGGTCCTAGACCTGAACATCAACTCTAAGACACTGAAATCCACCATGAAATAAGTAAGTTCAACACCATGGGAGGACCAATGGGAAGACCCATATGAAACAAGCTAGTGGAGTAAATACAGCAGAAGAAATCATCCGATTGTCTGCGTCTCCCAGTTTGTGTGCTGGAAATATTCTTCTGATTCAAGTCTGTGCAGTTCAATCCTGGACATAGTCACAGATGATACCAATGAGTGACTCTCAACATTGTTGTTCCTACACTGGGCTGGATAGTAGCGATTGACTCTTTGCTGGTCCCATATTGGCCTAAATGCCCTATCATCAAGATGTGATGGCTTATAGACTGATGACCGGGTGTGTGGAAAACTCGTGTGTACATAATTGAAGATTCTGATATAAGAAGCAGAGAAGCTGGACGGTCGTCATCTTTTCATCGTGTCTGGTGATATACGGAAGTACCTTCTGCCAAATCCTAAGTGGAATTCCTGAAAGTTTGACTAACCTAGGCCTCAATTTCATTAGGACACAGAGCCCACGGGCAACGGAGTATTTGTGAAACCAGCCCCTGGAAAAGGGGATTATGTGCCACTTATATTCTTGGATATTATGGATTAAAATATATTCGCCAGCCAATTACCAGTGGACATACATTCGTGGACACATCTGAGTGCATTTATTTCGGTCCCCCAGATAATAGGGAATGTGATCTGCAATACATTGGAGATAAATTACGAACAGTACAACACAATGTAAAATAAAGACTAAAATAATTAGCCTAGTTAAGGTGTACTGACTTATGTTGGTTTGATCATTTTTGATTTTCTTTTGAACACATTACCATTGTTTGTTTTTTTAATCTGTAGATTTGCCAATAGGGTTAGAACCAAATAGTAGTTGTTGTTTTGATTTGAATACCTGAATAATTTTCAGGACAATAAGATTATCACATTTTAAGAACCGTGCGGTGTAGGACAAAGAAGTCTTGAAGCTGAGGATTAACGGCCGCCTGTTTAGTTCAGTCACCGCGAACTGTGCAGGTTAGGTTTGTCTATATGCCCCCGACAGAAATCTCGTGTATTGACCTGTTGACAACTTCCGTGTTGACATTCCTTGGGTTGATCATGTTCTATGTGACTGCCAGGGTCGGACTTGTGGGCTACCGGGGTCAGGTGGCAGGGAGGGGGTGTATAATCAGGTCTAGCGAATTGAAAAGGCGGAGTCCTCCGAAGTCGGAGAGTGTCTTCCTGCACGGCGAGGAACCACCAGTCTGCACACCAATAAGTCAGACATAGGACAACGGATACTCACGCAAACCATAGGTCCGGTATGACATCACACTGATGTTGGACAACAGGATGCCTTCATCCGACGTACAGGACTTCACACTGGAGTTCACAGCCAGGAACACAAGCCAGCAAGCAAAAGGCAAAGTCATTAGTGGAAGACATGTACTAACATACACGAAGACAAAGACCCTCATAATAAATATAGCGACCGTACTAAAATGGAGGACTTGATTATTTCATGGCAGCTCTATACTGTTTTTGTTTTCAGATTGTGTGTATTTGTACAGCCAATCATAACACTTGCAACTGTAATCAACCAACATTTTATTTCATTGAAAAGCAAGCAACAACAACAACCATACCATCGCTGCAGTTGTGTCCCTGCAGACCAGCAATGCAAGCAATACAGTCCCCCGTGGTCTGGTTGCAACCAGAAGCAGTACAACCGTCGCTGCACTCAGCACTGCAGCTTGTTCCATAGAATCCAGATTCACATCCCTGAGTGCAGGTACCGCTGAATGAGCTGCATTCGCCGCCTCCACCACAGTGACACGTGCAATCACAGTGAAAGCCAAACTTATCTTCTGGGCAAACAGTCTCTGGAAGCCAAGAGACATGAATAATTAATTACCATGATAGTTTCCTGTTGCCAGCCAATGCTCCCCTCACCACTGAGGGTGCATCTACTAAACGATCTACTCGCGTATATTCATGCCGTGTTTTTCATGTAGTTGCATCGGTCTGTGTTTATTGTTTGTGTGCTGTCGAATGCTTTGGCCGCAACGTCCATTTTATTGATTTATTTGGTTGTTTCGGGATTTGAAATTTAAATATTGAGCACAAACCACCACTGGCAACGCTGATCGTATTATGGTATGAACCTAAGGCCTATCCACGTCAATATGGAAGCACTATATTCGAGTTTCGCTCCCGTTTGAGCTCGTCAGAAGTGCACATCCTTGACCGGATCCGGAAACAAGTCCCGGATCACTGGCGTGTGAAGCGGATGTGTAACCACGCGGCTGTCACTGGACACGGCCAAATTATCATAACAGAATATTACAACGTCACCCATCGTAGGCTATAGCTCAAGATTGCCCGATCGCCGCGACTGACGTCCGTCAATTGATGTGGACCCAAACGATCAGGACTTCGTTCTTCCCAATTTCCCGAACGATAAGTCCTGATCGTTCGAGTCCACATCGATTGACGGACGTCAGTGGTGGCGATCGGGCAATCTTGAGCTATAGCCTACGATGGGTGACGTTGTAATATTCTGTTATGATAATTTGGCCGTGTCCAGCGAGTGCCGCGTGGTTACAAACCCGCTTCACACGCTTGTTTCCGCATCCGGTCAAGGATATGTCCATTTTATTTCTAGTGATCGTGCTCAGGTAAAGCTTATAGTCTACTTCTCGGTTGTTGGCGTATCACTAATTTCTCCGATCGTTTCCTTGATAGAGCCTACGCGTGTTCTCCCTGTTGTTGACAGCTGCAGGTCGCTCAGTATTACTTGATATAAACGGTGATACTGTTTACAGAACATGCCTTGACCGTCTCTACCTCACGCTTTCATCAAACTACTAGGTTCGTTAAACACTCGACCTGGCGCTCGTTCCTCGTATTCTAACATCACGAGCACAATACTGGCAACACGTGACGTCGGCTGCTACATTCTAGGCGTTAACCGCTGAGAATGAGACTATACCGTCTATTAGTATGACGTGGGTGTCTATAGTGACAGAAGTGCAAATGACGCTAGCGCTAAAGTGTCGGTCTAACCGTTGTTGTCCCTGTGCAGGAATGAGAATCTATTCTGACTCAATTTCGATTGTTTACTGTTGTCCAGAGTTTCGCTCACGAACCCAAGTCTGCGTTAATATGTATACCCTAATTTCTATTCAGCATCTACCTCTAACTGTTCGACCAGTTTTCATCGCCTTGTTATGTGTTTATGTCTGACATTGGTCTCTTTCAGTGAAACTAGTGAATGCCTATTTAACATATTACTTTCATTTTAACCCAGGCTGTACCTCTATCTGGATCCTGACCAGAACATTTCCACATGTTGTCTACTCTCATTTAGCGATATCTCAGCGATACTTACTTGTACCTTATGTGAGTGTATCGGCAAACTTCGCATGTATAATGGAACTGTCAGTGATATAGTTGATTGTTTGGTTGTTTCGAGATTTGACATTTAAATATTGAGCACAACCCACTACTGGCAACGCTGATCGCACTCCGGCATGAACCTAAGGCTTATCCACGGCAATATGGAAGCACTATACTCTAGTTTCGCTCTCGTTTGAGCTCGTCAGTAGTGCATATCCCAGACCGGATCCGGAAACAAGCCCCGGATCACGCGTGTGAAGCGGGTGTGTAACCACGCGGCACACACTGGACACGCCAAATTATCATACCAGAATACCACAACGTTACGTAAGTGATATAGTTATTTACAAGATTGGACACAAATTCAAGTTAAGGAACCGAGCATGCTCTTCTCTGTTTAGTCCTGGTCTTATCGAAGGGATTGCGGAAGTCATCGTGTGTGCACGTGCTGCTAGATAAGAATGATAATAGTTTGCACTTAGTTGAACATCTGCAGACGTACCTCACAAGCTGAGTTCTATTTCGACAACAATTGCTTAGTACATCACACGCAATCAATACATGCTGGAGACGATGACAACGTTCTGTATAACTATAGCTCAAATAACACCCAACAGAGCCGTCTGTCTGTGATGTGTCTATCGTTGTGCAATATTCACGCTGGGTGTCACATGTTTTCCCTGTTGTTTTGATGAAGTGCTGACCATTTCAGCAACTGTGGTACGTATTCTACACAGCTGGACTGTCGTGCTATCTGTCGTATCCTTTCCTTTGATCTCTCTCTCTCTCTCTCTCTCTCTCTCTCTCTCTCTCTCTCTCTCTCTCTCTCTCTCTATCTCTCTCTCTTCCTTTGTGATCTTTCTTCTCTCTCTCTCTCTCTCTTTGTCTCTCTCTCTCTCTCTCTCTCTCTCTCTCTCTCTCTCTCTCTCTCTCTCTCTCTCTCTCCCTCTCTCTTTTTAAAGCAGTGTTTTTCTCTAGGGCAACCCCTTTCACATACTGGGAAGAATTCGTAAGAAAATGGAAGAAAAAATTAACGTGGTTCAAGTTGGATTTAGACAAGGAAAAGGAACAAGAGTTCACATTCTTAGTATGCGTTTAATAATAGAGAAGTGCAGAGAATTTAATGTAAACCTATTATGGATTATTCAAAGGCATTTGACTGTGTACAACATCAGAAACATTGGGGGATCATGCGGAATATGGGTTTTCCATAACTTGTAATGCAACTCACCGTCTCCGTGGTGATGGCGTTGCGGACGCTTACCTGCGTTAGAAACACAGCGGATACCGATTCGGCAGCGCTGGTTGTAACGTGTTGCGTGTTGGTACAGGAGCCAGTCGTTCAGAAAGCAATGACAAACTACTGAACGTAGAGTGTAGGGCACGTGTGGTCACGTAACTCGCGTATTATCTCAGCGGTTCCCTCAACGGTCAGGGCACGAGTGACGCCACACACGTCTTAGTCATGTTGGTTTGTCAATCTGAGTATCCCTGAATAAACTATATAATAATCTGTGTACCCACCAGTCATAATTTGTGTAGTCTCCTGTAGGAACCTGTCTCAACGTGTATATCTCCTGCAGTCAACCTGCCACAATCAGTGTATCTTCCTGTATCAATATGTCATACCCTGTGTATCCTCAGGTGCCAATCTGCCATATCTTGCGTGTCCTCCTGTAGCAACCCGTCATAACTTGTGTGTCCTCCGGTGTCAACCTGCCATAATCACTGGCCCTCCCTGTACCATCATGACATACCATTTAGTGGGGTGGCTGTCGGGGCTTCACAAGTGATAGAATGAGCACATCATTCACTGGAGTGGCGATCGTTGCTTTATTAGAGATACTAGCTGACCCGGCCCGGCTTCGCCCAGCTCCTGGTGGGGAGCATCTAATTTAATTCATGTAAGTAGTCATATAAGTTCTCGTTCCCGTTACCGACTATCTGTCTGTATGTCTGTCTGTCTGTCTGTCTGACCCGGCCCGGTTTCGCCCAGTCCCTGGTAGGGATCATCTCATTTAATTCATATAAATAGTCATATAAGTTCTCGTTCCCGTTACCGACTGTCTGTCTGTCTGTCTGTCTGTCTGTCTGTCTGTCTGTCTGTCTGTCTGTCTGTCTGACCCGGTCCGGCATCGCCCAGCTCCTGGTGTGGAGCATCTCATTTAATTCATATAAGTAGTCATATAAGCTCCCGTTCCCGTTCCCGACTATCTATCTGTCTGTCTATCTGTCTGTCTGTCTGTCTGCCTGACCCAGCCCGGCTTCGCCCAGCCCCTGATGGGGAGCATCTCATTTAATTTATATAAGTAGTCATATAAGTTCCCGTTCCCGACTGTCTGTCTGTCTGTCTGTCTGTCTGTCTGTCTGTCTGTCTGTCTGTCTGCCTGTCTGTCTGTCTGTCTGTCTGTCTGTCTGTCTGTCCCTCCCTCTCTATATGTCTGTCTGTCTGTCTGTCTGCCTGTCAATCTAATCATTTATTGGTTGCAGTTAGAACAACCTTAGATAAACGAAGACCAACTTACAAAAAGCATTAGAAAGAGCACTTGAAAGGTCTTTACATCTTACCCAATAATTAACTTGGGTAAATGGAGCGGCGGCAGCAGCAGCAGAAGAAGAAAAAGGAGGAGTAGGAGCTGGGAGGAGGAAGAGGGAGGTGGAGGAGGGAAGAGGAGGGAGGAGGAGGAGTGAGGAAGAGATAGGCGGAGAGAGCAGTAGGAGGGAAGAGGAGGGAGGAGGAGGGAGGAGAAGGAGTAGGGAGGAATAGGAGGGAGGAGGGATTAGGAGGAGGAGAGATGAGGAGGAGGTAGGAGGAGGAGGTAGGAGGAGGGAGGAGGATAAGCACCCGTTCCCGTTCCCGACTGTCTATCTGTCTGTCTGTCTGCCTGAACCGGCCCGGCTTCGCCCAGTCCCTGGTGGGGATCATCTCATTTAATTCATATAAGTAGTCATATAAGTTCTAGTTCCCGTTACCGACTGTCTGTCTGTCTGTCTGTCTGTCTGTCGGTCTGTCTGTCTGTCTGCCTGTCTGACCCGGCCCGGCATCGCCCAGCTCCTGGTGAGGAGCATCTCATTTAATTCATATAAGTAGTCATATAAGCTCCCGTTCCCGACTGTCTGCCTGTCTGTCCCTCCCTCTCTATATGTCTGTCTGTCTGTCTGTCTGTCTGTCTGTCTGTCTGTCTGTCTGTCTCTCTGCACGTCTATCTAATCATTTATTGGTTGCAGTTAGAACAACCTTAGATAAACGACCAACTCACAAAAAGCATTAGAAAGAGCACTTGAAAGGTCTCTACATCTTCCCCAACAATTAACTTGGGTAAATGGAGCGGCGGCAGCGGCAGCAGCAGAAGAAGAAAAAGGAGGAGTAGGAGCTGGGAGGAGGAAGAGGGAGGAGGAGGAGGGAGGAGGAGGAGGGAGGAAGAGATAGGCGGAGAGAGGAGTAGGAGGGAAGAGGAGGGAGGAGGAGGGAGAAGGAGTAGGGAGGAATAGGAGGGAGGAGGAGGGATTAGGAGGAGGAGAGAGAAGGAGGGAGGAGGGAGGAGGAAGGAGAAGGGAGGAGGAGGGAGGTAGAGGGAGGAGGAGGAGGAGAGAGGAGGAGGAGGGAGGAGGAGGGAGGAGGGGGAGAAGGGAGGAGGAGGAGGGAGGAGGGGGAGAAGGGAGGAGGAAGAGAGAGGAGGAAGGATGAGGGGGGAAGGATGGATGAGGGAGGAGGAGGAAAAAGAGAGGAGGAGAAGGGAGAAGGAGGAGGGAGGAGGAGTGATTAGGAGGAGGAGGGAGGAGGAGAGCGAGGAGGAGGGGGAGGAGGTAGGAGGAGGGAGGAAGAGGGAGGAGGGGGGAGGAGGAGGGAGAGGGAGGAGGAGGGGAGGAGGAGGAGTAGGGAGGAGGAGGAAGAGGGAGGAGAGGAGGAGGGAGAGGAAGAGGGAGGAGGAAGGAGAAGGAGGAGGAGGAGGAGGAGGAAGAAGAAGGGAGGAGAAGAACGCAGGAGGAGGAGGGGGAGGAGGAGGGAGGAATAGGAGGGAGGGGGAGGAGGAGGGAGGAGGAGAGGGAGAGGAGGCGGAGGGAGGAGGAGGAGGAGGAGGGAGGAGGAGGAGGGAGGATGAGGAGGAGGAGGGATGTGGTGGAGGGATGTGGAGTGAGGAGGAGGAGGGAGGAGGAGAGAGGATGAAGAGGGAGGAGGAGGGAGGAGGAGGAGGGAGGAGGAGAGGGAGGAGGAAAAGTGAGGAGGAGGGATGAGGGGGAGGACGTAGGAGGAGGAAGAGGGAGGAGGAGGGAGTAGGATGATAGAAGAGGAGAAGGGAGGAGGAAGAAAGAGGAGTGATTAATAGGACGGAGAAGGGCAAGGAGGTAGGAGGAGGAGGGAGGAGGAGGAAGAGGTAGGAGGAGGGAGGAGGAGGAGAAAGAGGGAGGAGGAGGATGGAGGAGGGAGAGGGAGGTGGGGGAGGGGAAGAGGAAGAGGGTAGGATGAGGAGGAGGGGAGAGGAGGAGGAGGATTATAACGCATATGCCTGTAGATAACTGCAGCGAAACGGTGGATCTCTCTATCTATCTGACCCGGCGTGGCTTCGCCCAGCTACTGGCGGGTAGCGTCTCATTAAATTCATACAACAACAAAAAGGTAACTGTCAGAGTCCAGAAAGGAGACGTTGATGCAGTGACATCGTTACGCCCGCCAGGCGACTTAGCTCCCAGTAGGGACGCAGTGGCTTCGTTACGCCACCAGGCGAATAGTGGTTACCGGCCTGCAAGACTGCTGGCTGACAAGCGACCAGCGGTCAAGCAAGGACGACGCTAAATGCACGCATGCCTCGTGACGTCACCTGAGGTGAGAGGCGAGTTGCGAGTTAGCGGCAGACAGCCCTGGGATTTCGACTCGGACAGACGTGTGCAGAGAGAAAGGCGTTGTGTGGTATCTGTACTGAAAGTCGAGTGTCTGGACATCTTGAGTGAGACTTGTGAGCTGTATGTAAGTGTATTGAAGTATCGAGTATATATTGTTGTGATCATCGTTCTGTATTAGATATGTGAATAAATCCATAGAACGGTGTGTCGTTGAGTCTTACGTCAAATCACGTTGTACTTGTACTGTCCCACACTGTTAGGTTAGCGAGCCAAGTTTAAGACCCTGACAAGTGTGGACGTGGGGGCTCGTCCGGCTTTAAAATGAACGTGTTTATGTGAGTAACGATGTAAAACTAGAGTTTGTGAACGTAACATTTTTGTCAAACTTTATAGTACATGTATTGTGATCATGGAAGACTCATTTTGATTATTATCTACATTGTTTAAACATGTGCAGGACTATTTGTAAACGTACAATGCATACATATTGTTTGTTCTTGTAAACGTATAAAACATTTGTGATTTGTGAACATTGTCACCGTTTTGACCTTGTCGACAGTGTGATCTTGTCGCCATTTTGACCTTGTCGCCATCTTGTAAACTTGATGTCTATGTCCTTACTGAATGTCATCTTGATGTAAGTGATGTGTCATCAGGGTTGTAGAGTGTTGAGATACTTGTAGATTGTCTTTGTGAATTGAGTTGTCGGAAGCAAAAAGTTTGGAAAGAAAGTGACTTGTGTTTTGAAAAAAAAAAGTGTTGACAGACAAACTTACGACCTACAACTACACAAATAAAGCAGGTTTTTCCGTACCATCCGAAACCTTGCCGTAGAGGTCATTTGTGTTCTCGAAGTAACGACCCTACAGTTCCTAGCCCGATTCCCAACCATTCTTCACCGCACCAAGGGCACTTAAGTACATTTTTCTTTTTCTATACTTTAAGGAAGCAATTTGAGGCACGTGTTGTCAATAGAATTCAATTGTAAATTGTTTATTACTAACCACTTATAACATATTTTGTGTGGCTGGTATTTCATTGACATTTTTCATCATGTCTTCATTATTCGATTTCATTGATATGGGGATAAAATTAAATTTGACAGGTGATGAATTGACAAAATAGAGTGAGAATAAATACTCTGAATACCTACTAGTACAGGAGAAAACTGCTGAACGCGATGAAAGAGCGGCTGAAAGAGCATTAAAGCAGGCAGAGATGGCTGCCAAGCAAGTAGAGGCAGAAACAGCTTTAAAACAAGCAGAAGTAGAGATGGCTGCCAAGCAAGTAGAGGCAGAAAAAGCTTTAAAACAAGCAGAAGTAGAACTGGCTGCAAAGATAAAGCAAGTAGAGGCAGAAACAGCTTTAAAGCAAGCTGAACTAGATAGTGCACTGAAAAAGGCTGAGATAGATAGTGAACTTAAGAAGGCAGAAATAGCAGCTCAGAGTAAGAGAGAAGAACTGGAATTACAGTTGAAAATAAAACAACTTGACACTGAGACTGCCATTAACAAAGAGTCTAAGAAATCTGAGAGACTGGAGAAAGAAAACCAGTACAAGAAATATCAAGGTATTGTACGTAATTATACCTCGGGTGACTGCATCGCAGCCTTTACCCAAAATTTTGAAACTTTAATGGAACATTACCAAGTTCCACTGTCTGAATGGAATATCGTTTACATGAGGAGTTTGTCAGGGGAACCTCTTAAAGTCATTGAAACCATCCCCAAAGACCTCAGAAAAGATTACCATTATCTGAAATCTAAGATTATGGCACATTTTATGTTAGACGAGGCAGGTTACAGAGAACAATTCAGTAAGTTGAGCCCAAAACCGACTCAAACGTTCTCTGATTACCTCTGCTTAGTCCGAGATATATTCACCAAATGGACTTCAGCAGCTAAAATTGACAAACATTATCAGAAATTAGAAGATCTGATCATTAGAGACAAAATTGTATCATCTATTCCTTCAGCATTTTCTAAATTCTTGTTAGAGAATGAATGCACTAGTGTGGATGAGATTGAAAGACGGGGTTCGGCGTACTACACAGCCAACAAACATTGTTTTGCCACTGAAGCTACTGACATTAACTTTGTAGCAGCGGCTAACTATGACAAACCCTACAGTAGGCAGAAACCTCAAAGGCCTACCTCTGAGAAGTTTAAGCATTGTATTCACTGTAAATTTTCACATCATCCGGGTGAAATGTGCGATAAACACCCAGATTATTAGACTTACCTGCGAAACATGGTAAACAGACGAAATAGTGAACGTACATCTTTCAGAAATCTACGTAAATGTTTCCTCTGTAAGGCGCACGGACACCATCGAGTAGATTGTAAAGGTAAACAAATGTACAACAAAGCAAATGTCGCCTTGCTTGATGGTTCGTCGTCAGACAAAGAACAGCCAGAGAAACACCCTGTGAACTCAGCACAGGCTTTTGACATATTTAGCGCAAATAAATGCGCTGTTTGTAACACCTTCTATGAAGATGGTATTTTAACATGCGGTCACACCATCCCTATTGCCAATGAAGAAGCTAATTTGGTAGTAGACTCAAAAGGCAAGATAATCATCCATCAAGGATATGTGAATGGCAAGTCAGCTACAGTCCTTCGTGACACAGGGAGTTCACTTATTGGTCTAAAGAGAACGTTCATAAGGCCTACAGACTATACAGGCAGGCACGTAACATGCAGAACATTCTCAGGCAATATTGAGAGATACCCATTAGCTTGGGCAGATATTGAAACACCTTTCCTCACTGGGAAAGTAAAGGTCGCTGCATTAACAAACCCAGTGTGTGATGTAATTATTGGAAATTTACCAGAGGTGAATGATAAACCTCATGACATAACATCTCTATGTATTGATGATACCATGACATCACCATCCAATGTCATTGAAAATGTCACACCACCTATTGATTGTATTGTAAATGTAGCTAATGTAGCACTAAGTTCTCATGACATCATTGATAACATTGTTCCATCATCATCTGATATCATTGAATGTGTGAACGTAGTAACGAGATCTACTACTAGAGTGCAAGATGAAAGTAAGCAAACTGAGGCTATACAACTGCTTAGCCCAGAATCACTACCTACTAACACCATGAAGGAAACATTTGTAACAGCTCAAAAAGCTGATCCTTCATTATCAAAATACTTTAATCTGATCGGCCAAAAGCCAAAGGTAACAAAGAATGCAAAATGGCATTTTGCTATGAAAAATGATATACTCACCAGGTATTACACCAAAGGTGACAATACAACAGAGCAAACTGTTTTGCCAAGAAATTATCGCAAGCAAGCCTTACATCTTGCTCATGATATACCTCTTGCAGGGCACATGGCATACGTTAAGACCAGATCAAGGTTATTGACACAGTTCCATTGGCCAAAATTTTGCAATGACATTAAAGAATATTGCAGAAGTTGTGACACCTGCCAGAAACTGGTAAAAAAAGGAAAAAACCCACAGGCAAAGTTACAAGTTACTGACTTAGCCAGTCGACCTTTTGAAAAACTATCTCTTGACATAGTGGGCCCTCTTAATCATACAACAACTAAAGGGAATAAATATATTCTAACTGACATTGATCAATGTAGTCGCTGACCAGAAGCGATTCCGCTAAAGAACATTACTGCCAATGATATAATGGAAGTTTTCTTCCATATTTTTTCTAGGATAGGTTTTCCAGATACTATCCAATCTGATAGGGGCACTCAGTTTATTGCCGCATCTACCCAAGCTTTCACCAAAATGTTGGGAGTAAAACAGTGTTTCAATTCCCCTTACCATCCTCACAGTAGTGGAATTGTGGAAAAATTTAACGGGGATCTAAAGCACATGCTTGCAAAAGTAACGCAAGAGCACCCCAATAACTGGGATGTATATCTACCAGCTATTCTTTTTGCTTATCGCGAGGTACCTCATTCTAGTACCGGTTTCTCTCCTTTTGAACTTATCTATGGTGCCAAACCACGCGGCCCATTGACCATTTATCACCAAATGTTAACTGATTCTACTCCAGTACTTAAACCCATATCATCATACGTATATGTCACATCATTGCGTGAAAGAATCATCAAATCTTGTGTTATTGCAAAGAATGCACTAAAACTATCTGGTGCTACTTATAGACAGTATGCTGACAAAGGTAACAGGACGATAACTTTGACACCTGGACAGGACGTTCTTCTTCTACTACCTAGTGACAGACACCTACTGACTGATTCTTGGCAGGGACCTTTTAAAGTGACGAGACAGATTTCACCTGTAGACTACGAAATCCTCATAAAAGACAAACATAAAATATTTCACATAAATATGCTAAGACCATACCACAACAGAGAAAACGAACAAGACGATACGACAGCTTGTACAGTGATAATAGATCACGAAGACGATGATGCTAGTGACGAGATTCCAACGCCTGCATTAGACACGACAAACTGCTTGAAGGAGATCAAAATCAACCCAAAGTTGACTCAAGCAGAGACAGACAGTTGCAAACAGCTTATACAGCAATACAACACCATCTTTTCCAACAACCCAGGACAAACAGAATTAGTACAGCATCACATCACACTCACATCAAACACACCCATAAAATGCAGACCATACACCATTCCATTACATTACAAAGAACAATTACACCAGGAAATCATCAACTTAGAGAAAAACAACATCATAAGACGATCCCAGTCAGACTTCTCATCTCCAATGGTGATTGTACGAAAAAAAGATAATACAATAAGACTGTGCATTGACTATAGGAAGCTAAATAAAATAACTGTTCTAGATTTGGAGCTAATGGCAAACACTGACGATCTTCTGACAGAACTGACAGACGCTAGGTTCTTTACGACGCTAGATATGACTAAAGGATATTGGCAAATAGCAGTAGACGAACAGAGCAGACATCTGACAGCATTTGCCACACCTTGGGGACTGTACGAATGGTGCAAACTTCCATTTGGGCTAGTCAATGCCCCTGCCACCTTCGTACGTATGACACGACTGCTTCTTGTAGACATTCCTAACATAATTTGCTATATAGACGACATCTGTGTTCACACAGAGACAATGACAGAGCACATTAAGACGTTAGAACAGACATTTGAACGTATTAGACAGCAAGGACTGACTGTAAAGCCTGCAA
The DNA here is from genome assembly GCA_963921405.1 of Cepaea hortensis. Taxonomy (NCBI): domain Eukaryota; kingdom Metazoa; phylum Mollusca; class Gastropoda; order Stylommatophora; family Helicidae; genus Cepaea; species Cepaea hortensis. The sequence continues at coordinate 97,854,366 of OY992892.1, read as the reverse complement.
AAGTAGACATAGCCTACCAGGAAATAACTTTCTTGGGGTACAAAATATCCAATGGCTTTGTCATGACAGACGATAAACCTGTGTCCAAGATACTAAAACTCTCACTTCCGACTACTAAGAAACAAGTCAGAAGTTTGCTGGGATTAATAAACTATTACAGGCAGTTTATTCCTGATTTCTCTGAACTGACCGAAGTGTTTACTAATTTACTAACCAAAGATAAACCAGATAAAGTTGTAAACAATGAATGCCTACAAATTGCATTCCGAAAAGTGCTATCATATTTTTCTGATAATAGTTTGAATAATCTCATCCTCAAATTGCCCAACCTTCGTTTACCTTTCAGATTGCGTACAGATGCTAGCTCCGTGGCGATTGGAGCAGTCTTGTTGCAGGAGTACAACAACATACTCCATCCCGTTTACTTCGTATCCAGAAAACTAAAGCCCAGAGAACGGGCGTGGTCCATCCCTCAATTGGAAGCCCTAGCTTTAGTGGTAGGTATAACCAAATTGTCCAGATTTCTTCTAGGATGTCACTTTATCGTAGAATCTGACAGCAGCCCGTTACGGTTTATAAATTCAGGAGTACCCTCAAATCATATGGTAGCGCGTTGGTCTCTTAAGCTTCAAGATTATAGCTTTGAGGTTCGACATATTCCAGGCAGAACCAATTCGATTGCCGATCTTTTGTCCCGTTGTCCGACCGACCCAGTAAGCACCAATGTCTGAGTGCAGTGTGTGCAAATACACTCAGACCGACACAGCCATTATTGAGTGAATAATTGTTTTTCTACTCACAAAAAGCTTTGCATTGTCTACAATATTGTGATAGGGATTACCCCCATTATAAATAGTGTTCTTATTTTACTAGTTCATGGAGTGATTGTCCTGTATAATTGTGTAGTGTGTGGTAGAAAGCGAAATTTATTAATTGTATATACCAAGAACAATAACAGTGTCAAATGCGCGCAAGAACTTACCTTAAGCGAACTATCCAAGTTGACATTGACATCTGCTTGTGAATCATTCCATTTTAATGACGAGTAAGAATGTGCAAACTGAACATTGACAGCTACTCCACTGCAGTGAACCGAAATCCATAATGTTCGGTAGTGAACCATCTAACATGAACATTCAATCGTAATCCAGAAGGTTTTGTGAAACATCTAACACATGAACTGTGAGAAAGGTACTTTCCGTAACTACATCAAACCGGAACAAGTATGTTCTACAAGTTTCAACATCAGCTGATTTTAATGTTCGTGTGTACTTCCGGATTAGTTAGAAATTTAGAGTAAAATTAGCAGACGACAAATAAAAGTTCAAATATCTATGACGATTCTAAAATCTGTAGGAATCTATAAAATGAAATACACGAATTGTGTGTTTATTTATTTATGTAGTGTAATCTTAGAATCATATCTTGATTAATGTATTCATATTACCGACTTTTTCTCGATAATATGAAGAAACGTCAAGCGATGACACTAAGAAATAAAATAATTATTGTAAATTATTGTATTTCATGAATGTTAAAATTATTTCCCTTTCATTTATTTGTTATTACATCCTTACACAAAGGGCCACAATTTGAAATGTATATTCTAATGTGTTGTGTAGAAATAGCCAAGTGTTGCCAGACTATTGACACAACAGGTAGACATCTACTAGCATGGCAGAGGGTTGCCGACATTGCAGACCAACACGAGAGCTACTGACCAAATAAGGGCAGGGTTTGAGCGTTTTATACGACTTATATAAAGTCGTATTTCAGTCTAGCTAGATGGTTTTTGTTTCAAGAACCATATTATTACGTTTTTTTTCTATTTGCTGCGAGGTAGATGCGTGAAGCTGGAACTACCGATCTGACTGGGTCACTTATGCAATTGAGGTAATCAGCCATCGAGATGATGAAACCTGACAAGTGTTAAAGGATGAACACCACATGTCGTTGAATGCAACTTCCACTTTTTATATATTTCGATGGCATATGTGTGTATTTGCATTTGATAGAAATGTACATAACAATAGAAGGGTCGACTCTGACAAGGTTTAAATATTAACCCATTATGTATATATATGATACATGAAAGATGACATCTTTCATGAATTTGCCGGGGGAGCGTGTCAGAGTCCAGAAAGGAGATGTTGATGCAGTGACATCGTTACGCCCGCCAGGCGACTTAGCTCCCAGTAGGGACGCAGTGGCTTCGTTACGCCGCCAGGCGAATAGTGGTTACCGGCCTGCAAGACTGCTGGCTGACAAGCGACCAGCGGTCAAGCAAGGACGACGCTAAACGCACGCATGCCTCGTGACGTCACCTGAGGTGAGAGGCGAGTTGCGTGTTAGCGGCAGACAGCCCTGGGACTTCGACTCGGACAGACGTGTGCAGAGAGAAAGGCGTTGTGTGGTATCTGTACTGAAAGTCGAGTGTCTGGACATCTTGAGTGAGACTTGTGAGCTGTATGTAAGTGTATTGAAGTATCGAGTATATATTGTTGTGATCATCGTTCTGTATTTGATATGTGAATAAATCCATAGAACGGTGTGTCGTTGAGTCTTACGTCAAATCACGTTGTACTTGTACTGTCCCACACTGTTAGGTTAGCGAGCCAAGTTTAAGACCCTGACAGTAACTTAAAAGAATGTCCTTCCACACTCCATCCATTATTTCTAATGAAAACTGTTTCTAATCACCTGCATGACTGTAGATAACTTCTTAAGCATAAAAAGATGAGTTACAATGTTATGCATTATGCATTATTTTTATGAAAACTTTGAAAATGCCTTAAAGATTGTATCATTATTTATTATAACTCATATGCCGGTACATAACTATAGACAAAGAGTTTATAAATCTTTGAAAACGATGCAACAATATGACTATAAGGTATACAGCAATGTTATTAAAAGTTATGCCCCTTGAAATAACTTTTCTAGAGTTAAGTCCAATCGCTATATATAAATTATAACGAAACATGAAAAATTAAATAATATTAAGCAAGCAGCCGATTTCACACTGTAAAAAAATAACACAGTTGGCAGAGCGGGAATGAAAGGAAGACGTGCAGAAAATTTCATCTCAATCGGATGGACCGTTCGCGAACGCATAAAGGACATACAGACATACAGACATACAGACGGAGATTGCCTTTTATAAATAAGATGATGAGCATACCAGTTAGTGGACAGACTGTCGGGGCTTCACAAGGGATAGATTGATAATACTTGAGTGGCTGTTAGTGCTTCACAAGTGATAACATGAGCATACCAGTTACTGGAGTGGCAATCAGTGCTTCATTCCAGATCAATGAGCTTAAAAGTTAGTAGATTGGCTGCTGGTGCTTCACTAGTTATGCAATGAGCATATCATTTTGTGGAGTGGCTGTCGGTGCTTCGTTGGCTTTCGAATGAGCATATTTGTTAGTGGAGTGGTTGTTGATTCTTCACTAGATTTTGAATTAGCACAGACGTTAGTGGGATGGGTGTCTGTGCTTCACTAGTTTTAGAATGAGCACATAAGTTAGTGTAGTCTTTGTCTGTGCTTCACTAGTTTTAGAATGAGCACATAACTTAGTGGAGTGGAAATTATTTCCGTTACTAGAGCAGTCTGTTGTGTTACTCGAGTTTAGATATTTAGGCACTCACAAACGTGTCTATGTATGCATGTACATGCATATACATCTAGAGCGTACTGATTATTTTTCGGCGCCAGAGTCTCTCCTCCGCCCCTTCTATTGTTAGTTAAAACAGTTCCGCCACATAAAGGCCAGGAGATGGAATTTTGCTGCCAGAGGTTATGAAAGCACGGCCATGGGGTATTATGCATGGTTGGGCGATAACTCCAACTCTGCGACTCTGGCTACATAGCAGCAATATTTGGAACCTATAGATTGAGCATATCAGTTAGTGTAATGGATGTCAATGCTTCACTAGTTATAGAATAAGTATTACAATAAAAGAACGGGTTGAATACCACAAAAGAAACGAATAAGAAAAAAGGATGAAGTGGGATAATAATAACTGGGGGGAAAAAAAAAAAAAGAAGAAGAAGAAGAAGAAGAAGAAGAAGAAGAAGAAGAAGAAGAAGAAGAAGAAGAAGAAGAAGAAGAAGAAGAAGAAGAAGAAGAAGAAGAAGAAGAAACGAACGAACGAACGAACTTTATTTTAAAAGGGTAACAAATTGGGCACGCAGGCCCGTGTTACATTCGGCCCTTTCAATCACTCATCATTCATCAACTGTGCATGTTACATTTACATAGGGGAAAAACATTGTCAAATGGATATTTTAAGCATAAACAATGCATGTTACGCATGATACATTCACATGGGGGGAAAAAATTGTCAAATGAAAGTAGTAAACATAAACAGTGCATATTGCAATGTTGTGAGAGACATTCCCCATCCAACCTCACATCCCGCAGCCACCAACACATCCCCCACCCACCACACCTACTCCATCCACCCACACATACCTCCACGCATTCATACAGACCCAGGCAAACATACATGCCGCCACCCACCCACTGATCCCCAACCCACACACATTTCCTCACCCACACACACACATCCCCCACCCATCCCATAACCGACATGTACATACAAACCCACATATTCTCCACCATCCACACACACACACGCAGCCACCCAGTAATGCATACATGAAAAAACCACACACACACACACACACACATACAGCCGCCAACCCACATATGCCACATCTATCCACACACACATCCAGCACCCTCACAATTTTCACAACCCACCCACACACACATCACCCAACCTACATTCACTCACCCACCCGATATTCGCCACCTCTCAACTACACATCCCCCACCTATACACACATCCCCACCCATAAACACATCTCCCCACCTGCCCACACATACCCCCACCCATAAACAACAAAAGACACACCTCCCACCCACACACACCCCCACCAACCACATATACCCCACCCACACACATCCGCCGCTCACACACATCTTCCCACAAAGACACACCTCCCCCAGCCACACACTCATCTCTCACACACATCCACCCACTCATGTACTCATCCATCAACCACTCACACCCACACATCACCCACCCGCCCATCAACACATGCATCTCTCATCTACACTCCCACCCACACACACACTCCAACCACCCAGCCAAACACACATCCCCCATCCTCACATATATCCTTCAATCACCTGCACATCCTAAACCTCCCCCACCTCTCACACATCTCCCCTTCCACACAAACCTCCACCCATAAACACATCCCCCCCCCACACACACACACACACACACACATACCTCACGTGAATTCCCCATACGAAGAAGAACAAGAAGAAGAAGAAGAAGAAGAAGAAGAAGAAGAAGAAGAAGAAGAAGAAGAAGAAGAAGAAGAAGAAGAAGAAGAAGAAGAAGAAGAAGAAGAAGAGGAAGAACAACAACAACAACAACAACAACAACAACAACAACAACAACAACAACAACAACAATACAAATAACATACCCCCATACGTCTCCACCTCACACAATGTCAGAATGTGATGATCAGGTTCTAGAGGTACATCGGCTTGCCAAATAAAGACCTCCGAAACAGGTCTGCGGTCAGACCATACTATCTCGTATACTGACGTGTTCACGCCGGTCTGGTCAGTGTATGTGGTCATGTTGTTCCCCAAGCTATCAATTGTGTAGAGGCTGAAGCCGATCAGTTTGAATATATAACCTACAGGCAAAGATAAGTGTCAGCAATAACTTTCTTACAGCTGTCTGCCATGATATTGTATTTACAAAAATCAATGTAATTATATAGTTATTGCAATACCGAAGCATTCAGGAGCCTTGGAATGTGATAAATATCGAACTTATAAATATCGAAAATAGAATAATGAGCTACAAGGCGAAGATTTTGCTGAGAACTATCATGCAAAGTGTTATGAAGTAAATACAACAAGAACAAGGTGAGTTTGTAGAAGGCAGTAAATGTTGTATATAGTAGGAAAATTCGTTGATCGTTCAATATAACTAACCAAAGACCTACACCTCTGCCTTATTGACTAAGCACAAGATTTCGATAATGTAAGAGATGTTAACATGATAAAGATGCTTGAAAATTTAGAAATTGATGAGACAGACCTTAGACTTGTAAACTACATATATTGGAAACAGTATGCTGCCATAAAGATTGATAACAAAGTAGGTCAATATTAGCCTATTAAGAGAGTGTGAGATCAGGATGTGTAATGATTCCAAAACTTTTTTTTATTTTTTTTATTTTTTTTAAAATTTTTGATACATTGAAAATATTTTAATAACTGTAGAAGCTATGAAAGGAATCACCATTGGGAGTCGTAAAATCAATGCCATTAGATATGCAGATAATACAGTATTGATTGCAGACAATGAGCAGGATCTGCAATATTTAGTAGGTGCGGTTGTTGTACACAGTGAACAACTAGGGTTGGGACTAAAATATAAGAAGACACATATTATGGTCGCCACTAGGAAGAAGGAAATCCCAACATTGTAATATACAAGTAAATGGGAATATTCTTGGGAAAGTGAATCGGTACAAAGATCTATATCTTTGCTTTGTTGACTACACAAAGGCTGTCGATAAAGTGAGACATGTCGACATGATATGGATGCTTGAAAATCTACAAATTGATGGAAAAGACCTTATACTTGTAAAAAACATATATTGGAAACAACAAGCTGCCATCAGAATTGATAATAAAGTAGGTCAATATCAGCATATTAAAAGAGGTGTGTGACAGGAATGTGTAATGTCTTCAGATCTTTTTCCATGTACAGTGAATATATTTTCAGAAATATAGAAGAAATGGAAGGAATCAATATTGGGGGACGATACATCAATAACATTAGATATGCAGATGATACAGTGTCGCGGAGTTCTTGGAGTTGTCGGTCGATGAAAGACTGTCGCGCCATTTGTCTACAGGCATCCGCCATCCTTTGATGTTGGAGACAGACTGTCGTGATGTTAGTGGCCAAGATCTTTTGTTGTGGAGGAAAGATTCTCCAGATGACAGACCGGCAAGTCTTTTTGGAATACCGGGAACAATTCCCCAGATTAAATCGAAACAGCCGGCCAGTTGTTTACCTCGAGTCGGAAAAGGAGAGGAATAAAATATCTTCTCGACGCCTAGTGTCTAGTCAGATTTGTAACGTCATTCAGACACAGTATTAAAACAGTCTGGACAAACGACTTTGGCGGGAGTCGACCAAATGTTGTGAGGCAACAAGGACGTGTGTGATGTTCTTGTTTTGATTATGGAGAGAGACTACAGTGTCTTATGTTGATTTACATCGGCGGACATTTATCCATTGTGTGATTTAGTAGTCTCGATTTTCAGACAGGAATAAATATATGGTTCCACTATGTTTTCCAAAAAGCTAGCAGAAAAGTCATAGAAGAAGATTATGGCTCGATCATTGAAGGCAGTTATTCCTCAGCGGCTTTTGCACTGGGCCCATAACCCAGAGGGTCTGCAAGAACCTGGATTCCGCTGAGCAGGAACCGACAATAATCTAAGAGTGATTCCTCAGTGGTAGTTCTCATCACAGTAGAGTTAATATACTTACAATACCACAAGTAACAGGAACAATAGTAGTTATATAGAGAAAGTAGCAATTAACATTGTGTTTTCCAATTGGTGAATTCCTGTGAGAAATTAACAACTAACATTTTGTTTCAAAGTGACAGTAAACATTATTTTACTGTACAAGGGTTATCAGATCACAGAACTTTTATTGACATATTAGTTACACTGTGTGTGTCAGATTCATGGTCAGTGTTGAAATACATCAACAATTGAAGACCAGGCATCCGGACTATACAAGTGCCATTGGAGGAAGTCGACACCTGGCCGGAGAGATGCATCATTTGGTGAGGTCCTTCTGTACTTGATCTATGGTGCTGTTGTGTGGCCAATACTGGGATTAAAGCAGACTTGATCCTGAGCTGTTCGGTCTGATTCTGCATACACAATAGATTATACGACTGACATTCTACATACACACTTTGCACATACATGGAACTTTTCTTTATTAAATTAATTTGTCATTTTGTTTAAAGTTAGAGTTGTGTAGTATGTCTTGGAAAAGAATGAGAAACCATGGTTCAGTGGTAAGAAGAAGAAGAAGAAGAAGAAGAAGAAGAAGAAGAAGAAGAAGAAGAAGAAGAAGAAGAAGAGAGAGAGAGAGAGAGAGAGAGAGAAGAGAGAGAGAGAGAGAGAGGGAGAGAGAGAGAGATAGAGAGAGATAGAGAGAGAGAGAGAGAGAGAGAGAGAGAGAGAGAGAGAGAGAGAGAGAGAGAGGTCCAAGGACTGACGGGAAGTTGTGGACAGAAATCCAGAAGATCCTCAACATAATGCTATGGGGTTAAAAGAATGTCGATGTTGATTCCCCTTACCGCAGGGACGACACTTATTACGACATTACTGGGTGATCGACACGGGATGGTGATATCATGTTCATGAGGATCCAGCTATGGTGAATGTGGATAGATGGTAAGACACAAATCATATCTGCTCACATTTTACCAGTCTACATAGGTCTTTGGTCATAATTCTACTCTGGTCATTGAGCGATTGTTTTGTGTTGTGCTGTGTGGTGTTAAATATATAGATACATTTTAAATAGTGAATATCTATATATTGTTTGGAGAAATATACATTCAACCTGCTGACTCACCTCTTAGAAATATAGCCACTCCTAAACTAGTTATGGCAGAACAAAGGGCAATATGGGCAGGAATGGGCTTTTCGGGTTCTACACTGACATAGTACATACAAGAGGTGGAGAGAGAGTTTTTCGTCAAGCAGAAAGGGAAGATCGGTAGGCCGAGATGGAATTAAGAAAGATGGAGTTAGAGACTAAAAGAATAGAAGCTGAGCAAGGCACTAAAAGGTTAGAACTTGAAGCTCAGCAAGCTGCTAGGAAACTTGAAGCTGAGCAAGCCACTAAAAGGTTAGAACTTGAAGTTGAGCAAGCTGCTAGGAAACTTGAAGCTTAACAAGCTGCTAGGAAACTTGAAATTCAGCAAGCTGCTAAGCATCTTGAAGCGTAGCAAGCTGCTAAGAGATTGGAAGCCGAACAAGAAGCTCAGATAAGGGAGCATGAGATACCGAATGCGTGAACTCGAGCTTAAGAGGCAATCTAGTGGGGAATTGAGGAAGCAGTGGGAGGGTCCTCTTTCCCTGGCTCAACCCCAGTGGGTGGACATAATTAACATGCTATGAAGTTTCCTTTGGCTGTCTATGAAGAAGACAAAGAGAAAATCGACTAGTACTTACAACGCTTCGAGGCTATGTCTGTCGCTATTGGTCTAGATCGAGACAAATATTGTCTTAAATTGTCCAAGGGATTACACGGGACAGGTTACAAGGTTTACTCCCGCCTACCTCCAGGACACGAGAACAATTACGTCGAATTGAAAGTAGCTTTGCTGAAACACTACAAGATCACCTCACACACTTATCAGAAGAAGTTTCAATCAGCGAAACGAGAGGCAGGAGAGCTATTGGCCGCCTAAAGTATGCGCCTGAAATCATATCTCCAAAAATGGATGGATTTTGCAGAGTTCACACATGACTATGAGAGTCTGGAAGAGCTCATGACAGTCGACCAGATGCGACAGCACATTTTGGAACCTCTCAAGACATTCTTGGGTGAACAAGGGGCGGAACGGATTGATGTGGTAAATAAGTTAGCAGAAGGATTCGTTGAGGTCCATGGGGAAGCCGGAGAAACCTGTACACCGACAAGCAAAAGTTAGGAGAAATATGATAGAAAGAAATTCAAAGGCTCAGAAACAAAGAAAGTGGAACCTTATGCACACACTTCAGAGAAGAGTCCAGAGGAGACGAAGGATGGGAGAGAGAGCCCACTCAATTCTCAAACGAAATGACAGTGGTATGAGAAGTGGTGTTCGATCTGCAAGTCGCCCTCCCACAACACGAAAGAATGCAAATCGAAAACGAAAAGCTCTCACTTCGCGGCCTGCCGCCGGCTCCAAAGGTGGCCGCCCCCGAAAAGTCAAGGTCGTCGACGTAACTCTGGACTAGGAGAAGCCACCTGTGGTCGAAATGATCAAAGTCAACGGCCAGCAGTTTACCTGTCTCTGTGACACTGGCTTAGACGGGGAAGCCGTAATTGACTCGAGTCTGGTACACCCAGACCAACTCACAGGGGAGATCATTGTGATACATCCTGCAATGAAGAGTGCTGCTGCCATGACGTTGCCAATTGCCAAGGTGGAAATTAAGTCCAGGTACGTCACGGGCGTCATTCCGGCAGCTGTATTATATGATCCCCTATTTCCTGTGATACTTAGTACGAAATACGTGTTCTTCGGGGTTCCCAAACAACCAGCCCACCTGGGATAATCAGCCACTGGATCTAAAAGGAAGGAAAAAGAGGCAGATACACTAAGCACCAACCCTGTGCCAGTGGAGTTGCATACTGCTCAGAGGAAGGACACAACGTTGCGTCCTTGCTGCAAGAAGCTGCAAAGAAGTGCTGACCCACCAGAACGGGGGCAATACATTCTGAGGAATCGGCTGCTCTAACGGAGAGCCGGAAGGGGAGACAAACTGAAATAGCAGTTGGTGGTCCCAAAGGCCCACCGTCCTCACATTCTTCAAAGCTGGCACATCATATCCGGTAGTCAGATATCTGGAAATAGACATATGGGTGTCAGAGACACGCTGCAACCGATTTTCTGCCATTATTCCTGGCCAGGTATGACCGGTGATGTACGCCAGTTGGTTAAGTCTTGCCAAGAGTGTTAGAAGGCACCACCCAAAAATCGGACGAAGAGTAAAGTAGCTCTTAAGGTAGGAGACAAAGTAATGGTGTGGGGTCCAGCAGAGACCAATATACTCACAGTAGGATGGCAAGGACCTTACCCTGTGGTAAAGGTTGCGTCCAAGACCACCTACGAAATCCGGATCGGGGAAGAACTGAAAAGTTTCCCTAGGCATCTCCTTTAGAAATAAGAGTAGAGATCCGATGCAAGTCTTCTCACCTTATGGTAATGGCAGCCATTGAGAAATAGGTTACGGGTCCAGACGGTGATCAGCAATCTCAAGCACTACATAGGAGGGTCTATGGAAATGTACAGGGTAGGTCTGATTTTCCGGCCGAAAATATGGGGGAGATCACACGTCAGACAAAGGCCCATAGAGAAAAATTCGCTAGTAGCCCAGTTCAGAAGAGTTGGGTAACGTCAGGAACGGCGCGATATACCCGAGACTCCGAACGATGAGTGGCTGACCAGATCCAATATCGACCGATAAGGTCCTGGAAGCAAAAGTCCAAGAATTTTGGGAAGACGATTCTGTCCATTGAGGACGAAACCGCAGATCCCAGGATACAAAGCTTGGGGAAACTAAGCGGGTATGGAGACACTGTTACAGTCAGGATGGAACGATCCGTCTGTATTGTGAGCCGTCGCTTACGCAAGTTGGAAGTTGGTCGACCGAACGTACAGGGGCGATGTGCCAACATTAGTGTCTGTCATGATGAGGATATAGGCTGTCAGTGAGATCACCTTATTGACTAGGGAGGTAACACCTTTGAGGGTATGGGCAGACCATCAACATTTAGTGTACTGAGCCATCTCCCAGAAACTAAACATGCGCTTATGGTGTGGGGAGGAGTAGATCATCTGGATCGAAACTCCAGTGAGCAAGAGTCGACGCGGTCAACTCTCTTAAGAGGGGGCCCATGTCGCGGAATTCTTGGAGGTGTCGATCGATGAAAGACTGTCGCGCCATTTGTCTACAGGCAGCCGCCATCCTTTGATGTTGGAGACAGACTGTCCTGATGGGAGTCGGCAAGATCTTTTGTTGTGGGGGAAGGATTCTCCAGATCAGAGGCCGGTAAGATTTTTTGGAGTACCGGGAACAATTCCCCAGATTAAAGCGGGACAGCTGGCCAGTTGTTTACATCGAGTCGGAAAAGAAGAGGGAAAAAATAGCTTCGCGATGCTTAGTGTCTAGTCAGAGTTTGTGACGTCATTCAGACACAGTATTAAAACAGTCTGGACAAACAACTTTGGCGGGAGTCGACGAAATGTTTTGAGGCATAAAGGACGTGTGTGATGTTCTTGTTTTGATTATGGAGAGAGACGACAGTGTCTTATGTTGATTTACATCCGCGGACATTTATCCACTGTGTGATTTAGTAGTCTCGACTTTCAGACAGGAATAAATATATGGTTCCATTATATTTTCCAAAAAGCTAGCATAAAAGTCATAGAAGAAGATTATGGCTCGATCATTGAAGGCAGTTTTTACCCAGCGGCTTTTGCAATGGGCCCATAACCCAGAGGGTTTGCAAGAACCTGGCTTCCGATGAGCAGGAACCGACAATAATCTAAGAGTGATTCCTCAGTGGTAGTTCTCATCATAGTAGAGTGAAGATACTTACAATACCACCAGTAACAGGAACAATAGTAGTTACATAGAGAAAGTAACAATTAACATTGTCTTTTCCAATTGGTGAATTCCTGTGAGAAATTAACAACTAACATTTTGTTTCAAAGTGACAGTAAACATTATTTTACTGTACAAGGGTTATCAGATCACAGAACTTTTAGTGACATATTAGTTACACTGTGTGTGTGTCAGATTCATGGTCAGTGTTGAAATACATCAACAATTGAAGACCAGGCATCCGGACTATACAAGTGCCATTGGAGGAAGTCGACACCTGGCCGGAGAGATGCATCATTTGGTGAGGTCCTTCTGTACTTGATCTATGGTGCTGTTGTGTGGCCAATACTGGGATGAAAGCAGACTTGATCCTGAGCTGTTCGGTCTGATTCTGCATACACACTAGATTATACGACAGACATTCTATACACACACTTTGCACATACATGACACTTTTCTTTATTAAATTAATTTGTCATTTTGGTAGAAGCTAGAGTTCTGTAGTATGTTTTGGAAAAGAATGAGAGGGGGCATGGTTCAGTGGTAAGAAAAGAAGAGAGAAAAAGAGAAAGAGAGAGAGAGGGATCCAAGGACTGATGGGGTGTTGTGGACAGAAATTCAGAAGATCCTCAAGATACTTATATGGGGTTAAAAGAATGTGGGTGTTGATTTCCCTCACCCCAGGGACGACATTTATTACGACATACAGCCTTGATTGCAGACAATGAACAGGACCTGCAAAATTTAGTAGATGCGGTTGCTGCACACATTGAGCGACTAGGGTTAGAACTGAATAGTGAGAAGATACAGATTATGGTCATCACTGGAAAGAAAGAAATACTATAGTGTGATATACGAATAAATGGGCATATTCTTAAGCAAGTTAATCGGTTCAGTTATTTTGGAACAGTCATAGCATCTGATGGGAGATGACTTGAAGAGAATAGAACAAAAATCTCCATGGCGAAGGTGGCCTTTTGCAAGATGGCAAACATACTGAGAAATACAATATTGTCATTTGCAACGCGAAAACTTGTGCTGTGATGCTACAAAGAACCTGTACTTTTGCATGGATGTGAAGCTTGGACAATGAGCAGACAAGCTAAAAAACATCTAATGGATGTGGAAAATATAGTTTCTGAAGATAATGCAATCAATACCATGGACAGACAGAAAAACCAATGACCAAGTCGTACAAGAAACAAATGTAAATCGTAAACTTAGTAGAGAAATAAGATGTAGACAGTTAAAATGTTTTGATGAAGTTAACAGAGGAAATAAACAACTGGCAAGATCGAAGGTATGATCAGAGAAGTCAATGCCCGGATGGCTTGCCATGGTCGAGGCACTAACACTGAGCTTGTCCACGACTGTGGTAATAGAGTGAGATGGCGAGTGAGACTGTGGCTTGCCATGGTCGAGGCACTAACACTGAGCTTGTCCACGACTGTGGTAATAGAGTGAGATGGCGAAATATGCCCACCCTCGCCTATCGGTATATCTATACAAAAGTTCAGTTTCCATGTAACACCACAACACTCTTCTTCTCGTTACAAATGTCATCGTTTGTATTAGTATGTTTTCCATCTTACAAAATACTACTTTTTCAGTGGCGATTCTTGTTCTAATCTCTTCAAGTCATCTTCCGCCATACGTTATGACTGTTCCGAAATAGTTGTACTGATTCACCTGTTTAAGAATATCCCCATTACTTGTATATTACATTCTGGGATTTCCTCCTTCCTAGTGACGATCATAATCTGTGAGTTCTTAAAATGCAATTGAAACCGTAGTTGTTCATTGTGTGCAGTAACCGCATCTACTAAAGATGCAGATCCTGTTCTTTGTCTGCCGGGCCGTGCAGCAGCTTTCTTAATATGATGCATGTCTTCGAAATGCTGCACTTTAAATATTTTCTTTATCGAAATTCTACCCCTTGAGGATTTGTAATTATTAAATGTTTTAACATTGTAGTTTTATTTCGCTGCTTATGCCGCCCTCTTACGATGCCGCCTGATGAGGACGCCTCTCTGTTTCATAGCACGGAACGGCCCTGATTGTCTGCAATGAATACTGTATCATACGCGTATGTAATGTTATTGATGTTTCGTCCTCAAATAATTATTCCGTTCATATCGTTTATGTGTCTCAAAATATTGTCACTGCAAAGGGAAAAAAAAGATCTGGAAACATTACACATCACTGTCTCACAGCCCTCTTAATAGGCTGATTTTGATCTATTTCCTTATCAATCCAATCAATATTTCTTTTACTTCTCCTACGTAGTTTCCTAATTTCCCTGTGAAACGTTTCACATTTTTCACGGTTATTGTTGTTATTACTTCTTATTTCCATGAGTTTTAAGATGTCTTCCGTCATCCATTTCTTACGTCCCACCATCTTTATTTTTATGATGGTTGTTTCAGTAAACCAGACAAAGGGGGTGATGCAGTATTGATGGGCATGTCAGACTACCATAGTAAAATGGAAAAGATATTATCAAATGAATCTAAATTTGGGATAGATCAAAGAGTAAACAAGTCGGAGATGCTGTTTGTTTTTTTTAAATTGTTGTTGCATATCCATTTACAGGACGTTGCAGTCAACACCAGCATCTTTCAGCTGTTGTTGATGTACTAGGCAAGATTAAGCTCAGTAGATTGTCATTGCTTTCTGAGTGACCGGCTTACATACGCCCGTAAGTTACCAACGTGGCGAGAACCACTAACGAATCTCTCGCAGGTTACGTTACTCACGAGAATATACGGGATTACTGAGAAAGACGTTAACCCTAGGCCAGGGAGACGGGCTGAATTCGGATTACCTGGATGCAAAAATGAAGATTGAGATCCAGTAACTGGTGAATGCAGGACTCATCAGTGAGGCCACTGAAAAAACGCTCACACCGCGAGGCTCCCAAACTCCTCAGATGTATGGCCTACCCAAGCTTCACAGGTAAGGTATCCCGCTAAGACCGATCTTGGCCATGGTTAACTCTGCACAACACCGGATGGCGATATGGCTAGCTGAAATTTTAAAGCCAGCGCGACTGTCCTTCGATCAAAGAACACTCAGAGATACATTCAAATTTGTGGAATTATTGGTTACTATGGACATAAATAATAAACACATGATCCATGAATATAGCGTCCCTATTCACCAACGTTCCATTAAAGGAGACAATGAAAATAATAAGTGAACACATTAATAACAAACAACTAAAACTATGCATATCAACATCTATTCTGGAAAAGCTCTTATTAATATGTACCGCCAAAATACAATTCAATTTAAAAAAAAAAAAAAAAGTCATACCGCCATTTTGACGGAGTGGCCATGAGGAGTCCTATTGGTCCTATTCTAGCGGACATCTTCATGGCACACTTAAAAGACAAGAGATCGTAAAACATTAACAATTTGGTCTTCTACCGTCGTTATGTGGACGATATACTAATAATCACCGTAGACGAGCTACAAGCAACATTGTTCCTGGCCATAATGAACATGACGCATACAAACATCTCTATACCTATGGAACACGAACACACAACAAAGCGCTCTTTGATATTCAAATGTGACGTAGAGCAGACGGCACAATTCAAGATCGACGTACAGCAAAAAAAACATGGACAGGACAATAGAGCTTCACACCTGTCCAGTATAAGCGAGGCTTAGTACGGATCATGTTTGATCGTGCTAGGAAGATATGCACCCAGGACACACTGACAGAGGAATTTGAAATTCTAAAGTATGCCTTAAATCTGAATGGATACTCCACAGGATTTATAAAGCACCACTGCTAACAGCCCAAACCAAAAGCAGACAAAACTACAGATACTTAATACTCAAGGTATTCATCCAACGAACCTTTGGAGTGGATGGCGTAATGCAACCTCTACAAGACCGGCTCATTACAGCAGTCGGCCGAACATTCTCTGCTGCACCTCCTGTTATTAGGTACAGAAACACACATATTCCCACCCCAGCAGTGAAAGAACATGTTCCCTTGGAAGCGAAATCCAATTGTGTTTAGCAATTTACATGTAGGAACCAATTTACCTACATCGGCAGAACAGAGCACCAGTTGAACAACAGAGTTGCTGAACACATACCTCAATGGGTTGACAAGATACTAAACACAGGCGGTGGGAACCTAGGGAGGCCGATACACCGGAAACTCCCCGATTCATCAAATGCTAGGCATGTGTTGGAAAGCTGCCATGTACTAGATAGAGACATTGCCTTTCGCGTGTTGTTTAACACACCACATAATAGCTTGTTAAAGTTAGTAGTTTAGTGCGAGGTTTAGACACCTCAAAATGGGGAGCCGGCTCCCCAATTTTTCTTTATATAGCTCTATGTGACGTCATCTAGCTCCCGGCAAAATCGACTCCCCATTCTAAATGGGGAGTCTAAGGGGTATAACTCATGAATCGATCGGGTTATTTTCTGGTCTTATTACATCCCTTTAAAAGCCGATGATCGGTGCGTATGCGTGTGTGTGGTGGGTGTGGTGGGTGTAAGCGGGCGACAGGAAGGGGCGCGGGCGGTCGGTGTTCGAATCCAATCGAAAATCGGTTGAGGTGGAGTCATGGTGGCCGAGTTGTCTATCGGGATTGAGGTGTGGGACTATTGGTGATATGTAATGGTTAGGAGTACGATGCTCTTCCATGGGGTGGCGTTGTACGGTGATCATGCGCGCGTATGTGTGTGTGAGCTGTTGTGTTAGGGTTACAGTGCTCGTCCACACAATGGGGAAGTGGGTGTAAGACAGATTCTCGTTGTTAAGGAGGTGGCTATATGGTCTGTAGAGACTACTAGTGGCCTATACACTATCACCATACAAGGGTCACAGAAATTCAGTTGTCGTATTATGGTTACAGTGCTCGTCCACACGGTGGGGAAGTCGTTATGGAGTGGGTGTAAAGCCGGATTTTCGTTGTTAAGGAGGTGGTTATATTGTCTATAGTGACTACTAGTTGCCTATACACTATCATCATAGGGTTACATGTGGGGCGTGCGTGTGCGTGTGAGTGGTTGTATTAGGGTTACAGTGCTCGTCTACACAGTGGGGAAGTGGGTGTGGAGTGGGTGTAAGATAGATTTTCTTTGTTAAGGAGGCTGTTATATGGTCTGTAGAGACTACTAATGGCCTATACACTATTATCAAAGAAGGGCCACAGAGCTTCAGCTCAGGTGAACGTGTTCGTATGGGTGGTTGTGTTAGGTTTACAGTGCTCTCCTCACGGTTGGGAAGTGGTTGTGGAGTGGGTGTAAGACGTATTGTCGTTGTTGAGGAGGTTATTATATGGTATGTAGAGACTATTAGTGTCATCGTCGAACAAGGGTCACATGGCTTGCAATGAAATACCACAATACAGTAAAGATGGTAATTATTAGTGGTCGGCTTGTGTGACTGGGGGTGGATGAAAGATAGAGTATTGTGACGAAAAGACGCTTCATTTGTGTTTTGTCTATTAGATTTCGGCTCTATTCGGCGCGTCATCAGGGACTTTCCCAGTTATTAATAGACTGATAGAAGTCGATGGGATTTTCCGTCTAGCAGGTTCTCGAAGCACCTGGATTTGAGTGAACAGGGTTGCTGGGTGCACCAACAAATTCACGTGCAGAAGAATCTAGAAATTCTAGTCCAGGGAATGAATGTTGTCCGAGAAGTTAACTTGCATCAAAAAGCACTCGTTTCTCGTGCGTGTTAGAATGCACGTAGGAGAAATGCGGCAGGAATCGTCATTAACTTTCTGTCTCTCAAGGCGGGAGGACGCATGGCTCTGTTAGGCCAATTGTATAGCGTCTCACGCCCAACCAAGATGCAGCTGACTGTTGTCCCATTACGGCATGCCTGCCCATGAACAGTTCTGGTAGCTGATTGGAGTCTGGTTCCGACAATTCAGGTATTTACTTGGTTAATTAATTTAACTTTGTAATTGATCACAAAACGCAATCGTTCTGATCTCATTAAATATGCGGTTGACTTTGCATCGCTAATGATAAACGGATCGAGAAACAGGCTGAGAAAATAGGGCGTATACACTTTCGCTTGTCGCGTTTGTTTACATGCCTATGTAGTTGCGGTAACTGCTTGAAATGTAGGCCTGTGATATTGGCGTATTGTGTTCAACTATTATAAACCATGTTTGGTAAAACTAGTTGCATATACTATGTTGCTGTACTATAATAGGGCACAGTTTCTGGTGTATGATATGAACCTAACTTATGTCAGTCAGTAGCTGAAGCTAGAAGAATTGTTGGATAGACAGGTAAGTTGTTAGGTGGAGAATTCGGACAGTAATGTGCTTAGATATTAAGTAAAAGGAGCACTTAATGCTTAGCCACAGGTAATGATGTAACTATTGTGTGTTTACGAAATAGTGAATTAATTTTGCGGAACTGTGGAATTCTGTGAGAAGGTAAATTCTTCATTGATGATGATGATGATGATGATGATGATATATATATATATATATATATATATATATATATATATATATATATATATATATATATATATATATATGATGTATCATGATGTATATATATTAGGTCATGTTATGTGATACTTCTAGGAGCGATACCGAACGCCGAGTGGTTCGACGCGTGATAACAATGCGTTACCGTCGCGATGTAAACATGCGTTCTTAATTCTTTTCTTTTTCTGTCCTGTCCTGATCATACATGCATAAGTACGAATCAGTGCTGATGTGATAGAAGTATGGAAGGACAAAAGGAGGTTGCATGAGGCACGGGGAAAATGGGATATGGGGATTGAGAGCAAGTTATGAAAGTATGAGACTGGCGAACTAGGCCAGCCGTGAAGTTCGGCCAGACCAAGGCTAATCCACTTGGAAGGTGAGAACTGGAGCTGAACCCTTGGAACATGTGGGGAACATGTTTTGCCAAGAAGACTTCTTGACTCTAAGGAAGAGTCTAATAAGAAGAGTTTCGCTACAGGGTGGACAGGATGTTCCACCAGCGAAATGGAGTGTGTATAATGTAATGTTGGGTTCAGTGACGCCTCACCTTAAAGTTTAGTTCTATTAACTCTAGAACTAGGATAGCTATTGACGTTAGCGACAACTGGTAGATGAATAGGGATATGTGAGACGTAGGATCAGACTCGTCATTCTTGTTACTTACTCTGTTTGACGGGTTGTTCTTTGAGGCCATCTGACATTGACGGATACCTATGCTTTACTACTCTAAACATAGAGATGATGCTCTAGTTAGTTGAATAACTAATTAGCCTGACTGAGGGTTGAGTAGTCATGTAGACCAATTTGTGGGGCAGAATACTCTTACCGATCGCTCTTCTTTTCAGGAGTTGCCTGTTGAGGAACCAGCCTACTACAATTGTTGTTTTCCAGTAACCACTTCGTGTACCATAAAGTTATTGTCCACATGAACATTGTTGCAGTGAACTGTGAAATAGGTGCTTGATCAAAGTGTGGAATTATAGAGTCTACGAACTGTGAAATGGTTTTCTCATATGACTCTAGTAAACGCGCAGCAGTACTATATACTATTACCCAACCAGGGGTACATGCTACTACTCAGGGACCATTAGATTGGTCATTGGCTACATTTATTGAAGTCGAGAGTAACTGGGGTCACCTCAAGGTGGAGGGTCTCCCAGCCAGGCTGTCTACAGAGAACTGTTGAGTGCCTTTAACAGTGACTCATTAGGAAGTGATAGAAGTGCAGCTTGTCCAGTGATTGTGGTCCAAGTGGTTAACTCCTCTTGTTGTCGATCCAAGCTCTGGGGATGGAGTTGTCTCCAAGGTTCTAGTCATCTCACTGGAAGGAAGCCGGGTGAGTGGCGGACCGACAGGACGGGACATCTGCATCCAATCTACTTCTCAGCCTGATGATGGTTTGCGCCATATCTCTGATTCTGTCTCTAATCTATCCTCTACTTTTGTAAATAGAATTATTCTATCAGGGTGTTCAATTCATTTCTATATTCTCAAGGGTAGAATAAACTTTATGTATGTTGACTTATTCTTTGTACAATTATTGAGTGTGGTCTCGGACGATGCCTCATTGTTCATTGTCCCAAGGGAGTAGGTAGTTAGTGGGGGTCTAGAATCTGGAGGGGCTTGTAGACATATTTAACTAATACGAGGTCAACAGCAGAGTAAACAGTGTATCTACCTGTCCAGCCCCTGGGGTAAGAATACATGGGAGTGCTAGAGACACCTCGGGTGTGGTTAACTCTCAATGCCCGAGGCGATCTTGTCACATCTGTATGTGTAAAGGTGGTGACGTGGGTATGATAGATGCCCTGTGTCTATTTGGTCATACCTCAAAGTACACTGGATGCTGCAGTGAGATGTCATATGGAGGTGACAGGTTCGAAACCTGGTAATTGACCAGGTTAAATACCTATTCAACGTGCCGGATGTATCGCTTTTAAGCCCAATTAGGGAATATAAGGGACATCATAGGATATTGATACCACTTGTTGTTAATACACAAAGTGTCGTCTGGGCTGTTATCTGAAGCAAGAAAAGGTCATCCTTCTTCCAAAAATTCAAAGAAACGTCAAAGAGAAAAAAACGAAAACATGGATTACAACTCTAGCAAACAAAAGAAATGTTTGCCTCCTCTTTCTCCTACATCCATTTTGTTCTGTCAGAAACCTACTTCTGGCAGTCAGGCAGCAGTAGACCTGCAAGAGACAACCTTTACTTAATGATGTTTCTTCAGATGAAAATATTGACCTTCTATTTTACCATTAGTAGAATTGATCAACCAATACTGACACAGACTCGTGCGTCGTGGAGACATTTTGTTGAGATACTCCTCTTTAGAGTCATTCGTGGTCCATCACTATCACCACCTTCCCGGTCCTTCTCCGATTAACTTTTTATTACACAAACAATTTTGCTCCCAATAACTTGACACCTGACATGTTCTCTGGCTTGTTTTCACCACCAACCTCCACACAACCACACTTCCTAACACTCCTGGCTATATAATATAAGCTGATCCCCAGCATCGTTCACGGCTGGTCTGTTGGTTCACATTCTGAGATCATTGGTAATTATTTTCCCATCTCGTCCTGTCTATTGTACATTAGTATAGTCACTCTGACATTAGTATGTCATCTCTGTAATGATTGTGTTTTGTTTATGAAGGCTTGTCACCACACTATCTTCTCTTTTCCTTAATTTTTACTTTGCAAAGCGGTCCCATACTGCCTGTTTTTATATGATTTCTACAACTATGTCACAGTTCATTTCATGCATATCATAATTATTGTCACGATATACATTTTCTCTCTCAAGTCGTGGCCAAAGAATGTCGACAGACGGCTTTTGATGCAAATTACCAGTTCTCTTTGTGAGTTAACTTCTTTCATGATATCTTTATTACACTATCCTTCCTTTTTTCATCATTCTTCTATAAAGTCAACTGTAGCTTCCACATAATTTCTTGTATAAACCACACAATCAGTTTATTAAAGGAGACAATATAAAAGGTCTTTTTAACATAATTCCGCGGGCATCTAAGCTTATATAGCACAATATTTAATGATATTTATAATTCATTGTATTTTTCACTGTAAATAGTGGTATTTGATTAACATATTGCGATTTTCATAGTGATGTTTTATATGTTGCAGTTCTTTAACTTTTGTAACAGTGATGGTACATTAAATAGCAGATGTAAACAAAGTCCTGGCTGTATTTTTCATATGTTTAATTTGACTGAATACATCGTATAATATAAAGCAGCATACAACAGGTTTTCTCTTATTACAAAAGATGTTGCCGATTCAAGGTTCAGGTAGTAACTGACTATATCTAACCCCGCGTCACGGCTTGAGCGTCCCTAGTTACGTTTTAACGGGATGCTCAATCGTGCCTAGTCTTTGCACACTATATTAACCCACTAACAGAGATGGTGCTCTGTTACATTTTCATTATAAATAGTTATTGTATTTTAGAGTTTTGCAACGGACATTATTAACGAATTGTTATCTGTTGGAGTTTTATAACTTTCACACCAGGCGTTGAAGTCTTGTAAGTTTTCACTGCACTTGGCTCCGACGTAGGTTAAGTTTGCACCAGAACCGTACCTCTCGAAAGTGCATCTCGTTGGCACTGAAGAACGCCATGGTAACTGGCATCATGTAACCAGAGAAGGTGAGAAGTTTGAAAGGCGTGTACTGGCGCTGGAATATACTTTGACCCCAGTTCTGAGAGCCAGTCACAGACTCAAAGTCCTGGTGCAGAGAAAAAGGTCAAGAACAATAGTAAAGGAGGCAGAGATAATCGAATTACCTTGTCTGAGTTTCTCTCTGTCATAGTAAAATAGGTATAACCAGAAATAAACTCGTATGCGTCTTTGTTCTTGTATGTATGTATCAAGTCTGCCATCGGAAACATGGTGTCAAAAACTTCTCACCATCAGAACAAAATGAAAACCAGAAAGAGGAAAACAATAACAACGTATCAAATAGAAACATGAAAACAAGAAAGAGATGACAACAACAATAAAGCTGACATACCGGCTAAACTAAAAAGAACCAGCAAACGTAATTGTATGAGTATTATTTTGAAACAACAGGCCATGAATACATCGGCAACAACAACAAACTCTACTACTACTACTACTACTACAACTACTACTACTACTACTACTACTACTACTACTACTACTACTACTACTACTACTACTACTACTACTACTACTACTACTACTACTACTACTACTACTACTACTACTACTACTGCTGCTGCTGCTGCTGCTGCTGCTGCTGCTGCTGCCACCGCCGCCGCCGCCGCCGCCACCACCACCACCACCACCACCACCACCACCACCACTAATACTACCACCACCACTAATACTACCACTACTACTACCACTACTACTACCACTACTACTACCACTACTCCTACCACTACTACTACCACTACTACTACCACCACTACTAATACCACTACTACTACCACTACTACAACCACTACTACTACCACTATAACTACTACCACTACTACAACCACTACTACTACTACTACTACTACTACTACTACTACTACTACTACTACTACTACTACTACTACTACTACTACTACTACTACTACTACTACTACTACTACTACTACTACTACTACTACTACTACTACTACTACTACTACTACTACTACTACTAGGTATTTACTTCTCGGTCTAACCCTTTGTCTGTTCCCTTCGATCTTGCCAGTTGTCACTAAGTTCTCTAATTCATTTCTTCTCATAACATGTCCAACAAATTTGACTGTCTACGTCTAATTTCTCTAATCAATTTACGATTTGAATTTGTCTCCTGTAGTAGTTGGTTATTGGTTTTTCTGTCTGTCCATGGTATTCTTTACATTTTCCTCAAAAACCATATTTCTGCAGCCATCATATGTTTTTCAGCTTAACTGCTCATTGTCCAAGTTTCACATCCATACAAAAGAACAGGCTTTATGTAGCATCCCAGCACTATTTTTCTCGTTTCAACTGACATATTTTTTTTTGGTTAGTATGTTTTTCATCTTGATAAAGACTACTTTCGCCATGGCGATTCTTGTTCTAATCTCTTCTAGGCATCTCCCATCAGATGTTATGACTGTTGCGAGATAATTTTACCGATTGACTTGTTGAAGAATATTCCCCTTTTACTTGTATATTACACTGTGCTACTTCGTTCTTCCTAGTGACGACCATAATCTGTGTCTTTTTACAATTTAATTCTAATCCCAGTTTTTCACTGTGTGCAACAACCGCATCTAGTAATTGTTGCAGATCCTGCTCATTTCCAATATATGTTCTTTATAAGTCTAATGTCTTTCCCATCAATTTGTAGATCTGCAAGCATATGTACCATGATGGCATGTCTTACTCTATCGAAAGCCTTTGTGTAGCCAATAAAGCAGAGATGTATATCTTTGTTTACTGCTATATAACGTTCAATAACTGAACGCAACATATACGCAACATTTAAAGTACCCTTTCCTTCTACAAACCCACATTGCTCTTCCCCTATATCAGTTTGTATTTCCTCCCTCACTCTTCGCATGATAATTCGTAGCAAAATCTCTGTGATGTGACTCATTATACTAATTATTCTATGTTGATCACATTCCAAGGCTCCTGATTTCTTTGGGATTGCAATAAATTCAGAATTACATAATTCAGAAGGTATGTGTCCGGTATCATATAATGTGTTCAGCGGTGTGGTGACTTGATCTATTCCATATTCTTCTAAAGCATTAATCATTTATGTTGTGATGATGTCTGAAGCGGGGGACTTGCCAGCTTTCATATTTTTAAGAACATTTCGACCACCCATCTTCAAAATTGGCGTTACTTTATTATTAAATCTACTATCACACTGTTCATCTCTGTTATCATCATAAAGGTTGTTCACATAGTCTGACCATACGTGTAGAATCTGATCTTTTTCTATTATGATGTTGCCATCGTTAGGTTTTATACAACCTTCTGATGTACTTGTTCTTTTATTATTAAGTTCCTGAATTCTTTTATGCACTAATTTGCTACTTTGACTGTTGTGTTGTTTTTCAAATTCTAAGCAGTGTTTCTCAAACCATGCTTCTTTTGCCTCCTTACATAATATTATGACTTGTCTGTGAATTTTTTCATATTTGGCAGAATTATTTTTATTGAGTCTTATTATTTCCATTAGTTGTAAAATTTCTGCAGTAATCTTTTTCTTACGACCTACCTTCTTTAATTTTGGAATAGTTGTTTCTGCAGCCAAACTGATTGAATTATTCAACATTTCCCATTGATCATCCACATCCTGGAATATGATCTCTAGACCAGACAATATATCAAATATGTTCTTTACTTCTATGTTGAATTTGTTTTATATTTCCTTGTCGTTATTCAATGTACACAAATCATATTTAGTGTTTCCTGTTTTATACTTGACTTTCTTTAACTTTATCCTCAATGTCCCTGTAAGTAATCTGTGGTCACTATAACAATCAGCACTGGGAACTGTTTTTGCTATTGTTAGCGCATTTCTAAATCTTCTACTAGTAAGAATTTAATCAGTCTGGTTTCTAATCCTACTATCAGAACTCCTCCATGTCCATAATCTTCTAGGGTGTTGCTTAAACCAGATGTTTCCTACAATCATTTCCTGCTCTTTTGCCCACTCTACAAGTCTGTATCCTCTTGCATTTCTCTTTCCTAACCCATAGTTTCCTACTGTGTATCTATCACCTTGATTTCCTACTTTTGGATTGAAGTCCCCTATTATGATGTTTATTTCTGAAGTTTTACATTTCTTTAAAGTAGACTCTATGTCATTATAAAATTCCTGTACAATATCTTCACTGGATTCTCTTGTTGGGGCATATACTTAAATAGCATTTATGCTAAAAGGTCTGCCGCTTAATTTAACTAGTAGAACGCTGTCTGACATGGCCCAATATCCTTGAACAGATTGTGATGTTTTCCGGTCCAAATTAATTCTACCCTCCTTTGTCGATGTTCTCCTTCAGAAAAAAAAAATATATATATATATATATCTTAAAATCTTCATCTATCTTGATGCCTACCCCTGTCCATCTCGAGAGGAGCAAGAGAACGCATATTTAACGTGCGTTTAATAATAGAGAAGTGTAGAGAATTTAATGTAAACCAACTCTCATGTGTTGTGGACTTGTCATGGAACGTGCGTATATCTCCCCAGAATGCATCTCGGTCTTCAATCGAGATTGGCAAATTAACGAATACAGGACGAATGAGCAGAAGAATAAACGGTATTCTCAACGAGTAAGAAGTTGATGCCGCATTGATGTACATTGTACAAGGCCACTCTCTACCTAGCTATGACGTAAGAATGAACACGAAGACGGCAAGTAATCAAAACGACCATGGTCTGGATTCTCAGTTTGAACAATATCATATTTGACGCCAGTACTTTTAAACAGGAGAGAATAGTTGCTAATCTCCAGGTTGATATAAATCACCACCTCAACGCATTGCCGGCGAAATCACGGATTGCTTCACGCTGATAACCTGCTTGTCCAGCGGTCAAATATGTGAAAGATTGGACTGATAATTAAATGACTGAGCTACCGTATAACAGTAGACGGTACTACCTGCTTTCTGTTAGCGCCGAACGTTGGGCGGCGCTTACCAAACCCGACACCCCACATTGTGCCAACGGCTTCGGGGAGAAGAGCGCAATTGGGAGGGTACAAGCCTTATCCTGGTGCGAGGAAATGCAACCTAAAGACAAAATGTCATGGCAGGGCAGACCAGGCCCTAAGCCTTGGTTGGCGGCTGGTCTAGTATCGAAGCTCCGACAGGCGGACAGTTAGAGCATTGCTTTGCTGATCCGGCAGCTTCTGCAGCTCGACTTGTTCCAGATGTAGAGGTGTTACCTTTCCTATGGAGGTAACTATGCAGGCCGAGAGAGGGATCATGATGCATGGGCAACACATGATCTCTATATTTTAGCCCAGGCTTTGTGCTCTGGAGAGGTAAAGATGTGTTTAAGCGGGACATGATTGATACAGGCATTGATAATGCACATTGGGAGCAAGTCGCCGCTGAATGTGTTGCATGGAGGGCAAACATCAGAAATGGAATAAAGACAAAGGGGAACATTATTGCAGATATGTCACACACCGAGCGTTTGAGACGTAAGATGGTGCATGGTGGTGGAAATGACCATGTGTTCACATGCACCCATTGTGAACGAACATTTACAACGCGAATTGGCCTTATCAGTCACATTCACTACCGCCATAGGTAAAAGTTATTATGCCTTTTTAAAGCACAAACTATCGTCTGTCAAGACGGCAAGGTGCTAATGACAAGCAAAACCAAAAAGAGCATGAGGTAATTGAATGTGAAGATTTTCGTTCAATTAACCTCATAAACCATATCACTAAGCTTCTACTCATAATAATAATGAGAAGAAACAGAAAGAAAATGTAAAAAAAAAATGGAAATTAGTGAAGAACAGTTTGGAATTGTGGAGGGAAAGGTTATAAACAATGCAATTTATACATTACGGACACTAATAGAAAGGTCAATAGAGACACAGAGAGATATATATTTGTGCTTCATAGATTATACTAAGGCATTTGATAAAGTAAAACATGATATCTGACTAAAATGTTGGAAGATATCTTCATTGATGGGAAAGATTTAAGAATAATAACGAATATTTACTGGAACCAAGCTAGCAATTAAAATGGGAAATAAAGAGGGTAGTTACGAACAGATAAAGCTAGGAGTACAACGGGGGTTATCATTTATCAGTTGGGGTATCGTCACTGCACTCCGGACAGGTCCATAGGTGTTCAGATCCTCCCCCAGCACATGCATCAGCGTCTGGTGGCTAATTGTGCCAGTTCTGTGTTGGATGACGAGGCCCCTCGTTTTCCCGATGCATTCGATATGATAGATCATACTAATTTAATTAAAAAAACTAGAAACAATTAAAGTAAGCTTTACTATAGTGACATTAATAAACTAATTTTTATTAGACAGAAAACAAGTAGTATCACACAATAAATCTCTATCTCAAGCCATTACTATTAATATTGGGGCCAATACTTGGCTCTCTGTTATTTGCCATTACATAAATGATCTTCCCTTATATCTGTCGTCGTCCTGCGATCTATTTGCAGACGACTGCACAGTATATACAAACGCTATTGATCGTAATGTGCTAGAATTATCCTTGCAACAGGAAATAAATAGTGTAGTTAACTTGAGTCATGCAAACCGCATGTAAATTAACATTTCTGAAACAAAACCTTTGTTAATATGAACCAGGCAAAGACTTCACACTCTAAACTCGCAGAGAACTCTTTAGCTGCACATTGGTAGCACGCCTATAGAAAGTGTAACCGAGCACAAGGCACTGGGACTTATCATAGATCAAAATCTATCCTTTAATTCCCATGTTCATGCTCTAGTTAAACAAATAGTCAAAAAAGTATACCAACTTGCCAAAATTAAAAAATTTCCTCGACGAAAACACAAAAAAGATATTCTATACGTCCCACATACACACATATATTGATTATCGTCTGGGATGGATGCTCCAGAAAAGGGCAGTGCGTTAATCAATGGTGATCAGCTTACAGACAATTCTAACCTACATGAACGTCTTCAGACATATCCCATTCACAGACACCCCCACACCCATCCCCCACACCCATTACACACCCATCTTTCAACCCACATAATCTCCTACACACCCATTCACCCACCCAAATACATATTCCCTATCCATACCCCACCCCAACCCACCAACACCCACGTACTTCCAACCATCCTCCCAGAGGATGAAAGGCAGAGGCAGACCAAGGGAAATGATGCTGGATCGATTGAGACAGTGGCATGGAGGAATACCATCAGTAGAGTTGATCCAGACCACCAAATACCGAGATCTGTGGAGAGCCATAAACGCCTACACTAGCTGGCAGGGCACTTGATGGTGATCGAGTGAGATGAGATGGCAAAACATGACCGCTCACGCTCACTGGCATGGCACATGATGTACATATATATATATATATATAAGTGTGTGTGTGTAAATGGAAAAATATAACGATGATTAATGTACATGCACCTACTGATGAGAAAGAAGATGATATTAAAGAAGACTTTTATAATGATCTGGAAGATGTCATAGAAGAAACCCCCAAACAGGACATCCTGATTGTGCTGGGAGACTTCAATGCAAAAATAGGTAGAGAGCAAACTAATAAAAAAGTGGCCGGTATGGAAAGCCTACCTACAACTTCAAATGATAATGGATGGAGAGTCATCAACCTGGCAGAAGCCAAAGGAATGCAGATTAGCAGTACCAGACTACAAAGAAAGGATATACACAAACAAACTTGGAAATCATGTGACAAGAGAACCTATAATCAAATAGATCACATTTTAATTAACAACAGAAATGCATCAAACATACAGCAAGTCAGAAGTTATAGAGGAGCTGAGTGCCACAGTGACCACTTCCTCGTTGGAGCAAAATTTAAAATAAAACTTAAGAGAGCTTTCTATACTAAATTACAAAGATTAAACCCAACATATAACAGAGAAAAACTGCAAGACATTACAGTCAAAGAGAAATTTACAGATGAAATAAAATGTAAACTTGAAACTCTGCAAAACCCTTTGGAGGAAAGCGTTGACCAAACTTGGTTGAACATCAAGAATACAATTCAATCTACCGCAGAAGAATGTCTCGGTGTGTTAACCACACATAGAAAAAACAGATGGTTCAATCAAAAATGTGAAGAATCAGTCATTAGGAAGAAGAATGCTAGACATGTATGGTTAAATGACATCAATAACATCCAACAGGAAGAGCATTATAGAAATGAATGTAAAGAGGCTACAAAAATAGTCAGACAGCAGAAGCGAGAATATATGAGTAATATAATCAAAGATATGGAAACTAATCACCAGAAAAATGAATCCAGAAAATTTTTTAAAGAACTGAAGTCAATGAAACGAGGGCACCAACAAAACACATATGGTTTAAAAGACACAAATGGGAATATGATAAATACCAATGAGGAAATGTGCAACACATGGAAAGAATATTTTATTGAATTACTAAATTGTGAAGCTCCAAGTAACATTTTCCCACAGGAAGAGGTTCTAACATGCGAACCACAAATTGAAGAACCTACATTTGAAGAAATCCTATATGTAATCGCACGACTTAAAAACAATAAGGCAACTGGGACTGATGGAATTGCTGCTGAATTTATAAAGGCAGGTGGCCATGCATTACATCTAAAGCTATACGAACTAATAATAAAAATCTGGAGGACAGAAGAATTACCCCATGACTGGAAAGAGTCATTATTGATACCTATCTTTAAGAAAGGAGACAAGTTCCAATGTGGAAATTATAGAGGAATATTACTACTGTCCACAAGCTATAAGATACTATCCGCAGTAGACTAAAACCATATTCAGAAAACATATTAGGTGACTACCAGGCGGGTTTTAGACAAAACAGATCAACAATAGATCAGATATTTATCTTACGACAAATAGCCGAGAAACATTGGGAATATAAAAGAGATCTCCATAACATTTTTGTGGATTTTAAAAAAGGCTTATGATAGTGTCCATAGGAATAGTCTATGGAATGCTATGCAGGAATTTGGAATACCAAGGAAGTTAATCAAAATGACCAGACTATGCATGGAAGATACTTATAATATAGTAACATATAAAGGCAGGAAATCAGACCCCTTCCAAATAACATCTGGCTTGAAACAGGGTGATGCACTATCGCCGTTACTCTTCAATCTGGCTCTAGAGAAAGTTGTAAGGAAGGTAAAGGAGGAATGTGATATTGGAGGAACATCCAAGCTGCTTGGTTATGCAGATGATATAGATATTATAGGGCAAAGTGAACAAAAGACATTGGAAATATTGACTCACTTAAAGGAAAAAGCCCAACAGATGGGGCTGGTTATCAACCAAGATAAGACAGAATATATGGTAATTTCAAGAGACGGAATGGCTAAAAACGCTGGCCACATACAAATAGATAATATGACCATTAAAAGAACGGAAACATACAAATAGCTGGGTACAGTCTTCAACTGCTCCAACAACATAAGGGAAGAAATACAAACTATAATCAACTCTGGAAATAAGATATGCTATGCACTACAACATCTACTAAAATTAAAGGCGCTATCTCGTAACACCAAAATCACAATATACAAAACACTGATCAGACCAGTTGTGCTGTATGGCTCTGAAACCTGGAGTACAACGAAAAGAGACGAAGCCTTGTTACAAACCTTTGAGAACAAAGTTTTAAGACGCATTTTTGGGCCCATTAGGGATACGCAAAGTGGAGAGTGGAAAAGAAGAAGCAACAAAGATGATCTGTTTAAGTCCCTGCTAATCACTGGTATCATGAAGGCTAATAGACTGCAATGGCTGGAGCATATAGATAGAATGGAAGATAATAGGGAAACAAAACACGCTTACACTCAAGAAATAAATTACCATAGACCCCGAGGTGGACCAAGAAGACGGTGGAGAGATAATATACATACAGACCTACAAGCACTTGGAATCAGCGACTGGCGAGAGAAGGTCAACCAGAGAGACGAATAGAGACGGCTTGTATCTGCAGCAAAGAACTTCAATGGCTCGGAATGCTGAAGAAGAAGATAATGGAGAACTGCAATTCAAGTACACAATAATTTTAATGAAAGATTTTTCTATATTATTTTAATTATTAGCAATTATTTATTATTTAAATTTAGTGAGATCTGCCAGATAGCTATTACAGCAACACAGGATGCAGAGAGAAGATAAAGGGATTTTTTCTAAGTATGCACCAAAGTAGTTAGTGCACAAAGAAACTAAGGGAGATGAGATACGTCACAGGACAACAAAGAAACATACGCTGTGGTGCTATTTTCAAGACTAGACGTGTTTTCCTTTTGTGGATCCAAATTCGTGTGGCGATTGGATATTTGGATGCAAGTGTACGCGATCTCAAGTGGATAACAAGATGAGGCATTTGTTGAGAAGAAACTATGGATCTAAGAACAGTGGACCTGGAGAAAAACGAGATGAATCTATCATGAATGTAACGGCAAGGATCGAAAAAGCAGTGGAATGGAAATAGGCTGGGCGCTGAGGTGAAGGTTGTAGGCATTTACCCATATTAATTCTGGATAGATGTTATTCCTGCGACAAGGGTGCTCTATTGTGACACTGAATTATATGAACTGATGCTACGACACCGAATAAAAAGGTATTAACTCTTCACTGGAGCCACGTCATTGTTTCATTATCAAGTTTCATTGACTTTGTTCGTTCGTGTTACTGGTGACGAGCCAAGATTAAATACCTCTTGTAGATTTCAATATCTTATATTATGGCACAGATTAGATTGATCTACATCGAGGCAAGATCCTTGCGCTTGATGCGTGCTGCAAAGAGATTTTATGTTAGGTTCCAATTTAGTTAACTTCAGTCTCCCCGTTTTTTTATATCCAGCCGATGTCTTCCATTTTCGAATTGCCCCCCTTAACAATCGAATTGCCCCCCTGTGGGGCGTGGGCCCCAAGGTTGGGAAACACTGATCTAGCTTATGATCGAGAGGTTTTCCGGAATGTTGTTATGGGAGCGAGGTTCTGCAAAGGACATGCTACTGAATATGTTTGCCATTGCTTTGTGAACTAGAAATCAACGTTAAAGCGCAACTTAATGTCAGTCTAGGGTTTGACCCTCCTAACTAGCCAACCGATAACCGGAACTTCAAGAGCAGGCTGTCGTTTATTATGCGTAAACGTCTATGTTGATATGATAAGTGAAGAGCGATACTAGCACTGTGATAATGACAATAATAGCACTGGGATAATGACAATACTAGCACTGGGATAATGACAATGCTATCACTAGGATAATGACAATACTAGCACTGGGATAATGACAATAATAGCACTGGGATAATGACAATAATAGCACTGGGATAATGGCAATACTATCAATAGGATAATGACAATAATAGCACTGCGATAATGACAATACTATCACTGAGATAATGACAATACTATCACTGGGATAATGGCAATACTCTCACTGGGATAATGACAATACTATCACTAGGATAATGACAATACTAGCACTAGGACGGTGACAATAATAGCACTGGGATAATGACAATATTATCACTGGGATAATGGCAATACTATCACTGGGATAATGACAATACTAGCACTTGGATACGTGTCAATGCTAGCACTGGCATAATGACAATACTAGCACTGGAATAATGACAATAATAGAACTGGGATAATGACAATACTATCACTGGGATAATGACAATACTAGCGCTGGGATAATGACAATAATAGCACTGGGATAATGACAATATTATCACTAGGATAATGACAACACTAGCACTGGGATAATAACAATACTAGCACTTGGATACGTGTCAATGCTAGCACTGGCATAATGACAATACTAGCACTGGGATAATGATAATAATATCACTGGGATAATTACAATACTAGCACTGGGATAATGACAATACTATCACTGGGATAATGACAATACTATCACTGGGATAATAACAATACTATCACTAGGATAATGACAATACCAGCACTGGGATAATAAAAATAATAGCACTGGGATAATGACAATACTATCACTGGGATAATGACAATACTAGCACTGGGATAATGACAATACTAGCACTGGGATAATGACAATACTATCACTGGGATAATGACAATACTATCACTGGGATAATGACAATACTAGCACTGGGATAATGACAATAATAGCACTGGGATAATGACAATACTAGAACTGGGATAATGACAATAATAGCACTGGGATAATGACAATACTAGCACTGGGATAATGACAACACTATCACCAGGATAATGACAATACCAGCACTGGGATAATGACAATACTAGCACTTGGATACGTGTCAATACTAGCACTGGCATAATGACAATACTAGCACTGGGATAATGACAATAATATCACTGGAATAATTACAATACTAGCACTGGGATAATGACAATAATAGCACTGGAATAATAACAATACTATCACTGGGATAATGACAATACTAGCACTAGGATAATGACAATAATAACACTGGGATAATGACAATTACTATCACTGGGATACGTGACAATACTAGCACTGGGACAAAGACAATACTAGCACTGGGATAATGACAATAATAGTACTGGGATAATGACAATACTAGCACTGGAATTATGACAATACTAGCACTGGGACAAAGACAATACTAGCACATGGATAATGACAATAATCAATCAATCAATCATGTGCCATGCCGGAAAGCGTGGGCGGTCATGATTCGCCATTTCACTCGATCACCAGAGTCGTGGATCAGCTCAGTGTTCCTGTCTCGTCCATGCCATGTGGCAAAGCCATCCAGGTATTTTCCTCTCGGTCTTCCTCTTGGTCTGTTCCCCTCGATCTTGCCAGCTGTCACCAAGTTCTCCAGTCCATTTCTTCTCATAACATGTCCAAAAAATTTTGACTGTCTACGTCTAATTTCTCTAATCAATCTACGATTTTCATTTGTCTCTTGTAGTACTTGGTCATTGGTTTTTCTATCTGTCCATGCAATAAAAATGACAATAATAGCACTGGGATAATGACAATACTAGCACTGTGATACATGTCAATACTAGCACTGGGATAATGTCAATTCTGGCACTGTGTACGTGGCAATACTAGCACTGGAATAATGACAACAATAGCATTGGGATAATGACAATACTTGCACGTGGATACATGCCACTACTAGTACCGGGATACATGCTGTCAAATATAACAAAATCACTGACTGGGTAACAACACACTGACAATAAACACAGTAACAGCTTGCGTGCAACAAGTGTAGACATTCACAAAGAAGTAATGCCAGGGACAATACTCACAGTCCCTGTTGAAGATGCGGATGAAGTTCAGAATATATGGCTGTGAATAAAAGAGACGCCAAAATGAAAACGGAGTGTTGTTGTCCGTTCGTGTACAAGATCCGTGTGAGTAATTCTGGTCTCTATTGCCATCCACCGCATTTGATGACATAGCCAACTCGCCGGAGAATGTATAAGTAGTGGACTGGTTTGTGTTCTCCTTGAGAGCAACGTTGCGACCTGCCAACAGTCAATGTGAATTTTATCAATGATTTGCATCTACACGAGACGTGGGATCACGTTACCGGGAACATAATTTCAAGTGATATACCCAAGTGACGTTCAATTATTATTGAGGATCATCATCATTGTGCACGGGACAGGCCATGAGCTCCCCTTACTATCTCGGCCAGCGTTTATCCACTGAATGTGCCAAATATGTATTGATTAGTGTAGTATACATATTGCAAGTCGCCACATTGCTGTTTGAATTTCCATGCAATATCCTCCAGTTAGCAACAGCAGCAAACAACCACCACCATTAGAATTCAATTCAAATGTAAAAACGAACGAACGAACGAACGAACGAACAGACTTTATTTTCAAAGGGTAACAAATTGGGCACGCAGGCCCGTCTTACATTCGGCCCTTCCATTCACTGATCTTTCTTTCATCAACAGTGCATAGGAAAAAACATTGTCACATGAATTTTGTAAACATAAACAATGCATATTACTATGTTATGAGACACATCAACCACCCACCCACACATCCCCCATTCACTCCAACTCCCCCACCCAACCACACACATAACCCACACACACATACATTCCCCACACATCCACACACCTACACATCTCCCCACCCACACACACCTCTCACCCACCACACATCCCATCCACCCACACCCCAAGCACAAATACATTCAATAACCCACACATCCCCCACCTACACACATCTCCCCACCCACTCACATATCCTCTACCCGTCCCATTACCCACCAACAATCACTCACCCACACATCCTCCTCCACCCACACACCTCCACCCACCCAGCCAAGCACACATTCCTCAGCCACACACACATTTCCCCGTCAACTCACATATGCCGCACCTACCCATACACAAGTTACGCACCCACCCACATAATCTCCCATCTCCCCCAGCCCACTCACAGATCCCGAGCCCACACCTACAAACAACCCCCACCATCTCCTAACCTGCACACACTCACCCACCCACATGTCCTCTACCAACCCATCCCCCAACCAAACATCCCTTAACCACACACCCTTACTCATATACAATCATCCACCCACACATCCTCTACCCAACCACACATCCTCCATCCACACATCCCTTAACCACACACCCCTACCCATATACACACACATCCCCACCCATGCACAATCTCCCAACCCATACACTCATCCCCACCCACCAACACATCCCCCATTCACAAACACACACCTCCCATCCACGCACACACACAACCCACACACACATCCCTAACTCATACACTCATCCCCTCACACACCCCTAGACACACGTACTTATCCCTCAACCACTAACACCCACACATCCCTTACCCACTCATCAACACATACATCTCCTATCTACCCACCCACACTCACACACCCCAACCACCCATCTAAGAACACATCCCCACCCTCGCACACATCCTTCTAGTGTGAGGATATGTGTGAGTGTGGGGATATGTGTGGGTAGTGGGTGTGAGGGTGGGGGGTGTGTGGGTGGGGGTATGCGTTTGGATGGGTTGGGGTGTGTTGGTTTTGGTGGGTAGTGGTATTTGTGGGTGTTGGTGGGATGTGTGGATGGATGTGTCGGGGTGAAAGTAGGGGTGTTGGAATGGGTGTGGGGGATGTGTGTATGGGTGGAGGATATGTGTATGGGACGGATGAAGGGGATGTGTGTTTATGTGGGTGGAGATGTGTGGACGGTTTGAGGAAGTATGTGTAGGAGGCGGGGTTGTGTGTGTAGGGGATTGTGTTGGGTGGATTGGGGATGCAAGGGTGGGTGGGGAGAAGTGTATGGTGTGTGGGTTTGAGATATTTGTGCGGTGTGTTGGTGGGGGATGTGTGAATGATGTGTGGGTGGAGGGTATGTTTGTGGAGGTATGGGTGGAGGATAGTGTGTGGTGTGGGGGATGTGTGTGATGGGTGCGGGGAATGTGCGTATGAATGGGGTATATGTATGGGTGAGTAGGGGATTGTGGTGGTTGGGGGAAGTATGTGGGGGAGTGTTGGTGGGAGATGTGTGTGTTTGGATGGGGAATGTGTGGGTGGGGGTGTGTGAGTGAGTGGCTTAGGGATGTGTAAGTGGGTGAGGGAGTTGTATGTGTCGGGGTGGGATGTGTGAGTGGGTGGAGGATGTGTGTGGGGTAGGGGTATTGTGATCGAGAGATGTTTGGTTGGGGGGGGGGGGTGGGTGCGTAGTGGAGAATGTATGCGTGAGTGAGTGTGTGTTGGTGGACGGGTAGGGAATGCGTGTGTGGGTAGGGAGAGGTGTGTGGTGTGTTGGTTGGGGATATTGTGTGGGTGAGGTATGTGTGTGTGGGTGGGGGATTTTTGTGTTTTGTTTTGTTTTTGTGTTGTGTAAGTGGGGGTATGTGGGGTGGATGGGTAAGGGTATCTGTGTGGGTGTGGGTGTGGGTGAGAATATTGTGTGGTATCTGGGTGGGGGATATGTGTGTGGTGTGTAAGTGGGGATGTGTTGGTGAGGGATATGTGTGTGTGTGTGGTGCGTGGGTTGGGAATAGTGCATGATAGGAGGTGTATGTGATGTGCGGGTGGGGGATTGTGTGGTGGGGGATTAGGTTAAGGCATGTGTGGGTGGGTGGAAGTTGTATGTGTGGGTGGTGGGGTGTGTGTTAGTGGATTGGGGATGTATGGGTGGTTAGAGAGATGTGTGTGTGTGGGGTTGGGGTAGGGACATGTCAGTTGGTGGGGATGTGTGTGTATGGTTTGGGAATGTGTGAGTGGATGTGCGATGTGTGGGTTGGTGGGGGATTGTGTGCATGGGTGGGGAATATGTTGTCGATGGAGATGTGGCTGGGGGATGGGTGGTTTGAGGTGTGGGTGGGGATAGGATGTGTGGGGTAGTATGTGTATGTGGATGGGCGTAGGATGTGTGGGTTGGTGGGGGAATGTTTGTGGGTGGCGAGTGTGTTTTGGTTGGGGGATCAGGTGAGGGCAGTGTGTGTGGGTGGGGGATGTGCGGGAGGGGGATGGATCGGTAGGTGGGGGTGTGTATGTGTCCCTTGGTGCGCGTGTGTGTGGGTAGGTGGGGGTGTGTATGTGTCCCTTGGTGCACGTGTGTGTGGGTAGGTGGGGGTGTGTATGTGTCCCTTGGTGTCCGAGTGTGTGGGTAGGTGGGGGTGTTGTGTGGGTGGGGTGATGTATGGATAGGTGGGAGATGGGCTTCATAACATGGTAATTAGCCTTGTTTATGTTTACAACATTCATTTCACAATGTTTATTTTATCTTCCTATGTAAATGTATAATGCTCTTGATGAACGAAAGACGAGTGATTGGAAGGGCCGAATGTAAGACGGGCCTGCGCGCCCAATTTGTGACCCTAATAAAGTTGATTTGATTTGATTTGATTTGATTTCACCCATTCGCAAACCCAACCACACCTTCACCCACCCACACACACATCATTTATCCACACCCAGCTCCCCTCCCACACAACACCACACCCACACACATCCCAAAGACACATCCCTCACCCACACACACACATCTCCCCACACATCTCCTACCCATCCACACATCCCCCAACTACAGTCACCCTCACTACCCACACATGCATCCTCCATCCAGCCACACACCCCCACCCAGCCAGACATATCCCCCACCCACACACACATCTCCAAATCCATCACCCACACCCATCATGCACCCCTCCCCAATCCACATACATCCCCCACACATATCTCACACACACACACACTCCCCACCCATCCACCCAAACATCCCACCCATACACATCCCTCACCCACATCCCCAAACCCACAACCACCCCCACCTGCACACATCTCCCATGTATATATACCCACCCATCCCATAACCCACCATCAATCATCCACCAACATATCCTCCTCCACCCACTCACCCACAACCACCTAGCCAAACACATCCCCACCCACACACACATCTCCCCGCCAACCCATACATCCCGCACAAATCCCTCACCCACCCACACAATCCCACCCCGCTCACCCACACACACATCCCCCCATCCCCCAACCTACTATTATGATCAAACTCCCACACTTTACACACACATACAGACAGACAGACAGACAGACGGAGATCCTAATTTATATATAAGATATATATATATATATATATATATATATATATATATATATATATATATATATATATATACGCACATACACACATATACACACGCACATACATATAAACACACGCATACATTTACGCACACATATAAACATACTTACACACACAAGCACACATACAAACACACATTTACACACACTTACACATACACACCCACATTCAGACATGCACACACATACACACACATAAACACACGCATACACACATATGGACACACGTACACACCAACCCATCCACCCACACACTTACTCACACATACACGCTGCCTCACATAATCTCACCCTCTCACTCACTCATTTACTCTCTAAACCACACTAACTCACTCTCTTACAAGCACAGACAAGTACACAGACACACACACATTCACCCACTCTCTCTTTCTCACCCTTCAATCACCTGCACATCACACACCTCTTCACCTCTCACACATCTCCCCTCCCACATAAAACTCCACCCATAAACACATTTCCCCCACACACACACCCCCACATACCTTCCCCATACACATCCCCGCCCACACATCTTCCCACCAACTCACACATCCTCCACCTACAAACATTCTCGCCACCCACACATACATCCTCCACACACTCACATTTACCCCATCCACACTCACACACACCCACCCACGCAGACATATCCCATTCACAGACACCCCCACACTCATCCCCCACACCCATTACACACCCATCCCCCAACCCACACAGTCTCCTACACACCCATTCACCCACCCAAACACAAAAAAGCGTAAAAATTAGTGATGCAATTCTCTCTCTCTCTCTCTCTCTCTCTCTCTCTCTCTCTCTCTCTTGCACTCTCTCACTCACATCACAGTAATGTTATATTATACATGATAAAATCAAATGGCATACAAAATGATAAGATGAGAATAAGGGAAGGAATTAGCGCCTATAGTTTAAGAAGAAATATGGAATTTACATCATCTTAATTTGAAAAAGAGCACTGATTCGAAAAGGGGACGACAAAATTCTAAATATAGCCGAAAAGGAGCTCAGACATCGGTCACAACCCGGAATGACGGCAGAGCCCATCCGAGGAAGGGCAGGAGAAAACAACAACCGGGAGTCATTAAAAATGGAGTGACGACAGGCAGAAGTGCAGTGTGTGTAAAACGAAAATAACCTTCAGCAATCGCTCAAATGGAGAAGGTCCATTGGAACTGACGGCATGGTGTCCTCTGCTTAACAATCCATCTGAAGTTTAACCATCTCCAATAGAGGAAGAGAGAGATGTGCCGGCCTATTAAGCAGTCAATGAACCAGGAAAGCAACAATCTAGTCTGTATCCTGAAACCTAACGACTCTGTGCTTGTAGAACACATGCAACTATCTTGAAGGTAGTAGTTAGATCCATCCAGATCCAGATATAACTCTTGACGGGGTAACCTGACTGGAGAGATGTAGAAGACTATTCTGAAAAAAAGTAACAGCTGGAGTTTTAGCTAACCACTTAGGACAGGTAAACCTGTATCACCACGGACAGAACAGGAGACCTTTACTTGGACCTGTGATTTGAGAGGCTAAACACCATCATCCTACCTGAACCCGATCAATACTCACTCTGGGAACTCAATATATTTAATTTCACTAAACCTTTCTTTTCGATAGATCCTGGATTGGATAGACTTGAGTTTACCTCACGTATGTGTACTTAATATCCATCCATCCATCATGTGCCATGCTGGTAAGCGTGGGCGGTCATGTTCTGCCATCTCACTCGATCACCAGAGTCGTGGATCAGCTCCGTGTTTCTGTCTCGACCATGCCACAAGGCCAAGCCATCCAGGTACTTGCTTCTAGGTCTTCCCCTTGGTCTGTTCCCCTCGATCTTACCAGTCGTCACCAAGTTCTCCAATCCATTTCTTCTCATAACATGATCAAAAAATGTTGACTGTCTACGTCTAATTTCTCTAATCAATTTACGATCTTCATTTGTTTCTTGAAGAACTTGTTCATTGGTCTTTCTGGCTGTCCATGGTATTCTTTGCATTTTCCTCAGAAACCACATCTCTACAGCCATCAGATGTTTTTCAGCCTGACTGCTCATTGTCCACGCTTCACATCCATATAAAAGTACAGGTTCTATGTAGCATCTCAACACTCTTTTTCTCGTTTCAATTGACATCTTTTTATTGGTCAGTATGTTTTTCATCTTGCTAAAGGCTACTTTTGCCATGGCGATTCTTGTTCTAATCTCTTCAAGGCATCGTCCATTAGATGTTATTACTGTTCCGAGATAATTGTACCTATTCACTTGTTGAAGAATATTCCCATTTACTTGTATATTACATTGTGGTATTTCGTTCTTCCTAGTGACGACCATAGTCTGTGTCTTTTTACAATTTAATTCTAACACTAGTTGTTCACTGTGTGTAACAACCGCATCTACTAAATTTTGCAGGTCCTGTTCATTGTCTGCAATCAAGACTGTATAATCTGCATATCTAATGTTATTGATGTACTTAATATAACTTAATATAGGTAGGCGTTATTTTAAAGTGAATATTTGGGGCATTAATGTTTTTATATATGATGCCTGTGGAATGGATTTATTTTTTTTTTAAACGAGAATGATTAATACCCCAGTTTGTTGTGTTTATTAAATATAACAGAGACTTCATTTCCACTCTTGAGTGTTACAAGACTTCCTTGAAAGATTACATTGTTGTTGTTGTTATTATTATTAATTAATATACCCTAGATATTAATTATTTAGCTGAGAGTCAGTCGTGAGGGTCTGTTCAAGGCACTAAAGAAGATTGGCTGCCCACCAACTCTTCTGTCCATTGTGGAATCGTTCCACACAGGCATGAAGGGTATAATCAAGTTTGATGGTGCAACTTCTGAAGAATTTGAAATCAAGAGTGGAGTTAAGCAAGGTTGTGTACTAGCTCCCACCCTCTTTGGAATATACTTTTCACTTCTACTGAAATATGCATTTCATGATCAGGATGGTGGTATATACATTCACTCACGCTCAGATGGCGGCCTCTACAATGCTCAGAGATTGAAGGCTAAGATTGATACAGGCATTGATAATGCACATTGGGAGCAAGTCGCCGCTGAACGTGTTGCATGGAGGGCAAATATCAGAAATGGAATAAAGTCAAAGGAGAAAATTATTGCAGAAAAGTCACACACCAAGCGTTTGAGACGTAAGATGGTGCATGATGGTGGAAATGACCACGTGTTCACATGCACCCACTGTGAACGGACATTTACAGCGCAAATTGGCCTTATCAGTCACACTCGCTACCGCCATAGTTAAAAGTTATTATGCCTTTTTAAAGCACAAACTATCGTCTGTCAAGACGGCAAGGTGCCAATGAATGAGCTGAGAGCAGAGGGGCAAGGAAATTCCGCAAGAATGTTATTATTGTTCGAGGAAATCTTTTCCTTGTTCACCTTGAAGACTTAGTTGGCTCTCCTCGACTCTATTTATGGACTCAAGCAATTGAGCCAGGTAGGGCTATTAAAATTATAAAGGGCCAGGATCACATTGGGAAAGAGAAACTCTAGTTGTCCTCTATCTCTTTCAAATGTTCCCATAACATCCGACCATTAGCCAAAGGTCGTGTTCCCTTGAGAAATACTAGTACGTGTCTGTCTGCACCTCGCTTAACTCCAATCTCCTTCAATCTGGGCATGAAAGTAAATGTCCAAATGTCCTTAAAGCCTTCTGATTTTCCTGCATCTCGTATGGCATTGTTGATGTCTGTCCCTTCTATTGCCGTCTCTAAATGTACTGTCCTCTGCAACTTGTGCGCTACGTGCATCATGTCTCTCCTCCGCCTATACGCAAGGACATCAGCTGCACATGTCAGTATCCTACCAATTCCTGGTGCTTCGATGATTGCAATCTTGGGTAGGTATACATTGCAGATCCGTGTCGTAACACCTGGTAATAATGCCATCCTCTAAGGTCCATGAATATAAGTGAAAAGTAGTCATACCAGATTACAGGATGGAAGCTACTCAATTCACAAGGCAGGTACTAACACTCGGCTCCATAAGAGTGTGCAGTATATGCCTTCTCAAGATCCAGTGCCACCGTCATTGTTTTCCATGTATACTGGAACCCCTCATAAATATATAATGCAAATGTCGCTGCGTTTGACCATGATTCTTTCTTTGGTCGTTAACTCTCCAACCCTCTTGGGTGTAGCTTTTTTCTCTCCAAAAGTGTATGCAGCTGAACAGTAACTATCTATTCCAATACTGGCCAAAAGTATTCTACAAGGTGATAGTCCGATAGCCATTAAGTCGTGATTGGTCCTTGCCTGGCTTGGATAGCGGGAGATTCTCTGCCGCTGACCGATAAGTCGGTTCCATAGAACGGTTTTAGGTCGATTCGGTAAAGATAGTGCTTTATATGTTAAAGTTCTCCTTTTTTCCCCGCAATATTTAGTGCCTCCTTTAATTAATCTTTACAGCGAAAGATATCGCTTCCGGCAGTGTGATACAAGGCACTAAGTAATCTTCCTCTATGATGATCTTATCAAATTCCACCTTGAACGCTTCTTTCTCGTTAGAACTTGCAGCCTTTCCGTGGCTAAGTACACTATGAATGCCATTTATTTGTTTTTTAACTTTTCAAACCAGCCTCTGCTGGCTTTAGATTCGTCAGTCTCAGCACTTGTACCAAGCAATGTCTAAAATAAATCACTGTGCAACGCACTGTCTCCTGCAAGTTGCTTTTCATTGACCCAGA
Organism: Cepaea hortensis; assembly: GCA_963921405.1. NCBI lineage: Eukaryota > Metazoa > Mollusca > Gastropoda > Stylommatophora > Helicidae > Cepaea > Cepaea hortensis. The sequence goes on along the minus strand of OY992892.1, from coordinate 97,810,317 downwards.
TCAAGAGAAGATTTTGAACTTTTCTCTAGGTCGTTGCTTCTGCAGCTTAGTTACGTCTTTAGTCACATCGACTGATTTGAGTCATTCTTTATTCTCAATGATGGTGGAGATAGTTGATTTTGCCATGCTGTACTTACACACACGAACGACATTTTCATGTTTCATAAATGTTTCCTTCTTTGCCTCCACTGTTATACGTTTCTGCTTCCTAGTAGCACCACCATCGTTCTTCGAAATCATAATTGATCCGGTCATCAAGGAAAATAATGAAAGAGAACATAACACAGTGTCACTGCTAAGAAATATTTTACTCCTGTATAGTAAATGAAAGCGAGGTTGCGTACGTGTGCAAAACTAGGCTACTACGCTTGCGTTAAGCGATGTTAGTACTTCGTGGCCTTCGTTTGCACTGTACGCGATCTTTTGTCTCCAACGTAAAACTTTGCTCTCTCTCTGTCTCTCTGTCTCTCTGTCTCTCTGTCTCTCTGTCTCTCTCTCTCTCTCTCTCTCTCTCTCTCTCTCTCTCTCTCTCTCTCTCTCTCTCTCTCTCTCTTCGTTCGTAACCCGAGACACTGTTCGCTACCCGAGATAAAAAAAATTTCGAAGTTGTTGATCGTAACCCGAATTGTTCGTGATCTGACACGTTCGTAACCCGAGGTACCACTGCATTTGACGTCGTCCTGTTCTTGGACATATCTGCAATGTGTGTGGTCTTCGGTTTTAAATGCAATGATTCGTCAAAACATAGTTGTAGTATTATATTCTTTTTATAGGACAGAAGTGGCTGGATGGTTAACTAGGGCACCTGTCTTGTACTCCCAGGTCTCTGTGTACCTTATCTATCAGTCTTTGTCGACCAGTCTATATTGATTTTCGACAGGGATCCAATAGCAAACGCCCCTATTGTATTTCAGAAGCATTGCCCATAGACAGACCATCTGCTGGTCGCAGGCTGTCAGTTTATAGACAGTCGGACCACAGTCTTCCTGCCAACCTTGAATGCTGAGTTGTCAGGGTCGAAGCCAACAGACTACAGTGTGTAGTCTGTAGTGTAGTATGTGGTGTTTCAGGCTGTAGTCTGTAGTGTAGTATGTGGTGTTTCAGGCTGTAGTCTGTAGTGTAGTGTGTGGTGTTTCAGGCTGTAGTCTGTAGTGTAGTATGTGGTGTTTCAGGCTGTAGTCTATAGTGTAGTATGTGGTGTTTCAGGCTGTAGTCTGTAGTGTAGTATGTGGTGTTTCAGGCTGTAGTCTGTAGTGTAGTGTGTGGTGTTTCAGGCTGTAGTCAGTAGTGTAGTATGTGATGTTTCAGGCTGTAGTCTATAGTGTAGTATGTGGTGTTTCAGGCTGTAGTCTGTAGTGTAGTGTGTGGTGTTTCAGGCTGTAGTCTGTAGTTTAATACGTGGTGTTTCAGGCTGTAGTCTGTAGTTTAATATGTCGTGTTTCAGGCTGTAGTCTGTAGTGTAGTATGTGGTGTTTCAGGCTGTAGTCTGTAGTGTAGTATGTGGTGTTTCAGGCTGTAGTCTGTAGTGTAGTGTGTGGTGTTTCAGGCTGTAGTCTGTAGTGTAGTATGTGGTGTTTCAGGCTGTAGTCTGTAGTGTAGTATGTGGCGTTTCAGGCTGTAGTCTGTAGTGTAGTAAGTGGTGTTTCAGGCAGTAGTCTGTAGTGTAGTATGTGGTGTTTCAGGCTGTAGTCTGTAGTGTAGTGTGTGGTGTTTAAGGCTGTAGTCTGCAGTGTAGTGTGTGGTGTTTCAAGCTGTAGTCTATAGTTTAGTGTGTGGTGTTTCAGGCTGTAGTCTGTAGTGTAGTATGTGGTGTTTCAGGCTGTAGTCTGTAGTGTAGTATGTGGAGTTTCTGGCTGTAGTCTGTAGTTTAATATGTCGTGTTTCAGGCTGTAGTCTGTAGTGTAGTATGTGGTGTTTCAGGCTGTAGTCTGTAGTGTAGTATGTGGTGTTTCAGGCTGTAGTCTGTAGTGTAGTATTTCAGGCTGTAGTCTGTAGTGTAGTATGTGATGTTTCAGGCTGTAGTCTGTAGTGTAGTGTGTGGTGTTTCAGGCTGTAGTCTGTAGTGTAGTGTGTGGTGTTTCAAGCTGTAGTCTATAGTGTAGTGTGTGGTGTTTCAGGCTGTAGTCTGTAGTGTAGTATGTGGTGTTTCAGGCTGTAGTCTGTAGTGTAGTGTGTGATGTTTCAGGATGTAGTCTGTAGTGTAGTATGTGGTGTTTCAGGCTGTAGTCTGTAGTGTAGTATGTGGTGTTTCAGGCTGTAGTCTGTAGTGTAGTGTGTGATGTTTCAGGCTGTAGTCTGTTGTGTAGTGTGTGGTGTTTCAGGCTGTAGTCTGTAGTGTAGTGTGTGGTGTTTCAGGCTGTAGTCTGTAGTGTAGTATGTGGTGTTTCAGGCTGTAGTCTGTAGTGTAGTATGTGGTGTTTCAGGCTGTAGTCTGTAGTGTAGTGTGTGGTGTTTCAGGCTGTAGTCTGTAGTGTAGTGTGTGGTGTTTCAGGCTGTAGTCTGTAGTGTAATATGTGGTGTTTCAGGCCGTAGTCTGTAGTGTAGTGTGAGGTGTTTCAGGCTGTAGTCTGTAGTGTAGTGTGTGGTGTTTCAGGCTGTAGTCTGTAGTGTAGTGTGTGGTGTTTCAGGCTGTAGTCTGTAGTGTAGTGTGTGGTGTTTCAGGCTGTAGTCTGTAGTGTAGTGTGTGGTGTTTCAGGCTGTAGTCTACAGTATCACTGGTTATAGAATTCCGAGGTGTAGTCTACAGCATTCTGCCTCTTGTTCAGAGTTCTATCTTGATTTCTTCTTTGTTCGCATATCCTTTACAGGACATTGCTATCAACATCAGCATCTTTCAGCTGATTGTTGATTTCTTGGCAAGACCAGGCTCAGTAGTTTGCCATTACTTTCTGAGCGACTGGCTCACATACCCCATAAGTTACCGACGCGGAGAGAACCGCTACCGATTCTCGGGCACGTCACGTTACTCACGAGAGTATACGGGATTACGGAGAAAGTCGTTTAACGCCTAGACCAGGGAGACTTGCTCTATCTTGATAGTCAGAACTATTCAACAGTTATTGCTGGCATGACTCAACAATAATGACGATGTTCTAAAGTAATCTAACACAATCTGAAATCATCACTCTAACCAGGTGTGAGATAACTCACCTAGGCTGACGTACAGGGAACAAACATAAGGTGCCACTTGGCCTTCTATCGTCACCTTGCTCACGCCCACGCTAATCTCACACATCACTTCCATTATGACATCAGAGACAATGAATCGCTTTTCTCCTCCACACAAACCAGCATTGTCGTTCAGTTTGATTGAAAACAAACCCAGCTTACCTGAAAGACAAATATCATTTCATAATAAAGGATATTGTAATTTAGAAGATTTGAGATGAATCACTATTGGGGGTGGGGGGTGGGGGGGGGGGTGTAATATCAATAGAAATTCAGATGATTCAATATTAATTTCAGACAATGAGCAGGATCTGCAACATTTAATATATGCGATTTCTGCACACAGTGAACAACTAAGGGTGAAATTAAATTGTAAGGAGACACAGACTATAGTCGTCACTAGGAAGAAGGCAATATCACAATGTAATATAAAAGTAAATGGACGGTACAATCATCTCGGAGCAGTCGTAACATCTGATAGGAAATGCCTTAAAGAGATTAGAACAAGCATAACCGCGATAAAGGTAGCGTTTTGTAAGATGAAAACCATACTGACTAATAAAAAGATATGTGCTACATAGAACCTGCACTTTTGGGTGGATGTGAAGCGTGGAATGTCATGTACAGACAGAAAAACCAATGATCAAGTCCTACGGGAAACAAATGAAAACCGTAAACTGATTGGAAAAAGTAGAACTAGACAGTGACAATTTTTTGAACACGTTATGACCCCGAGGTAGATCAAGAAGACGGTGGAGAGATAATATACATACAGACCTACAAGCACTTGGAATCAGCGATTGGCACGAGAAGGTCAACCAGAGAGACGAATGGAGACGGCTTTTACCTGCAGCAAAGAACCTCAATGGCTCGGAATGCTGAAGAAGAAGAAGAAGAAGAAGAAGAAGAAGAAGAAGAAGAAGAAGAAGAAGAAGAAGAAGAAGAAGAAGAAGAAGAAGAAGAAGAAGAAGAAAGAAGAAGAAGAAGAAGAAGAAGAAGAAGAAGAAGAAGAAGAAGAAGAAGAAGAAGAAGAAGAAGAAGAAGAAGAAGAAGGAAGAAGAAGAAGAAGAAGAAGAAGAAGAAGAAGAAGAAGAAGAAGAAGAAGAAGAAGAAGAAGAAGAAGAAGAAGAAGAAGAAGAAGAAGAAGAAGAAGAAGAAGAAGAAGAAGAAGAAGAAGAAGGAAGAGAAAGAAGAAGAAAGAAGAAGAAGAAGAAGAAGAAGAAGAAGAAGAAAAGAAGAAGAAGAAGAAGAAGAAGAAGAAGAAGAAGAAGAAGAAGAAGAAGAAGAAGAAGAAGAAGAAAGAAGAAGAAGAAGAAGAAGAAGAAGAAGAAGAAGAAGAAGAAGAAGAAGAAGAAGAAGAAGAAGAAGAAGAAGAAGAAGGAAGAAGAAGAAGAAGAAGGAAGAAGGAAGAAGAAGAAGAAGAAGAAGAAGAAGAAAGAGAAGGAAGAAGAAGAAGAAGAAGAAGAAGAAGAAGAAGAAGAAGAAGAAGAAGAAGAGAAGAAGAAGAAGAAGAAGAAGAAGAAGAAGAAGAAGAAGAAGAAGAAGAAGAAGAAGAAGAAGAAGAAGAAGAAGAAGAAGAAGGAAGAAGAAGAAGAAGGAAGAAGGAAGAAGAAGAAGAAGAAGAATAAGAAGAAGAAGAAAAAGAGACGAAGAAAGAAGAAGAAGAAGAAGAAGAAGAAGAGAGAAGAAGCAGAGAAAGAAGGAAGAAGAAGAAGGCATAAGAAGAAGAAAGAAGAAGAAGAAGAAGAAGAAGAAGAAGAAGAAGAAAGAAGAAAGAAGAAGAAGAAGAAGAAGAAAGAAGAAGAAGAAGAAGAAAGAAGAAGAAGAAGAAGAAGAAGAAGAAGAAGAAGAAGAAAGAAGACGAAGACGAGGACGAAGACGAAGACGAAGACGAAGACGAAGACGAAGACGAAGACGAAGACGAAGACGAAGACGAAGACGAAGACGAAGACGAAGACGAAGAAGAAGAAGAAGAGAAGAAGAAGAAGAAGAAGAAGAGAAAGAAAGAAGAAGAAGAAGAAGAAGAAGGAAGAAGAAAGAAGAAGAAGAAGAAGAGAAGGAAGAAGAGAAGAAGAAGAAGAAGAAGAAGAAGAAGAAGAAGAAGAAGAGAAGAAGAAGAAGAAGAAGAAGAAGAAGAAGAAGAAGAAGAAGAAGAAGACGAAGAAGACGAAGAAGACGAAGAAGAAGAAGAAGAAGAAGAAGAAGAAGAAGAAGAAGAAGAAAGAAGAAGAAGAAGAAGAAGAAGAAGAAGAAGAAGAAGAAGAAGAAGAAGAGAAGAAGAAGAAGAAGAAGAAGAAGAAGAAGAAGAAGAAGAAGAAGAAGAAGAAGAAGAAGAAGAAGAAGAAGAAGAAGAAGAAGAAGAAGAAGAAGAAGAAGAAGAAGAAGAAGAAGAAGAAGAAGAAGAAGAAGAAGAAGAAGAAGAAGAAGAAGAAGAAGAAGAAGAAGAAGAAGAAGAAGAAGAAGAAGAAGAAGAAGAAGAAGAAGAAGAAGAAGAAGAAGAAGAAGAAGAAGAAGAAGAAGAAGAAGAAGAAGAAGAAGAAGAAGAAGAAGAAGAAGAAGAAGAAGAAGAAGAAGAAGAAGAAGAAGAAGAAGAAGAAGAAGAAGAAGAAGAAGAAGAAGAAGAAGAAGAAGAAGAAGAAGAAGAAGAAGAAGAAGAAGAAGAAGAAGAAGAAGAAGAAGAAGAAGAAGAAGAAGAAGAAGAAGAAGAAGAAGAAGAAGAAGAAGAAGAAGAAGAAGAAGAAGAAGAAGAAGAAGAAGAAGAAGAAGAAGAAGAAGAAGAAGAAGAAGAAGAAGAAGAAGAAGAAGAAGAAGAAGAAGAAGAAGAAGAAGAAGAAGAAGAAGAAGAAGAAGAAGTTACGCGAAGAAATAAATTAGAGAATTTGGTGACAACTGGCATGTTTGAGCGGAATTGACCAAAGGGAAGGCAGAGAAGTAAATACCTTGATGGCTTGGCCACTTCGAGGCAAGAACACAGCTGAGCCACGACTCTAGTGATCGCTTGAGGTGATGAAACATGACCGCCCACGCTTAACGGCATGGCACAAGATGATGATTGTTTGTCAAGACTGGTTACTGCTGCAGGTGACCCGTTTTCAGAGGTGATCATTGCCATAGGCCAGTTTATACAGGCCTGGATCATGGCATGAGTTTGTAACAAGCGCGGTCTACATGAGGAGACCGTGTGAAGTGACCCACCAAGGCATTGATCACAAGTTTTGTGTGAGGACGAAACGTCATCTTGATTAGGTGGACTAGAGCTATGGTTAGCGTCAGACCTAGTTCTGAGTTGAGTAGAATGGCCACATAATGAGCCTCTAATTGTGTAATTAGAGTGTGTTAAATTGTAGTCTCTGAATATTGTATTTATGTGAAATGTGGTGAACATGATAATGTAATTCGTAAAGCATTCGGAGACAATAAGAACTATAAAAGCATACTGGTGTTGAGTTATTCCGGACATGTTGAGTCTGTTCTAAATTACTAGTTGTTGTGAACAGTACAGTGAAAGAATGTAAATCTGACTTAAGACAATGATAGAAATTAGTCCAGCGAGAAAGAACACAGAATCGCCAACCAGAAAGGTACTGGCACAATAACGTGACCACAGCAGCAACGAATGTAGTATTGGCGCAAAGCCACGTAACCAAGAAAAGAAATAACCACACAACTCCGCCTCTGACTTTAGTGGTGATTTATTGTATACACGATATGTCGATTGTAGGGAGTGATAATTTACGTTATACAACATTGCGAATGTGGGGAAAGGTGATTTACATTATACTGCATGGTGAATGTGGGGAGTGATGATTTACTGTGTAACACATGTTGAATGAGGGGTTGGTGATTTATTGTGTATACGGCATGATGAAAGTGGTGAGTGGTGATTTATTTTATACCACATGATGAATGTAGGTGTGGTGAGTTACTGTCCACGATATGATGCATGTCAGAAATGGTGATTTATTTTATATCACAAGATGCATGTTGAATGTGGTGATATACTGCATACGACATGATGAATATTGTGAGTGGTGATTTACTTACTGTATGTGACGAAACGGATAAAGATCGGCAGATCTCTGCATAATATCCCTTTGAAGGGAGTGCGATGCGTTGGTCTCCCTTGAATTAATATCAATTAATAGGGGATTCCCCATCACAAAATAGTGCGGGGCGGAGCTATTCTAGTTATTTATAGAAAAATCTAGAATGTTCCCTCAAGTGCGTACGTGGTAGAGATCTCTAAGTTCACGAGTGCTTCATGCAGCACGGGGTGGTGGAACTTATCGTGACTCTGGTTTTCTTCATGGATCATGAAAGTCACGCGGCCCGTGTAGGCGAGTGGAAGGCGCACTGACTTTGTCGTGAGCAGTCGCCCACCAAACCTCAGCGTAGACAGATCGCAGCCAACAGGCTGATGTAATTTTGATGTCAATATTCGCGGCCAGTGCGGACATCTACAGTCAAGGTTGTGATTCTTCAATCACAGGTTAGTTGAGTACTTATTCTATGATTTAATTGTTGTCGTAATGCCGTGCTGATTCCCGGAAAAATTAATTGCCGTCGTAAAATTGAGTTGTCGCGTAGAGTTATCCGTTACAGTTGGCGGTTTGCATTTTTAAGTAGGCTTTATCGATCAGCAAGGTAATGTGTTACCTGACGGAACAAGCCGTATTCCACAGCGAGTGGTGTGTAAATAAAATATGCCGAACTATGTGCTTTACAGGGTGTAGCAGTTACGGGTTTGGTTTATTCATTACGCAGGCAAGGCGACCGTTTGTCAGGCATTACATCAACATGCTAGACGCTGTAAATGATAAGGTAGAGCTTATTATTAGAGATGTGTAATGTGCTTCGTGACATTAGAATGGTAACGTAATTGTTCTATCAGTGATGGTGATTTTTCGAGGAATCAAGGTGAAATCAGCAGTGGTGTATTTGCTGTGTGCAGATAGCAGTGTTATTCCGCGTAAGCCGAATGGTGTTGCATCGGTAGGATAACAGTTGATAAGAAGTATTCATGATACTATTGTTACTGCTTGTTGTCATGTCCGTCCGCTAGGATGACCGTGCGTGTTCCATCGTACGTTTGTTTAGGCAGCGGGAGGTAGGCCGGTACCCCCAACCCGATCGGTAATAGGTCTGACCCAATGCAATCGTGCATATCCGATGAGTGAACATACCCGATCGAGGGTGATGCGGCACTCCGTAATTCGAGGCCGAGGTGTCTAGATAGATCGAGGTTTGAACCTAACCGTTTCTGTCTCTAATATTCTACTCTTCTGGAACCCTGACTCGGTTCATGGAATACTTGGAGTACTGCCGTGAAGTAGTAGTATATGAGGGGCATAACCCCCCCCCCCCCCAAAAAAAAAAAAAACAAAGGTGGAGCCAGAGTTTGGTAGTGGAGTCAAGAGGTTTGCTACATTGGATGACGTGACTTAAGTCTTCACGGGACAAGGTACACGAGACCCACAGTAGCTGTGGGAAAGTGTAGTGGTGGATGGCCACCACAGCTGTGCTCGACCGGCACAGGTAGGACTGACCTGAAAGATAGTCAGTGAATACAAGGGCAACTCAGGATCTGGGGCAGGGATCCCAGACCTGACACTATGGCTGTGATATGATTTTGTTATTTAAGTGTAACAAGTCCTGAGTTCTCCTTAGTTAATGCTATAGTAATGAATTATCAGGAGTATAATTCATTATGGACATATAGTTATTAATGTGTGTAATTCATCAGTCCATGGGTGAAGGGATTGATGAATTGATGAGTCTGTCAGGAAGGAGAGGTCCGGCTGGACACCTTCTCGATACAGTAATCCCTACACTGAAAGGAAAGTAAGTGTATATGTTGATTGATGATGGAAGATGAAACCGGATTGGACTGGCACCAGGCGAAGGATGCTTGACAGAGTCATACAGTCGACTCTGGTGATAGGGGTTATATGTAGCCCAGAAGTGTTACTTGACTGAACAGGTGTGCTATTGCTTTTTCTACCATCGTTATGCCTATATATTATAGTAACTAAGTAAATCTATGATGTGATGATTTCATACTCATGTTGGTAGACATGAGGAATGTCTGAGAGGCAGGTGACAGGGTGGAGATGCTGGTAGTCTTTGTTGTAGTTGAGTACTCACACCAACCTCTCCGTGTTTCAGGATCTGTTATTACTATACAGAAGAAGATTCAAGAGCTGCACCATGAGCTCTATGGGCCCACTCATTCCAGTGCCTATCCAGAAGTTGATTGAGGCCATACTGGGAGTGGTTGTCTGATTCTGCAAGATCAATGTTGGAAGGAGCTGAGTGCTGAATAAGTCGGTAGGTCTAGGTTAGGACCTCCGTCAAGAGTCCGACCAGTGTCATCCGATCCTGAGAGGATCCAACATTGAAACGTCTGGTGATTCAAGCCAGTGAAGCACTGGTGACATTCAGTCTCTGTGTAAACCTTGGTAATTGCCAGGTAGTGACCTTTCAAGTTGAGCGAAGTGATCATTGTTACCGGTCACCATGACCTGTGTTATATGCTTCTGGCCCGGCTGGGTTATGGGACCCCATGTATCAGTTGATGCTTAAATAGTGGTTTTACATTGTTTACCTTTATGAAGCCAACATGTGGTCCAGTGAACTAGGACATTGATTACAACATTGGTGGAAACACCTGAGTGACATGTTTGTTAAGGTAGGGAGCTACCTCATGCCAACGTGATGAACTGTTGACAATGTTTGTGAAGGTAGGGAGCTACCTCATGCGATCGTGCTGAACTGTTGACAGTGTATGCTAGGTTGTGATTACTACCCACTGATCAGGGTAGTTACATGATACTGTGTGAAGATCTATTGTCCAAGGACATGGAACTAAGGTGAAGTGTTTAGTCACCTGATAGACTTTACCAGTGACATTGTGTGTTCGGGTGGAGCAACCGCTTATTGTGTAGGTGACATATCAGTGTGTGGGTCACTGATGAGATAGAAGAGTGACCTGGCTCTTGTGTATTGTGAGACGGCGCTACATGTATTTTTTCTGCAAGTGGGAGACCGCTAATTTTCTAGGGTCGGCCCAGACTTCATCAGGAGTGTGACGAGGGAAATAGTACGACAGCAAGGAAGGATCCTTGTTCATCAGTGCAGTGTCAGTCAGGCAGTGGTACTGTGCTTGATCAGCCCTTGCTTGGTTCTCTGGGTGAAGAGGGAACTTTGGAGAGGCAGCAGACCTTGGAGTTCCAGTCCACTGGAGGAGCCTGGGTGAGTCGCTACCACGACTGGACAACCGCACGAGCTATTGTCCGCCTCCATGATGAATACTCATCTGCGTCTTTGATCTTGTACATAGTTCTTCTAGTCTGGCTTTCAGCCATCCTTCTCTGTGTTGTGGTTGACGTAGTTCAGAATTAAAGTTTTTTTGTTCTCTTAGCTATGACTTTGTGCAGTGATATGACTGGTGTCTGGTCCGAGCCCCCTTGGGGTTTGGAACCCTAGGTGAGGGAGGGAAGGTTAAGCTGTCCCGGCTTGTGTGGGGCCTGGTAGATGTAGAGTGCTATTGAGGTGGTTGGAGCAAAGGCAGGGGATAGTATCTATCGTGGCAAACCAGTCCAAGCCCCGGCGGTCTTGTCACACTGTAAAAGACATGATAAATGTGGGGAGTGGTGATTTACTGTAAAAGACATGATAAATGTGGGGAGTGGTGATTTACTGTAAAAGACAGGATAAATGTGGGGAGTGGTGATTTACTGTAAAAGACATGATAAATGTGGGGAGTGGTGATTTACTGTAAAAGACATGATAAATGTGGAGAGTGGTGATTTACTGCAAAAGACATGATAAATGTGGGGAGTGGTGATTTACTGTAAAAGACATGATAGATGTCGGGAGTGGTGATTTACTGTAAAAGACATGATACATGTGGGGAGTGGTGATTTTCTTTACACAACATGATGAATGTGCGGATTGGTGGGTTATTTTCTTCCACATGATAAATGTGGGAAATGGTGATTTACTTTATACCACATGGTGAATGTGGGGAGTGGTGATTTATTTTATATACCACATAATTAATGTGGGAAGTGATAATTTATATTTTATACCACTTGATGAAGGAGGGCAGTGTTGATTTACAGTATATACCATATGGTGAATGTGGGGATTGGTGATTTACTTTATATATCACTTGATGAACACGATATTGTGAATGTGGGGAGTGGTAATTTACTGTATCCGACAAGATAAATGTGAGGGGTGATAAATTAATTTATACACTACTGGATAAATGTAGGGAGAGGTGTTTTATACTCCATGATGAATGTGGTGAGTGATGAATCACTATTTGCAAAAGGATGACTGTGGGGAGTGATGATATACTATAAACCACATGATGAACATGGGGAGTTGTGATTTACTTAATGCAACAGATGATTGTGGATAATTGTGATTTAGTTAATTCAAAAGATGAATGTGGGGAGATGTGATGTATTTCATACCACATGATGAATGTGGGGGTCAATGATTTTTTATATCGCAGTTGAATGTGGTGAGTGGTGATTTACTTTATACTACATGATTAAAGTGGGTTGTGGAGATTTACTATATACCACATGATGAATGTGGGGAGTGGTGATTTACTATATACCACATGATGAACTGCCGTGCTCCCTGGCCGAGGAGTTAGGAGCTTTCTCTGTAACCTCGAATACTCTCGTGGTTGACATGAGCGCACGAGAATTGGAAGCGGTTCGAGTCGCGCCAGTTACTTATGAGAGTATGGAGCCGGTCGCCCAGAAAGCAATGGCAAACTACTGAGCGTAATCTTGCCAAGAAATCAAGATACAGCTGAAAGATGCTGGTGTTGACAGCGATGTCCTGTACCGAAGACTGAGCCAGCACTTCAAGTCACGAGTAGATGATGGTGGTTGTTGCTGTCGTAGTCACATTCATGGACACCGACACAAACAGTCACACGTGATCAGGCTGCACGTGAAACCAGGGTGACCTTTCGCCCAGATCGACGTAGCCTAAATGGGAACTTGACACGTTTAGGGAAATAAAGGCGGTGAGATTGTAATCACACCACCCATAAAGTACCTAGTGATAAATAACACGTAGTCAATGCATCCCAGACTTTTAAATAATTTTTTTTTTAAAAAGAAACTGTCGTTTACGTTACGTTTTTGCTTGACAAGTACTGAATGCAGAAATCTTACTTTTATCATTGACATGAATTCTAAACCACTTCAGGTAGTATGCCGCGGCCAGATTGGCTGAAACTGACGTGGCTTGAGCGTCAGGGTTGCATGTGGTGTCGTCGTTGTCCATTAAGTACGGCTCATTTGGAGGGACTGTATTGTTCCAAGCGATAGCGTTCACTGAAATAAATTACCACCGGCATTACTTGTGATCGTATTCTAAAAAACCTTACCGTTTGCTTCTCGTTTTTCTGCTGATGTATTCACTGACAAGAATGAGCATTTTAAACAGTTAACCATGGGTGTTTTTTGTATTGTGTCCTCCAGCCTACATGCCTCTATCTGTTCATTCACGGACACGAATAAGCAATTTGAGCAGTTGAACCTGGTAGTGTGCCTATTGTGTCCCCCAACCGTCATGCCTCGTCCCACAGTTGTATGTAACTATTTCATTGTCAGAACAATCGCCAGCATGTGCTTGAGGTCGAAGCGAACACAATCTTCACCGCGTATACATCACCTTCTTGTCTTCCCTGAATATCACTTCTCATATTTCGCGTGTAGTTTTGTTTGTGGAGTTACGTGGTCCTATTCCTGCACGCTTTACTGCTCTCATTTATTCTATTAACCTGAGCCTTTCTGCTGTGATATATGTGTCATCGTCATCATCATCATCTTCATCATTATCATCATCATCATTATCATCATCGTCATCATCTTCCACTTCTGCTGTCATGCATCGTGGGGAGGAATAATTTGCGCTCTAGCGCCTGATGGGCGGCATTGGATAGTGTCATTCCGTGTGATTGTACAATGTGTTTGATGTCGTCAATCCATTTTATTCTTGGACGTCCTCTTGGTCTCCTCGCAGATGGTCTTTGATGTAAGGCCAGTGATGGTAGCTGATGGTGTTTCATTCTAACGACATGGCCAAACCACTTGATCTTCTGTCTTTCAATAAATGTGTCACAAGGTGTAGATCCCACTGTCTGTCTGATAATAGCATTTCTTACTCGGTCTCGGATTGTTAAGTTGGCAGCTCTCCTCAGGCATCTCATTTCGCAGGTGTTGATTTTGCGAAGGTGTAATTTGGATGACGTACAGGTTTGAAATTGGTAGTATAGGGTTGGTGTGAATGTGCTGTTTATTATCTGTCTTTTTTGCGGACATGGGTATAATTGGATGTTTCAGTAAGGGTGATAGTTGATATAGAAGTGCACTAGCTTTTTGACATCTGATTTCGATTTCTCTGTCCAATCTGCCATCTTCTGTGATCATACTTCCAAGATATTTGAATTCTTTAACTTGTTTCAGAGTTGTGCTATTTATCTGTAAACTAAGTGGGCCCGGCGATCTGCTACCTCGCATTACTTCGGTTTTGGCTGTTTTTATACTCATATTTATCTCCTGCATGTTGAACTCAGATTATTAATATGGTATTGTAGTCTGCCCTCATCGCTGTAAAACAGGCACTGATCGTGAGCAAATATAAGTTCATTTATTGCCTGTGGATCAATTGTTTCATCTAGTGTAAAGAGTTCTAAATTGTATGAATCTGTTATGTCAAGACTTGCTTCTTTGGATATTCTGTCCATGTAGACATTGCATAGCAGGGGAGAGAGCACACATCCCTGTCTCACTCCTGTATTGACTGTGAACATATCTGATATTCCTGTTTGTGCTATAACTGCACTTCGGCTCGAGTGGTACACGGCCATGATGTTTTCTAGCAATTGCCCTAGTATCCCATTGTCTTCAAGGATGGTCCATAATTTGTATCTGTCTACTCTATCGAAAGCCTTTTCCTGATCTACAAACACAATACTCTGCTGGTCACTATATTTTTATAGTTTTTTTCACATATTTGTCTAAGTGTAAATAGTTCATCAGTGCAACTTTTACCTTTCCGAAAACCGAACTGCATTTTGCTTAACCGTTGTTCAACTATTTTCCCTATATGGCTCAGGAGTGATAAACCTCTATATGTTTCGCACTATCTCATATTGCCTTTCTTTTTCCAAATTGATACTATTACTGCCTGTTGCCAATCATCTGAGACTGTTCTTTCTTCCTATGCTATATTAAAAAGTCTTGTTAGCCATTTAACTCCTGTTTTCCCACAGGCCTGAATAGCTTCTGTGGTTATTCCATCTGGCCCCAGTGATTTGTTTTTAGGACTTTTCTGTATAACTGTTTTGACTTGTGCAGATATAAAATTCAGTTCTTGTTGTCCATGGCTTTTAGGCAAAAAAGATAGGTTTTCTATGTTATTTGTGGGGTTAAGTAGTTCTTGAAAGTATTCTGCCCACATTGCTAGTCTTTGTTGTGGATTAAATATCGGTATACCTCTTTTGCTGTTTATGATGGTGGTTGGGTTGTAGCATGCATCTCTGTTTTTCATTGTGTTGACACGTTTATAAAATTCTCTTGGGCAGTCTTTGCCAAGAGTCGCCATCTGTTGACAGTATATTCTCCAGGATTCATGTTTAGATGCTCTAATTGTTCATTTGGCATTTCGTCGTGCTATTCTATAAGTAACATAGTCTTGTTCAGATTTAGTTGTGAACCATGTTTTGAACGCTACCTTGTTTTTGGATATGCTATCTTTAACTTCGTTGTTCCACCAAACTGTTCTTAATCTTTTGTCTTGCCCTACTTTCTTTGTTCCACATTTATTTTCCAGTGTGTAGAGCAGTGTTTCCCAACCTTTTTTGTACCATGCCCCACTTAAGCCTTTCTAAAATTCATATTGCCCCCCTCCCCCGCCCCATGCCCCCCCCCCCCCTCAACATATACATTATTTTTAATATTCAAAAATTGAAATGTTCACTAAAGAAACTTGAATGATAGGTTTTAGGAAGAAATCACTAGGTAATTATTGAGCAAACACAGTAAGTAAATTTTCAAAACATATAATGGAGAACTGAAATTCAAGTACAACATAATTTTAATGAAAGATTTTTCTATATTAATTTAATTATTAGTAATTATTTATTATTTAAATTTAGTGAGATCCTTGCGCTTGATGCTTGCTGCAAAGAGATCTTATGTCAGGTTCCAATTTAGTTAACTTCAGTCTCAAGTCTCCCCGTTTTGTTATATTCAGCCGATTTCTTCCATTTTCGAATTGCCCCCCTTAACAGTCAAATTGCCCCCCTGTGGGGCGTTGGCCCCACGTTGGGAAACACTGGTGTAGAGCATGGCAGCCTTGAAACATGTCCATTCCTTATCTACGCGTGAGTAATCATCAGGGATGTTCTTATGACGTTTTTTGATTTCTTGATTGAATTCGCCTTTAACCGTATTTTCATGAAGCCTCCTATGATTGATGACATGTATTGTTACCTTTTTTGTTTCTTATTTTCCTGTATGTTGGAATCTTTTTTATTATGACTGGTTTGTGATCAGTATCATCATCTGTATTTCGGAGTGCTCTTGAATCTAATAGCAGCCTTCTGTCTGATTTCCTGAGTTGAATAAAGTCAATTTGAGAGGCTTGATCTATGTCATTCCATTTATACCAGGTCTTGGTGTGGCTACGACGATGTTGAAATAAACTATTTGCTGTTATTAGTCCGTGTTCGGAGCATATGTTGAGTAGACGTAGACCGTTACTGTTACACGCAGTGTCTGTGTCGCTGAATTATATTAAAGATACAAAAAATATGCACAAACAAATCGGTGAGTTCACAGGAAGAAAGATAATAATAAATACAGAGTGTTTAAAATCGAAATCAGGAAAAATATTATTGGAGGATGATGCTATAATAAAGAGGAGGAATGAGTATATAAGAGACTTACATTGTGGAGAAAGGGCAGCATTAACAGAAGAAAGTAACTTAGAAGGTCCACCTATTTTAAAAGAAGAAGAAGATGATGCTATCAAGCATATGAAGAGAGGAAAAACAGCTGGACCAGATGGAATCACACAAGAAGAATTCGAAATAATGGGAGAATTAGGAGTTGATATATTAATCAAAATGTTGAGTGATATTTACTAAAGTGAATATATACTATAGTATGTCCACATTTGTTTGCCGCAATACAAACATTAATATCTCAGTAACCAACTGAGGGAAAATTATGAAATTTAGTATATAACCTTATCATTATGTCCACCCAACAAAAAAATTTTTGTTCTGGAGATTTTACAGCAGATTTTAAAGTTTGTTTATATGAGATATATAATTTACGGGTCTGACATGAAATTCATAATTTTAAATGTATTACAGCGTAGCCAGACAATCAGGGCTCAATTTTGAATATTGTACGTGTTTTCACAGGATTGGCCTTTTGTCAACCCCCCGCGTTGTTCAAACTAAGACTGTTCAGAGGTGTCTCAAAATGTGGGTTATTTCATGAAACCTGATTAATATGTTTTTTTTTTTTTTTTTTTTTAAATCTTATCACTTATCGCTAACATTGAAATGAGTGAATATTTTTCAATGGGCTTTAATGCGAAATTGTACACTTCAAAGAATCGCTATGAAGTTGTACACATATTTTTGTCAAGAAGCTGATCGCAAGAAACTGTTTTATACTATTACAAATTCCAAAAAAAGAACAATGCATGCATTGGGCTTGAGTAAACAGGCATTTTGTCAAAGGGTGCAAGAATCTGGAATTAAACCACAACGCAATAACCAAATGGTAGGTAGAAAGATTATTGTAAACAGTTTTGACAAAGATGTCATAACGCGATCTATTATAAAAATGCTTTAAAAAGTCGCTTGATATACGACAGGGTCGACTTCATTGCACGGAGTTCTATCCCATATGGTTCGGTCTCTTTCCGCAGCGCGGAAAGCATCGCACAAAGCACGAAATCCGCAGCTCTAGCGACGACCCACAGAAGTCTCCGAAAAATGTAACTCATGAACTGGAATCGAACCCACGACGTTTGGAGCCCGAGTCAAAAGGCTTGACCACTTCGCCACAGAGACTCCTAAAATTATAAAAATTTTGGATTTTATATCCAGGATTATCCAGCATTATAAAAATGCTGGATGCCAAAGAAACGGTGACTGTAAGAAAACTTAGGGTTTGGTTCAGAAAGAACAATAACATAGAGCTATCCAAAACAGTTTTGTGGAAAATTATAGGGACATTATCTTCACTATTTGAAAGTACAAGGGCGGTAGAAATAATCTTTGCGAGCAACCGCATTTAGGAGCCATGAGAAGCAGATACCTACGCGAAATAATGGAAATGCGCAAAGAAAATTAAGGCATAGTGTGTATGGATGAAATGTGGATCAATGCGCACCACACAAGTGAAAAGGAATGGCAACCAGTGGATGGACAGATAAAGCGAAAAGTGCCCAGTAGTATAGGACAGCTTTTGGTCATGGCCCATGCTGGTAATGCGCATAATGGCTTGCAACAGAATGCTGGGCTCGTGTTCGTATCAAAGCATACAGACAATAGGGATTATCATAATAAGATTAATGGTAATGTATTTAGAGATTGGCTCGAGAATACTATATAATAATGTCTGTCTGTCTGTCTGTCTGTCTGCCTGCCTGCCTGCCTGCCTGCCTGTCTGTCTGTCTGTCTGTCTGTCTGTCTGCCTGCCTGCCTGCCTGCCTGCCTGCCTGCCTGCCTGCCTGCCTGCCTGTCTGTCTGTCTGTCTGTCTGTCTGTCTGTCTGTCACGAAGACTCACAGCGGGTCTGTCACCCATGTGTACGTGTGAAGAAACTACACAGACAGCTGAACAGATCCTTTAAAATGGAAACATGATGACTGAATTGCGGTATCATTTCTGGTCACTCGATCCGCACATTAACGCACAGCTATTTGGAAGCTTTCACGAGCTCAATATAAAAAGCTAAATGCATCCTAGTAACATGAATACTTGTGTACAACTATTAACCAGCAGCTTAAGAAACAAGAAGGAAATGAAAAATAAGGTAAGAAATATATTCCTTCTACTTTCCTGTCAATTTACACATTATTTACCCCATACCTCTGTACGTTCTCTGTCTTTACTAATATTACACATTGCACCCCTCTCGGGAATCTCCGTGGTGAAGTGATCAAGCCGTCTGACTCGGGCTCCGAGGGTTGTATGTTCGATTCCTTCATTTCACGAGTGCATTTTTTCGGAGACTCCAGAGGGTCGTCGCTGGAGATACGGAGTTCGTGCGTTGTGCCACGATTTCCGCCCTGCGGAAAGAGACTCAGCCATATGGGATAGAAACCCGGTGCAATGCTACTTTAAGCTTCTTTTTTGTTGCACCCACTCCCATACGAACGTGGCTACCCCTTGTACTTGTGTCTTTACCAGAAATAACGTGGTTTACTGTAAGACTAGTTTGTTAGCGTGAATTCACTACATTTCCACCAAAACATCAAAGAAATGTTGCCGCTTTCAATGATTTAAGTTGCTTTTGGACCTATCAAAGACATATTCCTTGGGTGGTGGTAAATATAAGACGGCTGGAAAAATTTCACAACGATGCAACAGACAGTTTTCAAAATAATTGATCGTGAATGAAGGCAAACAAATGTGGACATACTAAGCGATATGTTGACATCTGTATTTATTTTTATTTATTTTACTTTTTTTTTTTAAATGTTGCATATCCATATACAGAACGTTGCAGTCAACACTGGCATCTTTCAGCTGCTGTTGATGTACTAGGCAATATTAAGCTCAGTAGATTGCCATTGCTTTCTGAGCGACCGGCTCAAATACCCCAGTAAGTTACCAAAGCGGCGAGAACCGCTACCGATTCTCGCGCAGGTTACGTTCCTCGCGAGAATATACGGGATTACGTTGAAAGAACTTAAACCCTATGCCAGCAAAAAGACCAGGAGCAATTGAATGCGAAGATTTTCGTACGATTAACCTCATAAATCATGTCACTAAGCTTCTACTCAGAATTATAATGAGAAGAACAAGAAAGAGAATAAAAATGGAAATTGGTGAAGAACAGTATGGATTTGTGGAAGGAAAAGGTACAATATATACGTTACGGACACTTAGGAAGATCAATAAAGACAAAGAAAGTGTGATTTTGATAAAGTCATAGATTATGCTAAGGCATTTGATAAAGTAATACATGATGAAATGATTAAAATGTTGGAAGATATTAACATTGATGGAAAAGGTCTCAGAATAATAAAAAAAAAAGAAGTTTTACTGGAACCAAGTAGCAGCGATTAAAATGGGAAATAAAGAAGGAAATTATGAACATATAAAGATGGGAGTAAGGCAGGGATGTGTTTTGTCACCGGATCTTTTCTCCCTCTATATAGAAGTAATAATGAGAGAGATCAAAGAAAAGCCAGGAATAATATTTGGAGGTTATAATATAAATAATCTACGCTATGCAGATGACACAGTATTGATGGCGGATCATGCAAACGATCTACAATAACTGTTGAACACGGTAGTAACAGAAAGTGCAAAGAAATGACTCTCCTTGAACATCAAGAAAACAGTAACAATGGTGATATCAAAGAAACAGGTAACCCCCAAATGTGAAATAGAGATAGAAGGGAAAATTCTTCACCAAGTGGGTAGTTTTAAATATCTAGGAACATTTATAACATCAGATGGAAGATGCACAACAGAGATTAAGAGCAGAATAGGGCAAGCAAAGGCTGCATTTAAGAAAATGAAGAATATGTTATGCATACGACAATATCATTGAATGTAAGAAAGAGAGTGCTAAGGTGCTATATGCAGCCTGTTTTGTTGTATAGCTGTTAATCTTGGAATATAAATGAACAAATTAGGAAGAGATTAGAAGCAACAGAGATGTGGTTCCTGAGACGAATGTTGCGAATTCCATGGACTGCCAAAGACACAACAATTAATTCCTGAAAGAGGCTAATGAAACTAGAACATTATATACTACAAAAAGAAAGAGGCAAACAAAATGTTGTTGGTCATGTGATGAAAAGAGAGGCATTGGAGAACATTGTGACAACTGTAAAGATCGAGGGGAAGAGAGGCAGAGGCAGACCAAGAGAAGTGATGCTGGATGGATTGTGACGATGGCATGGAGGAATATCAGCAGCAGAGTTGATCCAGAAAATCCAAGACTGAGATCTGTGGAGAGTCATAAACGCCTACGCCAGTCGGCATGGCACTTGATAATGATGATTATATGTAAGCTATATTGAATGCACCTCTTGAGGTTGACAATTTCGGACGGGGGGTAATGGCATTCTGACATATGGTAAAAGGGTGCATAGGCCAAAATAAGGTCGAGAACCATTGCCCTATGGGTACATACACCTTCAACCAGCTGACACCGAGCCATCCTATATATCACTATGTCATGTACCTCAGCCCATGTTCTTACATTATTATTCAGCTCGCTCTCAAATGCACTTAACCGTGTGTTCAAGTCTTTTTTTCTTTCGCTTTCTAGAGACAGAGTGTCTGTATTTAGTTATTATGTTCTTAACTTGTCTCAATGTCTGTCCTATCCAGCGTAATGGTCTTTATCCAATTTTGGGTTCACTGATACTTGTTTAACTCTCTCCTCAAGCACGGGACTGGCTTCTCCATCCCACAGAAGGACACAACACTATAATATAAAGACGTATTTTCATCACACAATTAGTTCTGTTGTTGGTATGTTGGAAAATGTATTTCTATCAAAAATAAAGATGACTCGCAATTGTGGTACTTCACTAAATATGAATGATATATCAGATACGTTGAAATATGAGAGACAGACACATATACACAGACATAAAGAAGACAGACAGAGAGACAAATAGTCATATCGGACTGAAAATCAAATAGAAAAAGAGATAAACATACAGTTGGGCACAAAACGTATAGTCATATAGGCCTACTCGGTATATTACAATGAACAAGGTGACAGCCAAACTTATACGGTACATATAGCAGAAACCTACCATACTGGCAAGAAGGCCCAAAATAGTATGAGTCACATGGCCCGTTATTAGCACACGTCCCATCATCGTTGCATCCGGCGGCCTGGTGGCAGTGACACATCATGTTGCAGTCATCGCCAAACCATCCCGGGCTGCACGCTGAAATAGTGTTGTGTTTATTCGTTAAATAGAGGGTGCACTTCTCGAAGAGGACATAGTTACTAACACGCAACTTGCATGTCAACAGGGACATTCTGAAACAAGCGATTCAGTACAGCTATCTCGGAAGAGTAATAACATGTAATTGAAGATGTCTGTACTGATTAGTGCAAGAATCGCAATGGCGAAGGTATGTGGGAAACATACTGACAAATAAACAGGAGTGAGACAAAAACGTCTTGAGGTCTGTCGAGAACCAGCATATCCTTTACAGGACGTTGCTGTCAACACCAGCATCTTTCACCTGTATGTTGATTTCTTGGCAAGATTACGCTCAGTAGTTTGCCATTGCTTTCTGAGCGGCCGGCTCACATACCCCGTAAGTTATCGATGCGATTCGAACCACCGCTGATTCTTACCGTCATCACGCTAACCCACGAGAGTATACGAGATTACGGAGAAAAGTCATAACCTCTAAGCCACGAAGCCGGCTACAAGAGACTGGCCATTTCTAATTTCACATAAGGTCAACGGGAAAACGATTCAGACGAGCATGAAAATAACTTACCAGCCGCGAAAGAGATGATGCAGAGAAAGTGAAAAATCGCACAAGAGCAAACCGAGAGAAAGTATGAACGAACGAACAAACATACTTTATTATAAAAGGGGTAAGCATTGGGCATTGGTAAGAGAAAGAGAGAGAGAGAGAGAGAGAGAGAGAGAGAGAGAGAGAGAGAGAGAGAGAGAGAGAGAGAGAGAGAGAATGGCGACAAAGATAGGCAGGCAAATAGATACTAGCACTGAACCAATCTTTGTATCACTACAATTGGCAGGGTTGTATTTGTGAGAATAGTGTCTATCTCGCCACGGTGATTCATCTGCTTATCCCTCTCGAAACGGTGATTCATCTGCTTATCTCTCTCGCCATGGTGATTCATCTGCTTATCTCTCTCACCATGGCGATTCGTCTGCTTATCTCTCTCACCATGGCGATTCGTCTGCTTATCTCACTCGCCACTGTGATTTATCAGCTTATCTCTCTCACCATGGTGATTCATCTGCTTATCTATCTTGCCACTGTGACCCATCTGCTTATCTCTCTCACTATGGCGAATCATCTGCTTATCTATCTCGTCACGGTGATTCATCTGCTTATCTCTCTCGCCACGGTGATTCATCTGCTTATCTCTCTCGCCATGGTGATTCGTCTGCTTATCTCTACACGGCATATGTATCCGAGATGGCTGTTTTAAAATAGGTGTACTTATTCACCTGGATAAGAATTATCCGCTTACACCCATCTTGTACTGCGGTATTTCCGTCTTTTTGGGATTTCTTTACACTTAACGTTTAGCCTAGTTTCTCACCGTGTTAAATAATCAACTGGTGGTCCCCGTTTGTTGCCTAAAAAATTGACAAAACTGTCTCATCTTCATGCAATATATTCTTGATGCAATGTCTTCTATTACTCATACATTTCTCTTAATATTTTCACTAAACATAGACAAATAGTGGGAAACAGTATACATCCGTGTCGCCACACCTCCGTTGATTGGCTGACCATGGACACACGGCGGGAGACAGTATACATCCATGTGGCAAACCTCCGTTGTTTGGCCGGTAATGGACACACGGCGGGAGACAGTGGCAAACCTCCGTTGATTGGCCGACCATGGACACACGGCGGGAGACAGTATACATCCATGTGGCAAACCTCCGTTGATTGACCGGCCATGGAAACACGGCGGGAGACAGTATACATCCATGTGGCAAACCTCCGTTGATTGGCCGACCATGGACACACGTCGGGAGACAGTATACATCCATGTGGCAAACCTCCGTTGATTGGCCGGCCATGGAAACACGGCGGGAGACAGTATACATCCATGTGGCAAACCTCCGTTGATTGGCTGGTGGCAAACCTACGTTGATTGGCTGGCCATGGACACACGGCGGGTGACTGGATACATCCGAGTGGCAAACCTCCGTTGATTGGCTGGTGTCGCATATTGCGCACTCCGACAGTTCACACCTGCACAGCACTAACTCAGAAACACAGTTCTCAACAAAAGCGTTCACACCAGAAAGCATTGGAATGTCAAGAATGTGGCGTCAGCTCTAATAATAGCCATGTCACCCAGTGATAGACAGGTCAGATGTTCGGATCCTGCCTTATTCATTGGATAACCTAGAAGAATCGCGTCGCCGCGAAGGCTCTTGGGACAATAGACGCCATAATTTGGCACATACAAGCGAGCCTTCATGGGAGCTGGTTGTATTTCATGGGGAGGTCTCGAATGTATGTCCCCCGCCTGATTCATGGGAAGACTTTTGTCTAACATCATTGTTGCTAAGTCTTAAATACTTATGAGTCAGGTAAAGCTTTGTATGAGAGTGTGTGTGTGTAAGTTTCGGCACTAATAAATATATTCTTCTATCAGAAGACAGCCCCAACTGTTGACCCGGTTCCAGAAATGGCTGCTTACCGCCATTACTGGTGTAGATATCTGACTCCATCTATCTTTCGTTTCCAGAAGAGTTGCTGTACAAACACTATGTCTTCAGCTGTGAAAAGAGGCTCACTTCAGCCCAGACTGCTATTCCTAAGTCTAAATCCTACTAGCTTTCTGACTGCGTTCCGAGCAGGTTTAGTACGGGACAATCTATGATTTGTGTGCTGTCTGCCGCCTTGATTTCAATCCACAGCGAAACTTCAACACACGCGAATTTGAGAGGGAGGAATGAAAGTGCTCTACCTCTTATCTTATATGTCTGTGGTGGGTGTTAGGACAGATTGTGTGTGTAACTGTTTAGCATCAATGACGGGTCCAGTATTTATACTGCTGTGATTTATTCGAACACATTGTGACATGATCGACCATGTATTTAGCACTCTGATCGAACCACAGTCAAGCTAACAGCCCAACTCCAGCACTCAAGTTAACGAATAAAAGAAGATTGATGTTAGAATGAGAGAATGAGTGCATTGTGTCATCTTATCTTTCTTTCACTCTGCATATATGTGTTAATGAATGAGAGGCATTGTAAATCCTCATAAGGAATGTTTCATATAGACCTCCTCATTCATACCAATTATATGTTAATCATTATGTTAACTTAAGAGTGGAAATATTTAATGTATGTTTCTTTACATTATTACTTGGATGAATAATGTGATGTAGTTCTATCACCCTGTTTGACAGAGTAAGTAAAGGACATAATATGCTTTCAGGCATAATCACTTCTAAACTGTCAAGGGGATTATCACCCCAGTGTCAGAAGAAGAAATAAAGGAAATGACAGAAGAGGTGAGAAGGTATAACAGGAAAATAACCAGGCAGACTAAAACAATTGAGGCAGCACTGATTGGTAACATGAGTTATTATGAATAAGATGAACAATCATCCTGTTCTGTTCCATTACTATTTAGGATCAGTTATGCTGGGTACATTTCATCATTACCTCTCTATCATTCCTCTCCTAGCCTTGTCATTCACTGTGTCTGTGTCCTCTGTGAGAACATCAGCCAACAGATCATTATGTAAAGGAGCAGAATAAGAGGGCTTGCCAAATACAATTGCTGATGTCTAATGCCAGTACTAAGAAGAGACACTGTAGCTCTAACTTGTAGGTACTTCCTGAATCTGCTGCCTTCTATAACTCCTGTCTGTAGCCCTTTTCATTCTTGTCAACTGGAGAATTATCATCCATTGACTAGATATAAATAGGTTCACCATGTTTATTCACCTCAGGTGAGGATGACGGTGTTCGCAGATTGTCATGATCCAGAGTTGCAGATCATTGCCCAATAGGTGTTCAATGGATCTGTAGACCAATAGCAGATCTTTAACAAAGAGGTGCTAAAAGGGATCTGTTTTCAGGACTAAGATTAATCTAATCAAGAGTCCCCAGATAATTACCGAAATGTGCCCAATGGGATCTGTGCTTCATGATCATTCTGATGATTAACAAGATCTGAAATTCAGGAATATTCCTAAGATCACTAGGATCATTTTATACCTCACAATGATCTGCAGATTATCAAAATTATGGCAGAAGTCTTACTGACAATCAAATAGTGAAGGACTTTGTTATAATCAGTTATACATTCAGATAACTTGAGAACCAGCAAGTACTTCCAGAGAGGAGAGAATTCATGAACCTCTCCATGATCTTATATTGTGTAGACTGTTTTGATTTAAAGGTTTCACTAATAAATTACTTGGAAATTGTCAATGTGTAGTGCAGAGACAATGGTAGGAAATCAGTGGTGTAATCCAATGGCTAAATGAATGAACCACCATGAGATCTTT
The DNA here is from genome assembly GCA_963921405.1 of Cepaea hortensis. Taxonomy (NCBI): domain Eukaryota; kingdom Metazoa; phylum Mollusca; class Gastropoda; order Stylommatophora; family Helicidae; genus Cepaea; species Cepaea hortensis. The sequence goes on along the minus strand of OY992892.1, from coordinate 97,784,633 downwards.
TAGGAGTTCTATTCTCCATTGTGTATTTAGAACATTATCCTATAGACTGATGTGTATCGTTCATATGTTCATAAATGCTTTACTGGCTTATTTCCACAGCTTTTTAGGTTAATAAACGAAATTAACTTTTCCTGCATTCTTCTGTCAAGTACATTGTGGTGTGACAAAACATTTATTATTTATGTGTTAGTTAATGAAACTACATCACATAATTGTAGAATCTGGAACTACAGGTGGCTGGGTAAACAAGAATAGACAGCAAAGTTATGTTCTATTGTAATCTCCCAGGCTCCAGGTTACTCAGAAAGGGGAACTTTAAATCTTATTAATTTCCTGTGACCATTTCACCTAAAAGAGAAAATGATCATAGATGGGGGACTCGTGAGCTAAATAAGTTTCTCTTTTCGGGAAGGAAGATTTTGGAGGGAAGAAATCAACATTCCTGGGAAACCTCTAGATTTCCAGAGCTATTATGGGACACTTTGGCTTCCAAAGACCCATCACCTCCAAACAAAATTAGTCCCATCCTCATAGCGTTACTTCATTGTGGGGTAGGTCGAGGTGAGTACTGCTTCCAACTTCCCAAAATGCCATGGACACACGGCGGGAGACAGTATACATCCGTGTCGCCACACCTCCGTTGATTGGCTGGCCATGAACACATGACGGGTGACTGGATACATCCATGTGGCAAACCTCCGTTGATTGGCTGGCCATGGACACATGACGGGTGACTGGATACATCCATGTGGCAAACCTCCGTTGATTGGCTGGCCATGGACACATGACGGGTGACTGGATACATCCATGTGGCAAACCTCCGTTGATTGGCTGGCCATGGACACATGACGGGTGACTGGATACATCCATGTGGCAAACCTCCGTTGATTGGCTGGCCATGGACACATGACGGGTGACTGGATACATCCATGTGGCAAACCTCCGTTGATTGGCTGGCCATGGACACATGACGGGTGACTGGATACATCCATGTGGCAAACCTCCGTTGATTGGCTGGCCATGGACACACGGCGGGAGACAGTATACATCCATGTGGCAAACCTCCGTTGATTGGCTGGCCATGGACACACGGCGGGAGACAGTATACATCCATGTGGCAAACCTCCGTTGATTGGCCGACCATGGACACACGGCGGGAGACAGTATACATCCATGTGGCAAACCTCCGTTGATTGGCCGACCATGGACACACGGCGGGAGACAGTATACATCCATGTGGCAAACCTCCGTTGATTGGCCGACCATGGACACACGGCGGGAGACAGTATACATCCATGTGGCAAACCTCCGTTGATTGGCCGACCATGGACACACGACGGGAGACAGTATACATCCATGTGGCAAACTTCCGTTGATTGGCTGGTCATGGAAACACGGCGGGTGACTGGATACATCCATGTGGCAAACCTCCGTTGATTGGCTGACCTTGGACACACGGCGGGAGACTGGATACATCCATGTTGCAAACCACTGTTGTTTGGCTGGTATTGTACACAAAGCGGGAGACCCTATACATCCGTGTCGCACACCCCTCTGGCATGGAGGAATACATGTCCAATCTGTCCCTCACTATGGCATGGAGGAATACATGGCCAATCTGTCCCTCACTATGGCATGGAGGAATACATGTCCAATCTGTCCCTCACTATGGCAAGGAGGAATACATGTCCAATCTGTCCCTCACTATGGCAAGGAGGAATACATGGCCAATCTGTCCCTCACTATGGCATGGAGGAATACATGGCCAATCTGTCCCTCACTATGGCATGGAGGAATACATGGCCAATCTGTCCCTCACTATGGCATGGAGGAATACATGGCCAATCTGTCCCTCACTATGGCATGGAGGAATACATGGCCAATCTGTCCCTCACTATGGCATGGAGGAATACATGGCCAATCTGTCCCTCACTATGGCATGGAGGAATACATGTCCAATCTGTCCCTCACTATGGCAAGGAGGAATACATGGCCAATCTGTCCCTCACTATGGCATGGAGGAATACATGGCCAATCTGTCCCTCACTATGGCATGGAGGAATACATGGCCAATCTGTCCCTCACTATGGCATGGAGGAATACATGGCCAATCTGTCCCTCACTATGGCATGGAGGAATACATGGCCAATCTGTCCCTCACTATGGCATGGAGGAATACATGGCCAATCTGTCCCTCACTATGGCATGGAGGAATACATGGCCAATCTGTCCCTCACTATGGCATGGAGGAATACATGTCCAATCTGTCCCTCACTATGGCAAGGAGGAATACATGGCCAATCTGTCCCTCACTATGGCATGGAGGAATACATGTCCAATCTGTCCCTCACTATGGCAAGGAGGAATACATGGCCAATCTGTCCCTCACTATGGCAAGGAGGAATACATGGCCAATCTGTCCCTCACTATGGCATGGAGGAATACATGTCCAATCTGTCCCTCACTATGGCAAGGAGGAATACATGGCCAATCTGTCCCTCACTATGGCATGGAGGAATACATGTCCAATCTGTCCCTCACTATGGCAAGGAGGAATACATGGCCAATCTGTCCCTCACTATGGCATGGAGGAATACATGTCCAATCTGTCCCTCACTATGGCAAGGAGGAATACATGGCCAATCTGTCCCTCACTATGGCATGGAGGAATACATGTCCAATCTGTCCCTCACTATGGCAAGGAGGAATACATGGCCAATCTGTCCCTCACTATGGCATGGAGGAATACATGGCCAATCTGTCCCTCACTATGGCATGGAGGAATACATGTCCAATCTGTCCCTCACTATGGCAAGGAGGAATACATGGCCAATCTGTCCCTCACTATGGCATGGAGGAATACATGTCCAATCTGTCCCTCACTATGGCAAGGAGGAATACATGGCCAATCTGTCCCTCACTATGGCATGGAGGAATACATGGCCAATCTGTCCCTCACTATGGCATGGAGGAATACATGGCCAATCTGTCCCTCACTATGGCATGGAGGAATACATGGCCAATCTGTCCCTCACTATGGCATGGAGGAATACATGGCCAATCTGTCCCTCACTATGGCATGGAGGAATACATGGCCAATCTGTCCCTCACTATGGCATGGAGGAATACATGGCCAATCTGTCCCTCACTATGGCATGGAGGAATACATGGCCAATCTGTCCCTCACTATGGCATGGAGGAATACATGGCCAATCTGTCCCTCACTATGGCATGGAGGAATACATGGCCAATCTGTCCCTCACTATGGCATGGAGGAATACATGGCCAATCTGTCCCTCACTATGGCATGGAGGAATACATGGCCAATCTGTCCCTCACTATGGCATGGAGGAATACATGGCCAATCTGTCCCTCACTATGGCATGGAGGAATACATGGCCAATCTGTCCCTCACTATGGCATGGAGGAATACATGGCCAATCTGTCCCTCACTATGGCATGGAGGAATACATGGCCAATCTGTCCCTCACTATGGCAAGGAGGAATACATGGCCAATCTGTCCCTCACTATGGCATGGAGGAATACATGGCCAATCTGTCCCTCACTATGGCATGGAGGAATACATGGCCAATCTGTCCCTCACTATGGCATGGAGGAATACATGGCCAATCTGTCCCTCACTATGGCATGGAGGAATACATGGCCAATCTGTCCCTCACTATGGCATGGAGGAATACATGGCCAATCTGTCCCTCACTATGTCATGGAGGAATACATGGCCAATCTGTCCCTCACTATGGCATGGAGGAATACATAGCCAATCTATCCCTCACTATGGCAAGGAGGAATACATGGTCAATCTGTCGTTCAATATGGCATGGAGGAATACATGGCCAATCTGTCCCTCACTATGGCATGGAGGAATACATGGCCAATCTGTCCCTCACTATGGCAAGGAGGAATACATGGCCAATCTGTCCCTCACTATGTCATGGAGGAATACATGGCCAATCTGTCCCTCACTATGGCATGGAGGAATACATGGCCAATCTGTCCCTCACTATGGCATGGAGGAATACATGGCCAATCTGTCCCTCACTATGGCAAGGAGGAATACATGGCCAATCTGTCCCTCACTATGGCATGGAGGAATACATGGCCAATCTGTCCCTCACTATGGCAAGGAGGAATACATGGCCAATCTGTCACTCACTATGGCATGGAAGAATACATGGCCAATCTGTCCCTCACTATGGCAAGGAGGAATACATGGCCAATCTGTCCCTCACTATGGCATGGAGGAATACATGGCCAATCTGTCACTCACTATGGCAAGGAGGAATACATGGCCAATCTGTCCCTCACTATGGCAAGGAGGAATACATGGCCAATCTGTCCCTCACTATGGCATGGAGGAATACATGGCCAATCTGTCCCTCACTATGGCATGGAGGAATACATGGCCAATCTGTCCCTCAATGTGGCGTGGAAGAATACATGTCCAATCTGTCCCTCACTATGGCATGGAGGAATACATGGCCAATATGTCACTCACTATGGCAAGGAGGAATACATGGTCAATCTGTCGTTCAATATGGCATGGAGGAATACATGGCCAATCTATCCCTCAATATGGCATTGGGGAATACATGGTCACTCTGTCCCGCACTGTGGCACGAAGGAAGACATGGCCAATCTACCCCCACTTTAGCCAGGAGTTCTTCTTCTTCTTTCGTTCGCTTGAAATATGTCTATAACTGCAAAGCTGTCTCTTGTTTTTTTCAGTTCACACATCGGTCCATAGAGTTTATCTTCCACTGTCGTCTCTCTAGGCCAGAAGGTTTGCCTAGATATGTTATATTTTGGGCAGTCTTGGAGTATGTGCTCTGCTGTCTGCGACGCCAAACCACATGTGCACATGGCTGTGTCACCAATCTTGAATTTTGTATACATGTGGTTGCGTAATCTATTGTCCCCTGTTCTGAGGCGCAGAATAATGACTTGTTCTGGTCTATCCATAACGTGGTAGTCATCTTTAGCAGGTTTTGGTGGCTTTCTGACTGATTTGATCATTCTTTTCTTTTGGTGGTATGTAACGGACACACCAGGCTGTTCTTCTTTGGCTCCTTCCTTAGCCAATTGATCAGCTCTGTCGTTTCCGGGTACTCCACAGTGGGATGGTATCCACTGTATGGTGACCGTATCCTGACTGCTAAGTTCAGAAAGTAGTGTCCTTAGTACTGGCAATTTCCCAGATAGGAGCGCCTCGAGTACTGATTTTGCATCTGTCAATAGCACCACAGGTTGTGTACCATTGCTGGTATTTAGTAATTTCTCTGTTGCTATCTTTATTGCCTCAATTGCAGCATCGTAGTTATGGCAGTACTTTCCTGTCGGTACTCTAGCTGTGTCCCTAGTATTATTTGGGTATTCTATGTACACTCCCGCTCCTCCATTTCGAACAGCATCTTGTGCTGACCCATCTGTGTAGACACGGATCCAGAGGTCCTGTGGGTATTCTTCATCAAGGAAGCTGAAATTGGCTGTTCTGCGCTGCACACTGTTCTGTTCTTCCTTGTCAAATATTCCTCTCACTTTTGTCTGGATTTGTAATGATAGTGTATGCTCATCTTTCCATGGAGTTCGCTCTGGAATAGTTGTTAGGGGGATACCAACTGTGGGCAGATCGGTGGTTTCTCTGCAGAGTCGTTTGGCCTGGTGGATAAAACTACTTCTTTTCAACCGCCCCATAGCTAGGTTTTCAAATCTGTTCTTCATAGGGTGGCCTGGCAAGCTGCGGAACTTTTCTGCTTATATTAGCGTTTTCGTATCTCTGCGCTCACTCAGTGCTTGTGTCCTCCCCATCTTCTCCATTTCCACTATAGGGGTTGATCTCATCCCTCTTGTGGTGACTCTAAGTGCTTGATTTTTCACTTTGTCCAGCTCTTGTAATGTGGTTTTTGATGCCGAACACCACGCAGTTGACCCGTATTCCAGGTGTGGTCGTATGCTCTGTTGATAAACTTTGCTAGGTATTTTCCCACTGGCTCCCCATGTGGTTCCTCTTAGCATTCTCAGGATGGCTATTTTCGTTCTGGGTTTTGCTATTGCTGTTTTTATGTGCTTTCTCCATGTCAGCCTGCCATCAAATGTTACTCCAAGGTATGTTGGTTCTTTATCCTCCCTTAGGGGTGTTCCATTTATCTGGATGGTCCCTGCCTTTTGTTTTGCAGAGAGGGCAAATAGAGTGGTGCTGCACTTGTCAGTGTTTATGCTGAAACACCATCTATTTGCCCATGCATCAAATGTGACTACAGCTCTTTGTAGTAATCTGATGGCCACTGATGCATGTTCATTTGTGCTCCATAGAACCAGGTCATCGGCGTACATTGCCGCTTTAATTCCATGCGGCAGATTAGCAACGAGATCATTGATGAAGATTAGAAAAAGTGTGGGGGACACCGTGACGCAATAGTACTTTCTAGCTCTTGAGTCCGTCTATCTATACTCGGGCTCTTCTGTTTGTGCAAGTATGCTTTCACCCATTTGTGCATTCGTCCATTGACTTTGCAGTTTCTCAGTTTATTCATAAGATCTTCTTTCCAGACTTTGTCAAAGGCTTTCTTCAAATCTATCCATGCCGCAAGCAACAGCTTCTTCTCTTGGAATGCATCCTCAATTTCTTGAGAGAGGTAGGTTGTCTGATCTTCTGTAGAGTAGCACTGCCTAAAGCCAGCCTGCTGTGGCCAAGGATGATTTTACTTTCAATGTACCACTGCAGTCTGTGATTGATGATGCGCTCCAGTGTTTTGCAGAGACAGCTGGTGAGGCTAATTGGTCTGTAGCTAGAGGCAATGGAACTATCTTTCCCTAATTTTAGGAGGGGTATCATGATTGCTTCTCTCCAGGCTTGTGGAACACTGCCTAAGGTCCAACTATTATTGAAGATCTGCAACTGCTTTTGCTTTGGCCTCTGTTCCTAGGTTCCTGATCATTTCATTGGTGATACCGTCAGCTCCTGGTGACTTTCTCATTTTCAGTTTTGATATGGCTAGCTCCAGTTCGCTGATTGTGATGGGTGCCTCCAGAACCTCATGTACTATTTCCTTCTGTCCTGTATGTTGCCGTTTCTCTCGAATCTCTTGTTGTTTCTCTGGACTAATTTTGATATTGTTATCTTGTGCGAATGAGTCAGCAAAATGATCAGCTGCTTACTTTCTTGTTAAGATGTTTCCATCTTTATGTAGTGCAATTTTTGAGTTTCTCCCTGTGCCCTCATCGTTAAGTTGTTTTATTAGCTTCCTCAATTTCCTTGTGTCTCTTTCAAAGTTCAGAGACTCTGTTTTCTACTGCCAGCTTTTCCGCCTAGCCTGCAGCTTGGCCTTTTCAAATTTAGCTTTTGCATGCTGGAATTTATTGTGGTGCTCTTGGCTGTGTGTGGCCTCTGCTTGCTTTCTACATACTTCCACATCATTATGCAACTGTTCCAGTTCACTACTCCAGTAGGGTATATATTGTCTACTTGCTCCTCTTGGTACTGTTTCTCGCGCTGCCTATAGTATGCATTTCCCAAACTCTTCAACTATTTTATTTATGTCTTTCTCAGTGTTCAGGTTTCTAACCAGTATGTTGGTGCGATTCTTGTACATTGGCCAGTCTGCTTTCTTGTAGTTCCACCTCGAGAGGGTGCTGCTTTCACTTACAAGCTCATTTTCTACAGTTAGAAAGACTGGCCGATGGTCGCTGCCACCAAGTTGTTTCCACACAATTCGTGTAATGTTCCACTCCAGGTCTGGTGAATGAAAAGCCAGGTCATGTGTAGTTGTAGAGTGCCATGATCTCGAGTAGAAAGTATGTGGGTCGGACGGCTTGTTAACCAAGATGAATCTATTCTCATCCTGCCAGTCTTCCAGTCTCTCTCCTCTCTAGTCCATGTGATCATAGCCCCAACTCTGCGAGTGGCTGTTGAAATCGCCGCACACAATCATTTTTTCTGTTAATGGTAGTGTGTCCAGTGCCTGTGGGCGGTAACTTGAACAGTAGTAATTGATCAGATGTAGGTCTGTATAGCCTGTTGTAAGTTTAAGTGGCTGATACTCAGCCCCTTCCATATAGACTTCGATTTGGGAAGCAGTGATGTTATTTTTTACAAGGGTAAGTATCCCACCTTTTCGCCTGTCCTTTCGGTCAGATCGGTAGCACTGGTAGCCTCTGATTTTGAAGGCTGTATTTCCGTTGAGGTGAGTTTTTTGCAAGCAACATATGCTTACTTTTTCTTGGTCCAGGATGTTTTCTAATTCTATTTATTTTATGCTGACTCCCTCCGCATTCCAGGGCATTATTTTAAGTCTTTGTTTAGTATGGCCAGCTGTTCTATTCTCATGTCCCCTGGCTAAACAGGACATCTGAGAAGGACCTCCAGTAGTTGGGGTTGGACCCTTTCGAGACATAGGGCCCGACACTGCACCTGCCTGGGAGTCCAAAGTAGGGCGAGCACCATAACTTTTAGCAGTAGTCGACATATTCCATTTTGCGTAATTGCGTGGCATCCTGATTTCTGTGGTGCGCATCCTGGCTGGTTGCCTCCGTCTTCAGCACCTTTCCTTTGCTAGAGCAGACTGTGGTCTCACTCGAGTTTAGATGTGTACGCGCGCACACACGTGTCTGCACATGCATGTATGTGTATACACATCTAGAGCACACTGGTTATTTTGCGGCACCAGATACTCTCCGTCGCCTCTTCTCCTGTTAGTAGAAACAGTTCCGCCAGATGAAGGCCAGGAGTTGGACTTTTGCTGCATAGGATATGTATTCACGAGCCATTGGGGTATTTAAGCAAAGTTGGGCGCCCAACACTGCGCCCCGGCTACATACAACAACATTTGGAACCAGGAGTAGTACGTGGCTAATATTTTCCCAACTTTAGCCAGGAGGAATATGTTGCCAATGTGTCCCTCACTTTAGCCAGGAGGAATATGTGGCCAATCTGTCCCTCACTTTAGCCAGGAGGAATATGTGGTCAATCTGTCCCTCACTTTAGCCAGGAGGAATATGTGGTCAATCTGTCCCTCACTATGACATGGAGGAATACATGGCCAATCTGTCCCTCACTATGACAAGGGGGAATACATGGCCAACTGCCCCCCTTACCCGCACTTTATCCAGGAGGAATACGTGGCCAACATGACCCCCACTTTAGACAGGAGGAATACATGACCAATATGTCCCTCACTTTAGCAAGGAGGAATAAATGACAAATATGTACCTCACTGTGGCAGGGATGAATACATGACCAATATGTCCCTCACTGTGGCAGGAAAGAATACATGACCAATATGTCCCTCACTGTGGCAGGAAAGAATACATGACCAATATGTCCCTCACTGTGGCAGGAAAGAATACATGACCAATATGTCCCTCACTGTGGCAAGGAGGAATACATGACCAATATATATCCCCCACTTTAGCCAGGAGGATCAGATGATGAATATTTCGCTCACTTTACCAAAAGTAGAGCACTATCCCGAAAGTGACATGGCAATAGCAGCGCAGTTCGCTATCAACTAAGCAAGCGCTCCCGCGTGATTGTCTGGTTATAACCGACTATAATATTGCCTATGATGGCAGCTTGTTGAAGCCAATATATGCTGATTACAGTTTGAAAATTCCCCCCCCCCCCCCCGCTCCACCCGTTCAGTCTCCATTCAACCATTTAGAAAACCGACGTCTTACCCTAAGGAAAGTCATTGCGTTGTGAATGAAAGGATGATACTGACACTGATACATGATAATGAACTTGATAAATGTGAACTCACTTTGAACTAGCGTTATCATCTGTGTACATGTAATCCAGATGAGACAAGCAGGATGCAGGCTTCCAAGCATGACATTCAGTCTGTCATCTGGTACCAAATATCATGAGTGCAGTAACTGGATATGTGTACTAGCATGGTTGCTCACAGCTACGATTGTCAACACAGAGTATACAATTATGTGTTGTCCAATGTTATATGTTATAACAGAATATCACGGAAATCTCTCTCTCTCTCTCTCTCTCTCTCTCTCTCTCTCTCTCTCTCTCTCTCTCTCTCTCTCTTTGTCTCTCTCTCTCTCTCTCTCTCTCTCTCCCTCTTACTCTTTCTATCGTATGACAGTAGACGGTACTGCCTGCTTTCTGTTAGCACCGAATGTTGGGCGGCCCTTACCAAACCCGACAGCACATATTGTGCCAACGGCTTCGGGCGGAAGAGCGCAATTGGGAGGGTACAAGCCTTATCCTGGTGCGAGGAAATACATTCTAAAGACAAAATGTCATGGCAGGGCAGATCAGGCCCTAAGCCTTGGTTGCCAGCTGGTCTAGGATCGAAGCTCTGACAAGCGGACAGTTAGAGCATTGACTTGCTGATCCGGCAGCTTCTGCAGCTTGTCTTGATCCAGATGTAGAGGTGTTACCTTTTCTCTGGAGTAAACTAGGCAGGCCGAGAGAGGAATCATGCTGCATCGGCAACACATGATCTCTATATTTTAGTCCAGGCTTTGTGCTATGTAGAGGCAATAACTCCATCTCTGGTCTTAACCGGTCTCGGAATCAAAGCGAGAGGTAACATTTACGGGTTATAAGTCCTTGTCAGTTGGCGTAGACGCCACGGGTTGTAACTGATCAGCTACCGACCGCTGCAAGCTGGGCAGCCCCCGGCCAATTGGGTGCTGATCCGCCACAGCCTGCCTGCTTCAATAGGTGCTTGGGGATAGGACAAAATTTGAATCGTTAGGCTGTAAAACCAATGCATCAGGCACTAATAAAAAGAAATATAGAAACCTCAAGCTATGGCTTGCAACCTGGAAAGTGAGAACCATGTGTCCAGGTTTTTCTACTTACTTGAGGAATATTAAATATGTGAGAAAAACGGCTGTGATTGATGCCGAACTCAATCGTCTTAACATTGATATTGCTGGGCTGCAGGGGACTCGCCTCGATGAGGAAGCGTCACTCATGGAAAATAATTACACCCTTTTTTGGAAGGGTAGAGGGCCGGCAAAAAAAAAGGCAACATGATGTGGGCTTTGCAGTGAAGAATTCGCTCTTGGGAATGATTGAAATTCCAGCTGGAGGTAATGAAAGATTATTATCTCGGCGATTGGCAACCTCTTGTGGTATTGCCACAATTATTACTGCATAAACACCGACACTCGATCCCTCTGATGATGTGAAGGATTCGTTCTACGAAGAGTTAGACTCTATGATCAAGGCAGTTCCAAAATCCGACTACAATTATATGCTCGATGATTTCAATGCTCGTGTGGGCAATGACTCGAGTTTATGGCCAGTGTGCCTTGGAAAATACAACATCGGTCGCATGAATGATAATGGGCAAAGGCTGCTGGAGCATTGCACGAGAATGATCTATGAATGACAAACTCCTTTTGTTAAACACAAATGCTTAGTTTAGTTTACTTTAGTTTAGTCGATGAATCAACATCATGGCACACGGGTGTAACCCATAATTGCTCCGTTCTCCTCCTAACTCAAACCTGAGTCTATCGAAACTTAGCTCAGTGCACGTACTCCGTAGCACCCGCGAGGATCCTGAAATACTTTGGATAGATTTGTAACTCGAAAGATTTTCCGGGAAGCGCCGTTAGGCTACTCTTTTTCGATTTCCAACTGCCAAGGATTTGTTTACGTCCGCAACAATACATACGTGCGTCCGATCTCACTACCCAGAGACCAGGAGAAATTTTATTACTAGAAGTCCAAGTGAAAAACATCCCGGTCCTAACAGGGGCTTGAACCCGGGACCTCCAGCACTCGAGGTGGACACCATACCTCGAGATCACGCAGCCCCCCTCCCCCTTACAAAAATTACAAAAGCGCTGCATAAGGTCACATGGAAACATCCAAGATCCGGCCATTGGCACCAGCTGGACTTCATCATCACACGAAGACAACATCTGAACCATACATCATTGGCTTGAAGTTACCACAGTGCTGACTGTGATACGGATCATTCTTTGGTTGTGCAAGGGTTATACTGAGACCAAAGAGAATCTACACAGTTAAACATAAATCTAGCGTCAGGATTAATATTATTAACACCCACGATCCTGTTAAGTGCTTTGAGTTTCAACAGCAGCTTGAAGACGAGTTCACTGATACATCAGAAAATTTTACAGTCAGTGAAAAGTGGGGTAAACTTAAGAAAACTCTTCATAAATTTGCGGTAGGGGTTTATGCACTGTGGATCATAAGAGGCAGCTCTGGTTTGCGGCAAACAGCTAGACACTGCAGCCCTTGATTGATAAAAAGAAGATAACCTCTTAAGAAACAAGGAAAGAACAACGCATAACACTCTCAGTGAGCTGAAGCAAGCTAGGAAGGATGTGCAAAAGTCTGCCTGGCAGTGTGCAAATGACAATTGGATCAAGTTATGTGAGTCCATTCAAATAGCAAGTGATAAGGGAATAATCAGAAGAATGTATGAAGGGATAAAGAAAGCCTGTGGTCCAATGGTCAAAAGAAGTGCACCACTGAAATCCTTGACTGGCAAAATCATCACTGATAAGAAACAGCAGATGGACAGATGGGTGGAGAACTATTTAGAGCTTTACTCAAGTGAGAACAAACTAGCGGATGATGTTCTCAACGCCACAGATTCCCTGCCAACTCATGACCACATGGACACACTTCCTACCATAACAGAAGTTAAGTGTGCTATAAATGAACTTCCATCTGGCACTGCTCCAGGTAAAGATGAGATTCCAATAGAGGTAATCAGGAGTGGGCAAGACACACTCACTCTACAGATCCACCAGCTAATAGAGCTATGCTGGCGAGAAGGACAAGTCCCACAGGATTTCAAAGATTCAAGCATCATAACACTGTACAAGAACAAGGGCGGTCGGAGCGACTGCAACAACTAAAGGGGTATCTTACTTTTGTGTATTGTTGGAAAAGTATTTGCCAGAATTGTTCTGCGCAGACTTCAAGTCCTAGGAGATCAAGTCAACCCCTTTATCAGTGCAGCTTCCGACAGAACCGGTCTACCATTAATATGACATTCTCATTGCGACAAATGCAAGAAAAATGCCGTGAACAAAATCAACCACTGTTTATTGCCTTCATCGACCTTGTGACGAAACGCGTTTATCTGTCTTGGGTCGTAAAGATCCCGCACTATTTTGGTGCGTCATCGGGGGACTTTCCCAGCTAAAAATAGACTGAGGGAAGCCGATGGAGGAATTAATATCTAGAATCTTCTCGAAACACCGGAATTTGAGTGACCCGTGAGGCTGGGTATCGCACTAAATTCTCGTGCAGAGAGATCTAGAAATTCTAGGCGGGGAATGACGGTTTCCCGAGAAAGTATCTTTTCTCAAGAAGTACTAGCTTCTCGTGCGCATTGAGTTGGCACGAGTGGGGAAATTGGCTAAAACCTTCATTCACTTCAAGGTTGCTCGAAGCGAGCAGACGCAGGCCTGTGTGAGCCATGTTGTGTGCGTCTCACCTCAACCATGATTCGGCTGACTGTTAAGGAAAGGAGGCTGTGGACCCCTTGAACAGTTCTGAAGCTGACTGGACTCATGTTTTCGACATTCAGGTACATATTTGTTTAAATCATTTAACTTTGTAAGTGTGTAACAAACGCCATTGTTCTAACCTCATTACCTATGCGGATGTCCTTGCATACTAATTAGCAAACCGATCGATAACGCTGTTGACGGCTAAGCGTGTGTTTGTTTACTGTGTGTTCGCGAATCAGCTATTGGGAACGCAGGACTGCGATGTGGGCGATTTGGGGATAAATTATATTTACCATAAATTGCAAATCGTTGCATCTATTAGGTTGCTGTGTTAGAATTAAACATAGTTATTTGTGCCTGAAAGAAACGTAGATTTATGTCAGTCAGTTGCTGAAGCCAGAAGAACGGTTAGAAAGCGAGGTAAGTTGGTAGGTGGAGATTCAGACAAAAATGTGCTTAGTTACTAAGTAAAGAAAGAACTTAGTTCTGTGCCACCAGGAATGATGTAACTATTGTGTAGTAACTTAATAGTGAATTCATTGTGTGGAACACGGGATTTCTGTGGAAAGGTAAGTCTGCATTGGTGATATATATATATATATATATATATATATATATATATATATATATATATATATATATATATATATATATATATATATATATATATATATATATATATATATGATGTGACATTGTGTATATATATTAGGTCATGGCATGTGATACTTCCTGGAGTAATTCCGAACGCCGAATAGCTCGACGCGTGATAACAATGCGTGCCGTCGCGATATACATATGCGTTCTGAACTCTTGTCTGAGCTATCTTGTTCTTTCATACTGGCGCTAGTGCGAGTGAATGCTAAGGTGCTGGAAGTATGGAAGGATGCAAGGAGGCTGTATGAGACAGGGGACATATAGGATTTGGGGGATGTGAAAGCAAGTTATGAAAGTATATGTTGGTAGACCAGACCAACGATGAAGTTCGGTCCCGGCCCAAGACTACACCAATTGGGAGGGCGGAACGCGAACATTACCCTTGGAACATGTGGGGAACATGTATTCTCAAGAAGGCTTCTTGACTCTAAGGAGGAGTCTGATAAGAAGAGTTTGCTATAGCGTGGGCAGGTGGTCCCACCAGCAAACAGGATTGTGTACATATTGGATGTGATCATGTACTATTCCTATATCCCGAGGGATGGTATATTGATCAATATTATGTTTCTTAATGAACATTGATGATGTTAGGAACGAGTCCAGGGACTCTTTATCTTATTGTTTAGTTCGATTAAATTAGAACTATGATAACAGCCTACTATCACTACTGACGTTAGCGACGACTGGTAGATGATTAGGGATAGGTGAGACCTACGATCAGACTCGTCATTATGATTTCTTGCGCTGTTTGACGGGCTGTTCTGTGAGGCCACAGCTGACATTACTGAACCCATGCTTTACTACTCTCCAGATATAGATAATGCTTTAGTTATATGCATAACTACATAGCATGACTGAGGGTTGAGTAGTCATTGGTAGGATGCATGTGGACTAGTGTTTGGGCCAGTATACTCTCACCGGTCGCTCTTCCTTTTCAGGAGTTTGCCTGTTGGGGAACCAGTCAACTATAATTGTCGTTGGCAGGAAACCACTTCGTGTGACACAGCGAAGGGTTCAATTCTGTACTTATCACGCCAGACTCAACCAGACCATGTACCCAATGTGATTCACCATGCGTGAAGGTTGCATCAAGTAATACAGGTGCCCTGAAGGTGCACGTGTGGGACGTGATGGTTTGTGATGTTTTCCTACATTAGAAGATACTCTATTTCAGCCAGGAACATTTCAGCATTTTGAGCAAGCATGTTCAAAGAAAGGAAACACCTGACCGTATATTATTACGTTGGTTCTGCCTAAACGCGGAAGCAAATGACATTTAGACACTTGAATGGTTCTTTGGACAGCTATAATGGCAGGTCTTGAGAAGAACTACACCAGCTATTAACTTGTGGCAAGTGTTACCAGGTGGAAGGGACAATTGATTATTGTCCAACCTGAATTGTTTCCGTGAAATTAGATGTCTGATTCTAATAATGTACTGACCCAGTATGAAGATTATGAACTGTGTTCGAGTAGGACTCAGTGATATTTCAGTTGCCATATCTGATTCTTCAAGCAGTGTTCCTGTGAAGGACCATTGAATTGGTCATTGACATATTCTTCAAGCAGTGTTACTGTGAGGGACCATTGAATTGGTCATTGACATATTCTTCAAGCAGTGTTACTGTGAGCGACCATTGAATTGGTCATTGACATATTCTTCAAGCAGTGTTACTGTGAGGGACCATTGAATTGGTCATTGACATATTCTTCAAGCAGTGTTACTGTGATGTGAGGAAGGGACCATTGAATTGGTCATGGACATATTCTTCAAGCAGTGTTACTGTGCTATGATTGATAGACCATTAGATTGGTCAGTGACTACTTAGGTTTATCGAAGTCACGAATACTTGGAGTCAAGTCCAGGAGGATTGTCTCCCAACCAGTGTTGTTAGGGAACTGTGTATTAACAGTGACTCCGTGGGAGTGATACAGATGCAGTTGGTCCAGTTGATTGAGGTCCAGCAGTGACGCTATTGTTTTGGATCCACACTCTGAAGACGGAGTGGTCTCCAAGGTTCTAGTCATCTCACTGGAAAGAAGCCGGGTGAGTGGCGGACCGACTGGACGGAACATCTGCATCCAATCTACTTCTCAACTCAATGATGACAACTATATCTCTGATTCTGTCTCTACTCTATCTTCTATTTGTGTAAATAGATTATTCTATCAGGATGTTCATTTCAGTTCTATATTCTCAAGGGTAGAGTAAACTCTATGGAAGTTGAATTGCTCTTTGTATAATGATTGAGTGTGGTCTCGGACGATGCCTAAGTGTTCATTGTTCCACAGGAGTAGGTAGTTAGTGGGGGTCTAGAATCTGGAGGGGCTTGTAGACATAATTAACTAATATGAGATCAACCACAGAGTAAAAATGTGTATCTGCCTATCCAACCCCTGGGGCTAGAATACACGGGAGTGCCAGAGACACCTCGGGTGTGGTTCACTCTCACTACCCAAGGTAAACTCGTTACATACCTGACAAAGGCATTTGATTTGGTCAGTCGTGAGGGTCTTTTCAAGGCACTAAAGAAAATTGGCTGCCCACCAAATCTTCTGCCAATGTGGAATCGTTCCACACAGGCATGAATGGTATAATCAAGTTTGATGGTGCAACATCAGAAGAGTTTGAAATCAAGAGTGGAGTTAAGCAAGGTTATGTACTATCCCCCACCCTCTTTGGAATATATTTTTCACTTCTACTGACACATGCCTTTCGTGATCAGGATGCCGGTCGATATATACATTCACTCACTCTCGGATGGCGGCCTCTAAATTCTCAGAGATTGAAGGCTAAGACCAATATTAGTAGGGTACTGATCAGTGAGTTACTTTTTGCAGATGATGCTGCAATTACGACCCACTCTGAGGAAGAATTGCAATGTCTACTATCTGCATTCTCCAATGCTTGTTCTGAATTTGGTTTAACAATTAACAAAAAGAAAACACAGATTATATCACAAAGTGCACATGGGGTACCATCAATCTTTATTGACGACTCCGAACTGGAGATAGTAGACCATTTTACATATCTAGGATCAGTGGTAACTAGCAAATTATTCCTAGATCAGGAAATCAACATCAGGATTGGTAAAGCAGCAACAACAATGAACATGTTAGCAAAAAGAGTCTGGGAGAACAGGAAGCTTACTGCCAAAACAAAAGTCCTCGTCTACCAAGCCTGTGTCCTTAGTACTCTTCTTTATGGCAGTGACACCTGGTTAACTTACTCACGCCAAGAGAAACGTTTAAACAGCTTTCATATGCGGTGGTATTAAGTGGCAAGACAAAATAACAAATACTGAAGTATTGGAAAGATCTAGTTGTGTGACGGTGTGTTCCATGCTCAGTCTTCGTAGACTTAGACGAATATGACACGCTAGTAGGATGGATGATGGTAGAATACCAAACGACATCTTTTTTGGTGAATTACGTATGTTGGAGATCTCAGGGTTGGCCTCTTCTAGATATGTGTAAGCGGGACATGATTGATACAGGTATTGATAATGCACATTGGGAGCACGTCGCCGCTGAACGTGTTGCATGGAGGGCAACTATCAGAAATGGAATAAAGACAAAGGAGAAAATGATTGCAGATAAAGCACACACAGAATCTGAGAAACGTAAGATGGTGCATGATGGTGGAAATGACCATGTTATCACATGCATCCACTGTGGACAAACATTTACAGCACGAATTGGCCTTATTAGCCACACTCTCCACCGCCATGGCTTAAAGAACAATGTACCAAACTATCGTATGTCAAAACGGAATGTTGCGAATGAATGACACCAGCCAACCTATCGACTGTGTCCATCTGGTCATTGACTTCTCGTGGTTACCTGAATTGTACTCATCTCATGATTGGTGAGGTCATGAATGACGTCAAGATAAAAATAACATTTTTGACAATAACTCGTGACAGGTTCATGATAATGCAGTGAAACTTACTGAACACTAAACTCTCTGACCATATTATTGAATGCCTTTAAACGATTAACGCTCCTCGAATAAATTCGGTTGAACATTCAATGCGCAAGTATGGCTCATCTCATTACAGAACAACGACTCATCATCATTGGACGTTCACGGACTGGGCAGTCACAAAGTGTAATAGCCAGAGAATTTAATGTGGTTAGAAGCACTATTAGTCGACTTTGGAGACGATTTCAAGAAACTAGCTCTGTGGCAGACCAACCATGTAGTGGAAGACCCAGAATCACAACTGCTGCCGAAGACCGCTTCATACGGCTGGCATCGTCACCTTAGGAATGGATTTGTATCTGCGTCCTCCACAGTCCAGTCAATGTCAGTTGCTCGTCGCATTTCAAATCAAGAAGAGGTTACCGCAGAGTTCGTGAGCGCTACACCCAGAACAGCGTTAATGAGGCGCCTCCACATGGTGGCGGAGGTGTACTTGGCGCCTGGATGCAATTGAAACTGCAAAAATGTTGCGTTTTTTTTTTTTGGGGTGGGGGGGAACAGTATATAATTGAGTGAAGGCTGAAGGACACGACACTGACATATATAAATTGGCTTCAGTAATGAGGAAACGTAGCCAGAGCTAACAATGGTCCAACTTTTACGATTATTTCGATTCGTATCATTGAGGACTTTTATGATGAGAAGATAATGTCTATCGTTTCGTGTGTTAAATTCCTTAACTCGAAATGTGTTGCTTGTGCTCAACAAAGCTGATTTGATTGATAAATGACTATGTGAAGCAGTTTTACCTCGTTGTAACAATATCGTATTACTAAAACATATCAACGTATAGTACATACATACGAACAACATGTTGCCTTCTACGTAGGCTGGAGCAAAAGGCTAGGGAAAGTAATCCTGAACAACATCCGCTTGTCGAAATCGGATGTAGTGAGCCACGGGCATGTGGAAAATGTTCAAAGCAGAACTCATAATATGACATCTAAAAATGCCGTCTAATTGTGACATCTGAACATGACATCTAAACATGACATCTCAATATGACATCTAAACATGACATCTAAACATGACATATAAACATATCTACACATGATATATAATCGTGACATCTAAACATGACATCTAAACATGATATCTAAACATGACATCTAAACATATCTACACATGATATATAAACTTGACATCTAAACATGACATCTAAACATGACATCTAAACATGACATCTAAACATGCCATCTAAACATGACATCTAAACATGACATCTAAACATGACATCTAAACATGACATCTAAACATGACATCTAAACATATCTACACATGATATATAAACGTGACATCTAAACATGACATCTAAACATGACATCTAAACATATCTACACATGATATATAAACGTGACATCTAAACATGACATCTAAACATAACATCTAAACATGACATCTAACCATATCTACACATGATATATAAACGTGACATCTAAACATGCCATCTAAACATGACATCTAAACATGACATCTAAACATGACATCTAAACATGACATCTAAACATGTCTACACATGATATATAAACGTGACATCTAATCATGACATCTAAACATGACATCTAAACATGACATCTAAACATATCTACACATGACATCTAAACATATCTACACATGATATATAAACGTGACATCTAAACATGACATCTAAGCATGACATCTACACATGCTAGTAAAACATTATATTTAATCATGATATCCGAATATGACATCTGAATATGACATCTAAAAATGAAGTGTAAACATGACATCTAAACATGACATCTTAACATTACACCTTAACATGACATCTAAGCATGACATCTTATCATTACATCTAAACATGAATTCTTAACATGACGTCATAGCATGACATCTAAACATGACATCTTTAACATGCCATCTTAACATGACATCTTAACACAACATCTAAACACGACATCTAAACATGATATTTAAATATGACATATGAATATGACCTCTAGACACGACATCTAAACACGACATCTTAACATGGCATCTTAACACGATATGTAAACATGACAGATAAATATATGCTGCAGTAGTGTCCACAAAATGCAAAACAGAGCAAAGTATGTGTGCTGCCCTCGCTCTATTTGTGGTCAAACTCTATGGATATTTTATCAGGTTTGAGCCTTAAATTAACAGCTGCTTTCTGTGTATTCACACTGACTGGTGAAGGTGAACACAGAAGAAGAGGAAGAGAAGAAAGTGCACACGGGATGCCATGGAGAACAGATCCAACAATACACAGTTATCAATGCTTACGTCTGACTGAGATTTTTAACTCTGAGCAATATAATCACAGGTGAGCAATATAATCACAGGTTGAGCAATATAATCACATTGCAAGGTTACACCGTGGACATCTTTAGTGCATGTAAGAGCACACTGTGTGTTTACGTGATGGAGACGTCATATTGTGCGTTCTGCGCGGTGCGCAGCATGTCGCACCATGAGCACAGATGTGCGCTCCACAGTTTCTGAATCCAGCAGTCCACTCATCAAGCCGCTCATTATATCTGCGGGTGCATTGCTTGCATGCACAACTAATGAGACAGAGATTGACCAGCTACCAGAGAGTTGATGTCTGCGTAGGGACATGATTAGTTTTGCACTGCATTTCGCTGGCTGTGTGATATCTGAATATGCTTCTAGGGCAGGGGTCACCAAACTACGGCCCGCGGGCCGGATCCGGCCCGCGACGTCATTTCATCCGGCCCGCCGACGGTACTCGAACTTGCTTGATATAACGTATGAAACACGAGACGTTGTGATACAATTTAAATACAAATATTAAGTTTAGAATAATAGGAGATCTTCACACATGCGGAGACCTCCTGGCTGCTCTAGGCTGTTTATTTATGCGGCCCTATTTATATATTTTGCAAACCTTATTATGAGATATATTCTATCACCAAATGAAGCCGCCTGCCGCGGTTCTACAAGAGTATGGAGTAGCATATCCCATGACACCCTGGTAAAAATGCATAGGATGCTGGGATGTTGTATTGGCGTGCCTATAAGATCCCAATTAAGCCATGTTCCCGCCTCTTTGGCCTTGAGAACAACTGAGGCCGAAGAGATGCTGGTGTCTAATTTTCAGCAGAGGTTTTGAACTCATCCCCCTGAGCCACTACCAATTAGATGGTCGAACATGCCCCAGGCACGGCCAAGCGTGGCCACTGTTTTTTCCAGACCGCAGTTGAGAGGGCAGACAGGCCCTGTGAAGATCCAAAAGATCCAAGAGGATCTTGATTGTGGATTGATGATTATCTGCTGTGGGGTGAGTTTTGAATGAACCTTCATATTTTAAATAGGAATATAAGAATATAATAGCTATGTCTGTGCCTGAGAACAATAATGGAGGGGTATATGCCTGGGAAGAGAGGAAGAGGAAGGTTAAGGAGAAGATGGGTGCAGGATGTGGTGGATGGTCTCCAGATGGGTGTATCTGAAGCGGGACATCTTGCTTATGATCGAGACGTTTTCCGGAAGGTTGTTATGGGAGCGACGTTCTGCAAAGGACATGCTACTGAATGAATAACCTTTGTTCCATCTTGTTGTCTGATAATTGCTGGTGTTGTGTATCAGGTCAAGGTGTGGACTGCGCCTGGCCCTGCAACCAGCAGGGTTAGGATCGGCTAGCCTCTCCCAGGAGTGGTAAAAAGTGAAAATTAGTAGACTGCCGATGACCCGCAGACTACACAAGTCAACCCCACCTCCACGTGGTGCAGACTGGGCAACCATGACCGCGACGTCATGGGCTAACGATGATATGGCTCGCCATAGGGGATGGACACCCTGTGGTCAGATTTTTGTCCTAAACCTGCGACTGGCCTAGCAAGCCGGCAGGGGATCTTCATACTGCTCGTAGAAAAACTAAGAAGTATAAACGGACTGCACCTCGACACCGCAAGGTACAAGAGGAACATGATGAGGTGAGATGAGATGTGTATCAGACTACAGTTACAGTACTGTGATGGAAGATCACAGGTACTGTGTTGGATGACTACCCATGCTGTGATGGAAGATCATTGGTACTGTGAAGGATGATCATGTGTATGTTTATTCATAGGGATGCCTATTTTGTTATTGCATCTAATCATGAATTTTATTTATTTGTGCATTGGCATTATTAATCAGATGTTGTTGGATCTTTTCAATTACATTATTCTGATTCCCTGTACACGGACCTGAATTTCTTCTCATATGTCTAAATCTTTTCTTTTCTTGTTAGCCGTAGAAATAGAATGAGATTCGCTGTGTCTTCTTTTTCCTCTCTTCTTCTACGGCCCATGAGCAGTCAGCGTTGTGCTTTTATTTCTATCATCTCTGTGCGGTTACACAAAGGTACCTATAAACTGTATATGTACCTTTGATGCGCCGTAGCTTCACCAGTGACCCCTAGGCCTCTGCTTTTCTTCTGATTCAATAGGATTTCAATTATGTTTCTAATTTAATGTTTTTTTTTGTTTTTTTTTTTTCATTTTCAGATCCCGTGTACTTCATCCTTAATTATGGCTACTAGGAAAACAAAAGTGAAAGCTGAGTGTCGATTTTTCAATGAAGAATGGGGAGTAAAGTACTTCTTTGTGGAAACAAAGGGCCAGAAAACCAGTTGCGTAATATGCAGCGAAAGTGTTGCCGTTTTGAAAGAGTAAATCTTCGGTGTCAATACGAAACAAAACATTTATCAACCTATTAAAGGTTTTCTGGAAAGTTACACTCTGGGAAATATGAGTCCATTAAACGTGGTTTTGAAACACAAAGAAATCTCTTCACGAGAAAATTGGCTGAAAATGAATCTGTCACTCGCACAAGTTACAAAACAGTGCATAAGATGGCAGAACGAGGAAACCCGTTTACTGATGACAACTTCATCAAAGAGTGTATGATCGAAGCAGCAAATGACTTGTGTCATGAGAAAGCCGATTTGTTTGGAACTATCAGCCTTTCGCCAAGTTCAATTGTGCGGAGAACAGAAGAACTTGGAGAGAACACAATGCTACAGATACGCGAGAAAGCTAGGATCTTGTGGTATTCTCTGGCGATGGATAGTCTACTGACCTATCGAGTACGTCACAACTTCTCGTGTTCATTCGTGGTGTCAATGTGGACTTTCAGATAACGAAAGAGTTGATGTCCATTTGCAGCATGCATGGAACAACTGGGAAATACATTTTCGTGGAAATGCAAACGATTTTGCAAGACTATAACCTTCAGCGTAATCAGCTTCGAGGTGTTACAGTTGATGGAGGGAAAAAACATGGCTAAAGTGAGGAAGGGTCTGGTGGGGCAGATCAGGACTCAGTTGGAAGATTTGCAAATTCCGGGTGCTCTGTTCATACACTGCATCATACATCAGCAAGTACTCTGTGGGAAGACTTAGATATTTATTGTTTACTGAAACCAGTCGTTTCCGCTGTGAAACATGCACTCAATCACCGTCAGTTCCAGGCTTTTCTTGAATAAATTGATTCTGAATTCTGTGACTTGCCTTATCACACATCAGTCAGGTGGCTCAGCTGCGGTAAAGTCCTGTTTCGTTTTTACAAGCTCTGAAGCTAAATATATATTTTCCTCACTGAAAAAGTTAGAGCTGATTCACAGCTGTCAGATCCTACCTGGCTGTCAAAGTTGTCATGTTTGGTCGACATGAATGAACTGAACTTGAAACTTCAGGGAAAGGTTTACCTCGTCTGTGATCTCTACAGAACCTATCAAAGGATTTCGGAGAAAGCTGTCAGTGTTGGAAGCACAACTGGAAGGAGAAAACCTTTCTCATTTTCACTGTTTCAAAGAGTTTGGAGAGATTTTCAGATCTTGACAGAATTGAGAGTGACATTCTTCTGTTCCAAAAACCGTTTGATTGTAACCTTGATGATGTGCCAGTTGAACTACAGTTGGAGCTCATTGATTTGCAAGCAAATGACTTGTTGAAAGAGAAGCACAGACAAGGAAAACTTGTTGAATTGTACCGCTGCTTACCTGATGTTGACTTTCCGAAACTGAAGAAATTTGCCGCTGGTATGGCCTCAGTGTTTGGAGCAACTTATGTCTGTGAGCAAAGGATTAGTTCCTTAATCCTTGCCGACTCTCGTAGCTCCTTAAAGGTAGGCCACCGCGGCCTCTCCGTGTCGTCATCAGGGTGCTTATCTCGGTTTTCTTCGGATGTCTGGCGAGATATTGGTTTCCCCTTGTCGGCCTCAGGCGTCGCGGTCGGGCTGCTGGCATTAGCTTACGGTTCAGGCTCAGTCTATTTGTTTTCATCTTGCGGTTTCTCTGTAGTTTCTTATATGGCTTCTGTTGGTTTTTACTGGAGAGGCTCCATTTCATCTTTCAGCAGCTTTCTCTCCGCTTTGATGGAGCGTAGTATTTCTTCATTTTCCTTTTTCATATCGGCCAATGTTCCACTTCTTACTTGATGTTTTGATGGATCTCCTTTATTTCAGCCAGCAGTTTCTCATTGTCGCTGGTCGGAGTCGGCGTCAGCAGTGCCTTGACTTGTTTCTTCAGCTCGTCTATCTGCTTTTGCAGTTGATCTCTTTCAGTTTGTGCTATACACGTTTCTATCTCGAATTTCACTTTTCTGCCTTCGAATTGCTTCCTTGAATGGTGTCTTTGGGATAATTGCGATCTTTAAGGCGTCTCTGTGTCGTTGCAGGTACGGACAGCCCAAGTATCTTGCTCCATGCATGCCCAGGCATTTTGCGCACTTTCGTTTGTTGTTGGGTGCTCGGAAGTCCGTGTCCAGCTTGGCCAGCGGACACTCCTTGAAGGCGTGGTGATCGGTGCAGTACCGGCAGATTTCCGTCTTACTGCGACATGCTGCTCTGCTGTGGCCGGCCCTCTGACATCTGGAACATTGGGTGATACTTGGGATGAATCTCTCTGGCTGCTGTATTCTCTTGTTAATTGATACTGTGATCGGCATCTCACTGCCCCCTGTCGTCACCACCGCCAAGTTTGTGGGATTCTTGGAGTAAGTAATGAGCCACTTCACCTTCAAGAATCGGGTGTGGAGATTCTCTTCTCGTAGCTGCTTCAGGATTTCTTCGTCAGATACTTGGATACGCTTGATAACCCACTTGATTGTCGGTGAGTCGGTGATTCCGACTCTGGTGTCTTTGTCCTCTCTCTGCTTCTCAGTAGGTTTGGCTCTTGTCTGTGGTGTGCTGTCGATCTTCTCCCTCGTGGTAGATTCAGTAATAACTGTAGTTTCAGGTTCTTTGATGCAGCTAGCAGGCAGGCTCTCCACGTTCGTCTCCTTGATTGTCTTTTCGGCTCCCTCGCTGCATATGTTGGATACCGCGTGTCTTTTGGTAGAGGATCTAGTTATAGAGACAATGGGTATGCCAGCAACCAGTGTGGTCACTGGCCACAAAGAAAGTAATGGCACACAATCTTCTTTGCAGATGCATTACAGGTATACAGATCACGACTACAGCACACTATCTTACCTGATACTAGTCCAACCATTCAAATAAGAGGCAACCCTAATTCAAGTTTATGTTCCTTCTTATCCTTATCAAGAACATACAATCAAATAAATGGGATCCCACCCATACCAATATTAGGATAATATAATCGAATCAATGTTAGCACTGAGGAAGTAGACTCAGACAAATACTAGCAGAAGGGAATCCTGAACACAGAAATACACTCAAGTAAGCATAGTCACGTAGATGGGGAATCCTTAACACAGAAATACACTCAAGTAAGTATAGTCACGTAGATGGGGAATCCTTAACACAGAAATACACTCAAGTAAGTATAGTCACGTAGATGGGGAATCCTTAACACAGAAATACACTCAAGTAAGCATAGTCACGTAGATGGGGAATCCTTAACACAGAAATACACTCAAGTAAGCATAGTCACGTAGGTGGGGAATCCTTAACACAGAAATGCACTCAAGTAAGCATAGTCACGTAGGTGGGGAATCCTTAACACAGAAATGCACTCAAGTAAGCATAGTCACGTAGATGGGGAATCCTTAACACAGAAATACACTCAAGTAAGCATAGTCACGTAGGTGGGGAATCCTTAACACAGAAATACACTCAAGTAAGTATAGTCACGTAGATGGGGAATCCTTAACAAAGAAATACAATCAAGTAAGCATAGTCACGTAGGTGGGGAATCCTTAACACAGAAATGCACTCAAGTAAGCATAGTCACGTAGATGGGGAATCCTTAACACAGAAATACACTCAAGTAAGCATAGTCACGTAGGTGGGGAATCCTTAACACAGAAATACACTCAAGTAAGTATAGTCACGTAGATGGGGAATCCTTAACACAGAAATACACTTAAGTAAGTATAGTCACGTAGATGGGGAATCCTTAACACAGAAATACACTCAAGTAAGTATAGTCACGTAGATGGGGAATCCTTAACACAGAAATACACTCAAGTAAGTATAGTCACGTAGATGGAGAATCCTTAACACAGAAATGCACTCAAGTAAGTATAGTCACGTAGATGGGGAATCCTTAACACAGAAATGCACTCAAGTAAGTATAGTCACGTAGATGGGGAATCCTTAACACAGAAATACACTCAAGTAAGTATAGTCACGTAGATGGGGAATCCTTAACACAGAAATACACTCAAGTAAGTATAGTCACGTAGATGTGGAATCCTTAACACAGAAATACACTCAAGTAAGTATAGTCACGTAGATGGAGAATCCTTAACACAGAAATGCACTCAAGTAAGTATAGTCACGTAGATGGGGAATCCTTAACACAGAAATGCACTCAAGTAAGTATAGTCACGTAGATGGGGAATCCTTAACACAGAAATACACTCAAGTAAGTATAGTCACGTAGATGGGGAATCCTTAACACAGAAATACACTCAAGTAAGTATAGTCACGTAGATGGGGAATCCTTAACACAGAAATACACTCAAGTAAGTATAGTCACGTAGATGGGGAATCCTTAACACAGAAATGCACTCAAGTAAGTATAGTCACGTAGATGAAGAATCCTTAACACAGAAATGCACTCAAGTAAGTATAGTCACGTAGATGGGGAATCCTTAACACAGAAATACACTCAAGTAAGTATAGTCACGTAGGTGGGGAATCCTTAACACAGAAATACACTCAAGTAAGTATAGTCACGTAGGTGGGGAATCCTTAACACAGAAACACACTCAAGTAAGTATAGTCACGTAGATGGGAAATCCTTAACACAGAAACACACTCAAGTAAGTATAGTCACGTAGATGGGGAATCCTTAACACATAAATACACTCAAGTAAGTATAGTCACGTAGATGGGGAATCCTTAACACAGAAATACACTCAAGTAAGTATAGTCACGTAGGTGGGGAATCCTTAACACAGAAATACACTCAAGTAAGTATAGTCACGTAGGTGGGGAATCCTTAACACAGAAATACACTCAAGTAAGTATAGTCACGTAGATGGGGAATCCTTAACACAGAAATACACTCAAGTAAGTATAGTCACGTAGATGGGGAATCCTTAACACAGAAATACACTCAAGTAAGTATAGTCACGTAGATGGGGAATCCTTAACACAGAAATACACTCAAGTAAGTATAGTCACGTAGATGGGGAATCCTTAACACAGAAATACACTCAAGTAAGTATAGTCACGTAGATGGGGAATCCTTAACACAGAAATACACTCAAGTAAGTATAGTCACGTAGATGGGGAATCCTTAACACAGAAATACACTCAAGTAAGTATAGTCACGTAGATGGGGAATCCTTAACACAGAAATACACTCAAGTAAGTATAGTCACGTAGATGGGGAATCCTTAACACAGAAATACACTCAAGTAAGTATAGTCACGTAGATGGGGAATCCTTAACACAGAAATACACTCAAGTAAGTATAGTCACGTAGATGGGGAATCCTTAACACAGAAATACACTCAAGTAAGTATAGTCACGTAGATGGGGAATCCTTAACACAGAAATACACTCAAGTAAGTATAGTCACGTAGATGGGGAATCCTTAACACAGAAATACACTCAAGTAAGTATAGTCACGTAGATGGGGAATCCTTAACACAGAAATGCACTCAAGTAAGTATAGTCACGTAGATGGGGAATCCTTAACACAGAAATGCACTCAAGTAAGTATAGTCACGTAGATGGGGAATCCTTAATACAGAAATACACTCAAGTAAGTATAGTCACGTAGATGGGGAATCCTTAACACAGAAATACACTCAAGTAAGTATAGTCACGTATATGGGGAATCCTTAACACAGAAATACACTCAAGTAAGTATAGTCACGTAGATGGGGAATCCTTAACACAGAAATGCACTCAAGTAAGTATAGTCACGTAGATGGGGAATCCTTAACACAGAAATGCACTCAAGTAAGTATAGTCACGTAGATGGGGAATCATTAACACAGAAATACACTCAAGTAAGTATAGTCACGTAGATGGGGAATCCTTAACACAGAAATGCACTCAAGTAAGTATAGTCACGTAGATGGGGAATCCTTAACACAGAAATACACTCAAGTAAGTATAGTCACGTAGATGGGGAATCCTTAACACAGAAATGCACTCAAGTAAGTATAGTCACGTAGATGGGGAATCCTTAACACAGAAATACACTCAAGTAAGTATAGTCACGTAGATGGAGAATCCTTAACACAGAAATGCACTCAAGTAAGTATAGTCACGTAGGTGAGGAATCCTTAACACAGAAATGCACTCAAGTAAGTATAGTCACGTAGATGGGGAATCCTTAACACAGAAATACACTCAAGTAAGTATAGTCACGTAGATGGGGAATCCTTAACACAGAAATACACTCAAGTAAGTATAGTCACGTAGATGGGGAATCCTTAACACAGAAATACACTCAAGTAAGTATAGTCACGTAGATGGGGAATCCTTAACACAGAAATACACTCAAGTAAGTATAGTCACGTAGATGGGGAATCCTTAACACAGAAATACACTCAAGTAAGTATAGTCACGTAGATGGAGAATCCTTAACACAGAAATACACTCAAGTAAGTATAGTCACGTAGATGGGGAATCCTTAACACAGAAATACACTCAAGTAAGTATAGTCACGTAGATGGGGAATCCTTAACACAGAAATACACTCAAGTAAGTATAGTCACGTAGATGGGGAATCCTTAACACAGAAATACACTCAAGTAAGTATAGTCACGTAGATGGGGAATCCTTAACACAGAAATACACTCAAGTAAGTATAGTCACGTAGATGGGGAATCCTTAACACAGAAATACACTCAAGTAAGTATAGTCACGTAGATGGGGAATCCTTAACACAGAAATACACTCAAGTAAGTATAGTCACGTAGATGGGGAATCCTTAACACAGAAATGCACTCAAGTAAGTATAGTCACGTAGATGGGGAATCCTTAACACAGAAATACACTCAAGTAAGTATAGTCACGTAGATGGGGAATCCTTAACACAGAAATGCACTCAAGTAAGTATAGTCACGTAGATGGGGAATCCTTAACACAGAAATGCACTCAAGTAAGTATAGTCACGTAGATGGGGAATCCTTAACACAGAAATACACTCAAGTAAGTATAGTCACGTAGATGGGGAATCCTTAACACAGAAATACACTCAAGTAAGTATAGTCACGTAGGTGGGGAATCCTTAACACAGAAATACACTCAAGTAAGTATAGTCACGTAGATGGGGAATCCTTAACACAGAAATACACTCAAGTAAGTATAGTCACGTAGATAAGGAATCCTTAACACAGAAATACACTCAAGTAAGTATAGTCACGTAGATGGAGAATCCTTAACACAGAAATACACTCAAGTAAGTATAGTCACGTAGATGGGGAATCCTTAACACAGAAATACACTCAAGTAAGTATAGTCACGTAGATGGGGAATCCTTAACACAGAAATACACTCAAGTAAGTATAGTCACGTAGATGGGGAATCCTTAACACAGAAATACACTCAAGTAAGTATAGTCACGTAGATGGGGAATCCTTAACACAGAAATACACTCAAGTAAGTATAGTCACGTAGATGGGGAATCCTTAACACAGAAATACACTCAAGTAAGTATAGTCACGTAGATGGGGAATCATTAACACAGAAATACACTCAAGTAAGTATAGTCACGTAGATGGGGAATACTTAACACAGAAATACACTCAAGTAAGCATAGTCACGTAGATGGGGAATCCTTAACACAGAAATACACTCAAGTAAGTATAGTCACGTAGATGGGGAATCCTTAACACAGAAATACACTCAAGTAAGTATAGTCACGTAGATGGGGAATCCTTAACACAGAAATGCACTCAAGTAAGTATAGTCACGTAGATGGGGAATCCTTAACACAGAAATACACTCAAGTAAGTATAGTCACGTAGATGGGGAATCCTTAACACAGAAATGCACTCAAGTAAGTATAGTCACGTAGATGGGGAATCCTTAACACAGAAATGCACTCAAGTAAGTATAGTCACGTAGATGGGGAATCCTTAACACAGAAATACACTCAAGTAAGTATAGTCACGTAGATGGGGAATCCTTAACACAGAAATACACTCAAGTAAGTATAGTCACGTAGATGGGGAATCCTTAACACAGAAATACACTCAAGTAAGTATAGTCACGTAGATGGGGAATCCTTAACACAGAAATACACTCAAGTAAGTATAGTCACGTAGATGGAGAATCCTTAACACAGAAATACACTCAAGTAAGTATAGTCACGTAGATGGGGAATCCTTAACACAGAAATACACTCAAGTAAGTATAGTCACGTAGATGGGGAATCCTTAACACAGAAATACACTCAAGTAAGTATAGTCACGTAGATGGGGAATCCTTAACACAGAAATACACTCAAGTAAGTATAGTCACGTATATGGGGAATCCTTAACACAGAAATACACTCAAGTAAGTATAGTCACGTCGATGGGGAATCCTTAACACAGAAATGCACTCAAGTAAGTATAGTCACGTAGATGGGGAATCCTTAACACAGAAATACACTCAAGTAAGTATAGTCACGTAGATGGGGAATCCTTAACACAGAAATGCACTCAAGTAAGTATAGTCACGTAGATGGGGAATCCTTAACACAGAAATGCACTCAAGTAAGTATAGTCACGTAGATGGGGAATCCTTAACACAGAAATACACTCAAGTAAGTATAGTCACGTAGATGGGGAATCCTTAACACAGAAATACACTCAAGTAAGTATAGTCACGTAGATGGGGAATCCTTAACACAGAAATACACTCAAGTAAGTATAGTCACGTAGATGGGGAATCCTTAACACAGAAATACACTCAAGTAAGTATAGTCACGTAGATGGGGAATCCTTAACACAGAAATACACTCAAGTAAGTATAGTCACGTAGATGGGGAATCCTTAACACAGAAATACACTCAAGTAAGTATAGTCACGTAGATGGGGAATCCTTAACACAGAAATACACTCAAGTAAGTATAGTCACGTAGATGGGGAATCATTAACACAGAAATACACTCAAGTAAGTATAGTCACGTAGATGGGGAATCCTTAACACAGAAATACACTCAAGTAAGCATAGTCACGTAGATGGGGAATCCTTAACACAGAAATACACTCAAGTAAGTATAGTCACGTAGATGGGGAATCCTTAACACAGAAATACACTCAAGTAAGTATAGTCACGTAGATGGGGAATCCTTAACACAGAAATACACTCAAGTAAGTATAGTCACGTAGATGGGGAATCCTTAACACAGAAATACACTCAAGTAAGTATAGTCACGTAGATGGGGAATCCTTAACACAGAAATACACTCAAGTAAGTATAGTCACGTAGGTGAAACCGTACACGCAACTAAATGTAGAAGTACGCCCAAGTGCCATCTGTTCAAATACCCATCAATTACACAGGCAACCATTCGGGTGACTGCCTGAAAACAAACAAACTAACACCATTTACTATCATAGCTGCGTGAGCGTCCTACCAAAATAAACCTTAGTCTTTCCCTGACTACCGAGTCCCTAGCGCCTCACCATCATCATCATCGTCCCCATCATCGTTTATCCTCATTATTATCGTCGTAGTCACCATTATTATTGCATATATTATAGCCATTACCAATAACAACATAAATTTACATAATTAACAACGACATTGCAATCACAGCAAATTCTCATTTACATATATCTACCACTATTATTTCCTATTTCCAATGTGCCATCTAATGACACATTTAACCATTTAACCATTTCCCCGGAATTTCGTGTAGATTTGAACCCGCCTCTTATAACTTGCAAGGCCGGCCTTTCGCCGTCTTAACTTCGCAGCCACAGCATCTGACGCCGACTCCTCTCTACCTGGTCAACAATAATACAAGTGAATTCTATCTTTTGTAGGCTTGGCTGACATCGTTCCTAGTCGTCGCCGGTCACCTGTTCTCATTGTTTGGGCCGTGATTGCCTTAGTACATTCGTCTGCCTGTCTGCTAGGTTTGTGTATATTCTTGGGGTACAGCTTCGGCCTCAAAATTCACCTCGCCCAGTTATGCCCATCTTTAAGCGACCATGCAAATTATAGATACTTGAAATATGAGCACACGCAAGCATGTTGATAAATACCAAGAGGGACATGAAAAGAAAGAATGTTACTATCTTGGGATCACGCGAGGGACGACAAATAGGAGCAGGAGAAATGTACTCAGGCGAATAAAGAATGACACTCAGTAGGGCTTAGGCAAGAAAGGGTGTGAACATAATCTTGGGCAGAGAAAGAGCTAAGAAAGTGAAAGGATTAATGTCCATAACTGATCTATATCTATGCACCAATTGCAGACGACAACACAGAATAAGAAAATGTTAATGTTTATTAACATCTTAGCATGGCTACAGCACAGTACAAACAATGAGAAACATGAAGTACTGGGCGATCCAAATGCAAAAGTTGGGGAAGAAAGAGATGAAGGTGTTTCTTGGAAATACAGCCTTAGAGAGAGAGATGGTAGAAGAAAATACCTAGTCGAATAGGGATCAGAATCTGTTAGCAACATACACGGAAACGTCATGGAAGCAAATTGAAGTTCTAGAATCCAATGAACACTGTCATTTACTGCCAATATAATACCTTGCAGTGCATGGCAGGTGGTCTTTGAGTCTGAGGAATTAAGGCCGCCTCGCTAGTGCAGTCGCTGCGAACTGTGCAGGTTAGTTTTCTTTTTGCCAGAATCCAATTAATGAATACTAATAAACAATAGATGTGTCAACAGCTTGCGATCCTTACAACAGACCAGAAACAGACTGCGTATGTGACTGTGCACCAATTTATGGACAACTAATTTAGATGCATTCACAGTATGGTTTATTACTAGAGTGGTTTAGTATAGTTTAGTTTAGTCGACCGAACAACATCACGACACACAAGTGTAACCCATAAGTGTTCCGTTCTACTTCTAACTCAAGTCTGAGTCCGGAGAATCTCAACTCAGTGCACCAACTGCGTAGCACCGGCGACGATCCTGAAAAACTTTGGGTAGATGTTTAACTCGAAATTTTTCCGTTAAGCTACTCTTTTTCGATTTCCAACTGCCAAGGGGTGTTTTATGTGTCGCAACAATATACACTGGCGTCCGATCTCACGACCCAGAGACCAGGGAGAATTTTATTACTTAGATGTCCGTGTGAACAAAATCTCGGCCCTAACCGCGGCTTGAACCCGGGTCCTCCAGCACTCGAGTCGGACACCGTACCTCGAGACTGCTCAACCCCCCCCCCCCCCCCCTTCTTTTTTTTTAGAGTGGGATTATGTCTATCCTGTATTGCCCTAGTTGTAAGGCTACTATTATATCTATGTATGTTAAGTCTTGAATTTATTAGTACTTTATTTATAATTTAGTCTGTTTTGAACACAATCTGGTGTTTATACCGTTGTGGACAGATATTTTATAATTACTATTGCATGTGTTGTTGAGAACATATTCGTGAAAACTTAAAACACCGTGTCACAGATACTTGAGAATTTAGATGAGTTTCAACATAATAAGCGTAAAGCATAATTAACAACATACACAGATTGTGCACAATGTTTGTTCCCATAAGTGTTGCACATTCTCTACACTATTGTATGGTGCAGAATCATGGACAGTAAATAAAAAATGTGAGAACTCAATTGAAGCTTGAGAAATTGATTATTTAGAATTTTAATTTTTTTTGCGCATATAGTTTAGTTTAGTTTAGTCGTTAGACTAAACTAAACTATATGCGCAAAAAAAAAAAAAATTGCGCATATCCTTTACATGACATCGCTGTCAACATTGGCATCTTTCAGCTGATTGTTGATTTCTTGGCAAGATTACGCTCAGTAGTTTGCCATTGTTTTCTCAGCGACCTGTTCACGTACTCTGTAATTTACCAACGAGGCGAGAACCTCTACCAATTCTCGCGCAGGTTACGTTACTCACGAAAATATACGGGATTACGGAGACCGAGGTTAACTCCTCGGCCAGGGAGAGGACGTTTAATAGCATGGTATTATAACTGATTCTCGCAGGGGCAGCTATTTACAGTTACATAAATAAACACGCATAGCATTATTTGGCGCTCACGGAAGGAGAAGAAAGAAGTAGAGACTAGAAGACGCACTAGGCAACATAACATCTGAAAGCTATAGTTACCAACCGGGATCGAACCTGTCGCCTCCAACTGACGACGGCGCCTCGCTGCAGGAACAAGTGTCTAGTGCGTCTTCTAGTCTCTTCTTCCTTCTTCTCCTTCTATGAGTGCCAAATAATACTATGTGTGTTTATTTATGTAATGGTCTTAGTGGCCTCAACGGTTTCCCCCTTTGATTTCTTGTGTTTACGTGTACAGCATTAGAACCGGCCAATCTTTTCTCTTCTTTAAATGTTTGTTCATATATCCTAGTAGTTCTAGGGTTTGTAATATTCCGTATTTCTATATTCACATATTTATTCATTCATTCATTCAGTAGCATGTCCCTTGCAGAACCTCGCTCCTATAACAACCGTCTGGAAAACTTCTCGGTCATAAGCAAGATGTCCCGCGTCCGATACACCCATATGGAGATCTTCCGCCACATTCTGCACCCATCTTCTCTTTGCCCTTCCTCTTCCTCTATCCCCAGGCATGTACCCCTCCATGATTGTTCTCTCCAAACTTTCATGACGTTTCAAGTGACCTAAATATTTAAATTTTCTGTGTCTTATTTTCTTTAGTAGCCAATCTACTTCAATATTCAGACCTTGTCGTGTGGATAAATTTGGTCTTTTCTGTATCCAATATATTCTTAGAACCCGTCTATAACATGTATATTTAAAGCGGGCTGAGTGGTCTGGAGGTATGGTGTCCGTTTCGAGTGCTGGAGATCCCCGGTGAGGGCCGGGATTTTGTCACGTGGACTTCTAGAAACAAAATTTTCCCTGGTCTCTAGGTGGTGAGATCGGACGCCCGTGTGTAATGTTGCGCACGTAAATAATCCCTTGGCAGTTGGAAATCGAAAAGGAGTAGCCTAACGGCGCTGCCCGGGCAAAATTTCATGTTTAAAATCTAGCAAAAGTATGTCAGGACCCTCACCGGTGCTTCAAGTTCGTGCACTGAGCTAAGATTCTCCGGACTCAGGTTTGAGTTAGGACTGGAACGGAGCACTTATAGGTTACATGCGTGTGCCGTGATGTTGATCCGTCGACTAAACTAAATTAAATTAAACTAAACTATATATTCAAAGGCATTTATTTGCTGAACAGCTTTTTTAGTAAGTGTCCTGGTCTCACGGGTGTATGTTGCAATGGGAAAGTTGCAAGCTCTTAAAAATCTATGTTTTTTTAGTTCTATCTGTCCTACTCCACAATTTATTCAGTTTCAATTTTTGAAGAGCAATAGATACTAATCTTTTAATGTTCTTCATTGTGTCATCATTGTTGGTCATTATTGACCCAGGATATTCCAAATGTTCCAACACCTCCAATATTTCCACATTAACATATATTTCTTTTTCCATACCAGTTTTATTTGTATTACTTTTGTTTTTGCTGTTAAGATATAGGTTTTGATTTTCGCTATTCTTATGGTCCTCCCATATGAGGAACATAAATGATGGGGACTTGGAGGAGATGGCTCTTTGTTTCAACCTAAGCATCAATACGGTGGAAATACCCCACGATTGGCTGCATAGCTACCTGGTCCCACTCGCAAAGCCAGGTAGGGATCACTCCAGACTTAATGGATACCGAATCATAACCCTGCAAAACACGTATGGCAAAGTCCTCGAAAAGACAGTAGCACGCACACTCCAGCGACATTTGGAAAGTCGTAATCTGCTTCCCCAAGGATTCGGAAGTTACCTGCCTGGGAAGGACACCTGGGCCAATGCTGCGACTTTTGCATTTGATGTCTACGAGGGCTTCCAGGATAAAGAGGGGACAGTGGCGGTAGCTCTTGACCTGGAGGATGCGTATAACAGGGTTAGGTATGATCTGTTAATACACACACTGTTGGACATGGAGGTCTGCCCTTACCTTGTTAGATAGGTTGCGGCAGTCCTTTATGAGTTTAAGGTTGCACTGCGCAAGGGTTCCTGGACTTCTGACCCCTGTACTATTACACCTGGGTTGCCGCAGGGATCTGCTTTGTCCCCAGTGCTCTTTAATGTCTACACCAGCAAAGTCCCAGCTATTGAGACACCAGGTGTGGGTAGAAAGAATCTTGACATTTGCAGATGATGTGCTGGTGTACAAACAGGGCAGAGACAGTGCCAGTTTGGCGAAGGACTTCCAGTTGGCAGTAAATGGGGAGGCAGAGTGGTGCAGGGACGCAGGGGCCATTATACACCCAGATAAGGCATCGGTTGTGTGGTACTCCCTGGATAACCGGATCGTGAAGGCAGATGTCCCAGGTATTATGTTGAATGGATGTCCTATTAGTAGAGAGAGTAAACTGAAGTACTTGGGTGTCACCTTTGACAGGTGTTTGTCTTTTAAGGATCATGTGGAGGCCTTGGTGGTGAAGGCTGGTAGGGGAATTAATGCATTGAGGGCTATGGCAGCAACCGGAGTAGATCAGAGGATGCTGTACAGGCTTTTTCAGCAGTTAATAATTTCTGTAGAGTATGGTTTGGGGCTGCTGACAGTATCAACGAGCCAGCATGAAGGGTTGGAGCGCATAAAGAATGCTGCCATGCGTTTAATCCTGGGATGCACAAAGGACACACCAATTATATGTATGAGGCATATTCTGGCGCTACCAATAATGACGGATAATGATAGGGTCCTTCAGGCTAAACGGTACCTGCGAGTTGCCGCAGACAGGGATCACCCGCTGCATGCAGCAATGGATATGGTCAAGGGTCATAGACTAAGATGAGACAGGTCTTGGATGGCACAGGTGGATCTAGATACCATAAATCGTGAAAGAGAGTGGGTTGAAGGTCTGGAAGAGATTACGAACTGGCACAATGTAATAATGACACTGGGTCGTGTGTGCAGATAATGAGCAGCGGGCCGCACTGAGTTTGAAGTACAACAGCTGATCCATAGCAACACACATCAAGGTGACATAGTCATCTACCCAGATGGTCAGTGGTGAGAAACAGACGTAGTGGCTGGGGCTTTATTGCAATGGCTAATGGACGAGTCTTGAAAAAGGAGAGTCTGGCATTTGAGATTACGACCTCCAGCATGAGAATGGAGGTGGAGGCAGTAACAGCGGCATTTCGGTGGCTAGAGGAGACTACTGCAACACACGTTGTATTCATTACGGATTCAAAGAGTATGCTTAGTAAGGTGGAGAAAGGAATATTTCGAGTGGAATGGCTCTCGTCGCTTCAGAGGTCACAGATTGTGAGAATTGTATGGCTATTATGCACTGGCCGTGCGGGGGTACGGGGGAATGAACAGGCTGATAAGCTAGCAGGGAATGCACCTCTTGGTGGTAGTTTGCCTATGGACAAGGGGGAAGTGGTCGTGCGCTTGTGGTACCAGGCGGAGAAGGCGGAGGAACAGATTGAGAACCCATATGTGCAAAGAATGAGATTGCGGGGGATCGGCAGGGGTTCTGGAAGAATCTAAAAACTGAGAGGGAAGACTATGAGAACTTTTAATCAGATAGCGGTGGGAACGAATAGTAGTATGACTCTTCGCTGGCTGTTGAACGAGGGGGCGGAGCACGTATGGGAATGTCCTGAGTGCAGTGATGTCGGTTCTTAACTCAACTCAACTCAGCTCAACTTTTGGTCTGATGTTATTAGTTATTCTATACCATTCTATAATGTGGATACAATTTGGTGGAACTGTGGTAAAGCTGTGAAAGTGTAAACAATATAAGATGACATAAATTAATTCTTAATTCTGTTATGTAAAGCTGCACTACTTTATGTCATTTTATATTGTTTTATAATGTGGATAGTAATACTTTTCATCAGCATATCGAATCTCCGGCATTTCATGACCACCGATATTTAAGGCATCATATTGCTCCTTGTTTATATAATCGCTGACATTTCTCATTATATTTTCGGCGTACAGGTTAAACAAATAGGGTGACAGCACACAGCCCTGAAGGACTCCTTGCATGATGCCAAACCAATCTGATATCTCGCCATCTATTCTATCCGCTGCTTATTGATATAGGAAGAACATTTTTATGATATGTACAATATGTGATAGAAACCCCATCTGATTTCCCAAAGTTTCTGATGTTGTGCACCGTCAAATGCATTTGAATAATCCACAAAACATGAGCATACGTTTATATTAAAATATGTATACTTCTTTATTATTAAACGCATGCTGAGTATGTGATCTCTTGTTACTCTTCCTTTTCAAATCCAGCTTGAACCACGTTAATCTCTTCTTCCATTTTCTTACCAAGTTTGCCGTTGCTTTCCTTCTGGGCAATGTCTGTACTAGTCGGTGGTTATATCCACTGTCTCTACTAATACGATCACGTGTACATTAGATCATGAAACCATAGACCAAACATTCTATACTTCTCACATGTAGACATAAGGTGAATATTGCTTCAGACTGTGGGATGCTGGTTTATATTTATTTTTTTCTTCGGGGGGTGGGGGGTGGGGGGGGGTGGGTGGGGGTGTAGTTTGTAAAGTGCTTTAAACTCAACGGTAGTCCATCCACGTACTGCTACTGTTAGTGCACTGGACTGGTTTTTGTGTGTAAATTAGCTTTCATATTACCAGTGTCCCTCACCATCAGGTGCACCCATTCCTGTTTCTGAGGTAC
This sequence comes from Cepaea hortensis, assembly GCA_963921405.1. NCBI lineage: Eukaryota > Metazoa > Mollusca > Gastropoda > Stylommatophora > Helicidae > Cepaea > Cepaea hortensis. The sequence continues at coordinate 97,745,259 of OY992892.1, read as the reverse complement.
ATGTAGCAGTCCCCATGTCAAGGACGAGAAGTCGACATTTTAGTCCAACTGACGGGGTATGTGTGAACCCAATACCTCGTCTTCAGCTCACCGGAAGTTTAAGAGCGAGCGCTTATATCCATTCGGTAATGCAGACCTCTGTGCAGTTTGATTCAATCAAGAAAACTAGTTTGTACACCCCAGAAACGGGAGGTAGATTTAATGGATATAAGCTTGACTCTGGCATTTCTACGTGTAGCAATGTCTTCAATAATTACCACTCTCTATACGCTAACGTTTCAATGAGGCCAGATTAATTCACAAAATCGTTGTTCAAAGTGCTTCAAATTAACGTTGGTTATTCTTTCAGTTTAATGCTAGACATAGTTTTGACAGCACAGTTTACATATGCCAACATTGATCATAGACGTACACAGAACAATCGTTGCATTCTCGGCAGCTCAGCTGTGCAACAATCTTTAACAGGGAACCAAAGATACCTCTGCCACATATACACACAATCACAAGATGGTTGAAACTATCTCAGTTCGGACTGCATAACTACTTTACACAATTCTAGTATGCTCAGATCTGGCTTATCTTACTCTGTGGTCTATATAGCGTAGCCTAATTACAATTAACATGCATGCTAATTAGTCGAGTTGCACATTTCCCGGTACCTTACAGTGAATATATTGAAACTATTGTTGACTGAAGTCAACATAATATTTTGATGAATGAATGAACTAATGTATGAACATCGAGAGATGTAAGACATATTTGCAATTCATAAGCTGGTCTGCTCTGTCCGGAAGATCATTCTAATCAAGTCTGTTGCCCTCCTACAATGCTTGCAGCCTTACGCAGGACCCTTACAATATGTGTAGGCATCTGAGTGCTATAATGTTCTCGCCACTGTTTTCCGTACATGCAATTGGGTGCTAGAATTGTCTCACCACTGCTGTCAGTGTAGTCATGCGTGAGCTATAATTGTCTCAGCACTGTTGTATGTGAAGTTATATGTGTGCTATAATTGTCTCACCACTGTAGTATGTGAATATAATTGTCTTACCACTGTTTTCCGTGCACGCAGTTGGATGCTATACTTGTGTCACCTGTTGTCCGTGCTGGCATATGTGTGCTATAATTATCTCACCACTGTTCTTTGTGCAGGTATGTTGGTTATATAACTGGCTCATAATGATGTTTGTACAGGTATGTTGGTTATATAATGAGGCATGTTGGTGCTATATTTGTCTTACCACTGCTGTCTGTACAGGCATGCGTTTGCTTAATTGTCTCACCACTGTTATCTGTGAAGTTGTATGTGTGCTATAATTGTCTCACCACTGTTATCTGTGAAGTTGTATGTGTGCTATAATTGTCTCACCACTGTTATCTGTGAAGTTGTATGTGTGCTATAATTGTCTCACCACTGTTATCTGTGAAGTTGTGTGTGTGCTATAATTGTCTCACCACTATTATCTGTGCAGTTGTATGGGTGCTATAATTGTCTCATCACTATTATCTGTGCAATTGTATGTGTGCTATAATTGTCTCACCACTGTTATCTGTGAAGTCGTATGTGTGATATAATTGTCTCACCACTGTTGTCTGTACAGGTATGTTCTTGCTATGATTGTCTCACCACTGTTATCTATGCAGTTGTATGTGTGCTATAATTTTGTCACGGCTTTTGTCTGTGCAGACATGTGCTTGCTATAATTGTCTCAGCATTGTTATCTGTGAATTCTACCCCGGTCTTCTTTTCTCCAGCAATGTTACTTATTGATTTAGTGCCCCATATTGTAATCACGTGATGGCAGTCTAACTTGTGTATATGTTTCAGTAATGTGCCTATGCATCGGTGTGCCTGCAAGAGCTTGTTCAGTTCATCTCTGGCTAGTCAGATATGTGCATCCTGTGATTATCATCAACATCAAGTGCCATGCCGGATAGCCTTGTCGTTCATGACTCTCCACATATTGCGGTCTTTATTTTTGTCTGGATTAACTCTGCTGATGATATTCCTCAATGCCACCGTCTGAATCCATCCAGCGTCATTCTTATTGTTCTACCTCTGCGCCTCTTCCCCTCGATCTTTCTAGTGGTCGCGATTTTCTTCAATGCCTCTCTTCTCATTACATGACCAAAGAAAGCTGTCTGCCTCTGTCTTATTCTTGTATATATCTGAGTTACATACATTCGTTTAGCACCGGCAGTCATTCCTCCACAGAGAGCTGAACTTATGCTACTGTCCAGGCCATGCTGGTGTAGGTACAGATGAGAGGATCCGTTGTACTTTCAGGGGAAACAGAGGTAGAGCGAGGATTCCTCGATGTTGTCTATAACTGGTGGCCAGATGCACGAGCAACCAGACTTCTATGACAACATGCAACTACGATTGATGGAAGCAAGAGTCAACGCCTTCAGACAGGAACCTATCAGAGGATAATGTCCAAGACAGCTTGATGAACTGGGCACAGGAACTATAACTACCCAAACTTTTCGCTATGTTCTGAAGAAGTTGGAGCACTCAAGGGTATCGAGTGATGTGATACCGATGTTCTATGACAAGTGCTGGCATGTTGTAAGTGTTCTATACACAACGTTTTCACGGGAGAGAGCACACGTCGATCAGTCCATGTCTTTACTTGTGCCAGGGACTTTCTCACTTCATTGCTCACTTTCTCATTCAGAAACTCAATCAGACAATATACAGACAGGTGAACTGCAATGTCTGTATACAAACACATGCCGCCATTAACTAGACACCGGTCTGCCCGGATGTTACGGTTCTTCGTGAGGTTTGGATGTCCCCTTCTTCTGGTTCTTCAGACAAATGAACAAGATAAGGGCAGCCACCAGCAGGGTGCATATCGACAGGGAGATGGGGCTGATCAGGAGATCGATTAGATTATCTTCTGTGGAAATGAACAGAACACACAGATGGGTTACATAAATACACGAGAGAGAGAGAGAGAGAGAGAGAGAGAGAGAGAGAGAGAGAGAGAGAGAGAGAGAGAGAGAGAGAGAGAGTGATCGGGCTATCTTCTGTGGAAATGAACAGAACACACAGATGGGTTACATAAATACACGAGAGACAGAGAGAGACAGAGAGAGAGAGAGAGAGAGAGAGAGAGAGAGGAGGGAGGGGGAGGGAGAGACAGAGAGACAGAAAGAGAGTCAGACTAAGACAGACGGACAGGCAGACAGACAGCAGCTTGGACAGCTTTTACAGGATGGATAGGAATGATAGGGTGGATTGGATGGATAGCTTACATTAGACAGATAGATAGCTTATATGGATGGATATATGGTGTGGATAGATTAGATGGTTGGATAGATGAATCGAATTGCTGGATAGAATGACTGGATAGAATGGATGGATCGATTAATTAGATGAAATAGAATAGATACATAAATTAGAAAGATTGATTCAATAAATACTGAGAGATACTGCAGTCTAATGTACTGTGTGTATATTTTTGTTGTTGTTGTTGTTGTTGTTAAAGCGTGGGTGGAGAGTATACAATTGTGAACTTCCGTTTAACACATGTGAGAAAGAGGGTTCTGACTCAGGCTGTACCAAGTAAACTAGAGCAGGCACGGTGGAGTGTTATACCACGTATTGTAGAATCACATCCCCGAATGTATCGTGATAATAGAGTACTCCAGTATGCGTTGTGGAAACACCCACCGTGGTAGTCTGTGAGCTCCATACACGACCCTTCATCATATCCTCAGTTTGTGCACGTTTTTCAGACCTCCGCTGCCATCTTCATACACCTGGAGTCTTCACTTGATGTCTCAACACTGTTCACTTCCCGTGCAACCCAACCAACATACAACATTGGGATACTAGACCCATAGTATAATAGGGTGGTATACAACACATGGCGGAGAATGCCAGGGGACCAGGCAGCATTATTGTGGAAGAAATTGAATCAGTTGGTGAACTTGGTATAGAAGTGACAACAAAACTGTTGAGTGATATCTACAACAGTGGATACAAATCTGATGATTCCTTAAAATTGATTGTCATAGCCCTATCCAATGCCAAGAATGCTGGAGAAGATTGCACAATTAGTTTAATGAGTCATGTGACTAACATACTAATGATAATTATAATGATAAGAATAAGAAATACTTTTATAGAAAATAACTTGGAGATGAGCAGTACGGATTTCTGAAAAGTAAAAGCACAAACAAAGTTATGTGCATCTTGAGCACATTAATATAAAGAGTGTTTGAAATGAACAGACATCTATCATCGTCATTAACATCATCATCATCATCATCCAGTGCTATTGACGGCTGTTATGGGCGATCATGCCTCTCCACAATTTGCGATCTCCACTGACATGAATCAATTAGTGAGTTGAAACCTTCCGTGCCATGACACAAGACTCAAGAATATTATCACGCTGATTTCCTCCATCTCTCGTTCCGCACATCTTTCCGGTTGTCACAACATGTTACAGGTTTTGACTTCTCATAATGTGGTAAAATAATTTTTTTTAAATATCGATGACTGCTACTTTAATTTGTTTGTGATAAGTTGTCTTAGTAATTCAGCTTCCCTTAAAATCTAAATTTAGGCTAATTTAAATCTAAATTTATTAATAAACTATACTGCAACATGTGATAAGGTGATACCTAAAACAATGAATCAGTATAGATAACAACATGTGATATGTTGATCCTGTAACAATTTACACTACAATATGTAATAAGTTGATACATGAAACAATAAATCAGTGAACACTACAACACGCGATAGGGTTGTACCTAAAACCATTTATAGAATGTAGGAGAATTTAACCACTCATCTGGGAATAATAAAGAATATACATTGACAAAAATGAACGAAGATAAGAATTCACAAGCAATTGTGAGATGTTCATGACATGAAACACAGTGTTAGACAAACGAGGCTGTCCAACCACCCGATCTGTCCAATGTGTATTGGGGAGTAATACAGGGATCCATACAAGACATTCCAGCAATGTCGAGTGATGAGTATAATGTAAACATCCCGCCTTATCATGATGACATAAGTTTAACTGCTGACAATCAAACGCAGCTATACGAAATGATAGGTATATTTTGTTTACGCAGAAAATAACACGATTTAATTTAAATAACAGGATAAGCAGTTGTCGAGGTTATTATAAAGGCAAGTATACACTCAAATGCAACATCACAGTGAACGGAGCTATTCTGAAACACATCAATAAATGTTATTATTGTGGGTACTTTAATAGCAGAAAATGGATGATGTATTGAGGAAGCTAAATGCAGAATTGCCTAAGCGAAGGCAGCAATTCACGAGAGTATTCTTGCAATGTAAATGTGTCAATGTGTGTCAGGCCTAAGTCAAATAGACCGTACTACCTGCTTTTTGTTAGCGCCGAATGTTGGACGGCGCTTGCCAAACCCGACACCTCACATTGTGCCAACGGCTTCGTGTGGAGGAGTGCAATTGGAAAGGTGCAAGCCTTACCCTAGTGCGAGGCAATACACTCTAAAGACTTAATGTCATGGCAGGGCAGCTGGTATAGGATGGAAGCTCCGACAGGCGGGCAATTAGGATATTGCTTTGCTGATCCGGCAGCTCCTGCAGCTTGTCATGTTCCAGACGTATCGGTGTTAACTTTCCTCTGGAGTAAACTAGGCTCCATTTACAAACTAGCGTCTGTCTCGACGGCCAGGTCCCAGTCAATCATATATGTCAATCAATGTGAGGGAAAGAGATCTTAAGTGCTCCATTGATCCAATCCTCATATACGGAAGCGAATCGTGAGCAATTATTAAACAAGTGAGAGATTATGTGGAAGCTACGAAGATGAGATTTCATAGAAGAATGATGAAAACACTGGGGATTGATAGAACGAGCAATGACGATCTCTGGAAAGAAGTTGACTCATAAAAAGAACTGTTTACTCGCAACAGAAGTAGACATTGCACATTTCTTTTGGCATGTCATACTCATAGGAACCTGAAACCCGAAGTATGTCGTCACAACGAGAAAGTTGGAGGGGAGTAGAAGTAGGGGAGACCATGAGAGAATAGCAAAACAGTTTGACACCGTGGCATTAGGGACGATGGGTATCAGAAATGGCTGGCAGCACAAGAGACAATGCCGAAGACAGAGGTGATCATTACCCCACCCGGCATGTGCTATAAGAATATGTAATATATGTGTGTAGACGTGTATATATGTACGTATGTATGTGTTCGTCGTTGTATGTGTGTGTCGTCTCTGTGTATGTGTGTTTCTGTCTGTATGTGTCTTTATGTGCGTATGTCTGTGTGTGTGTCTATGTAAGTGTGTGTCTGTGTGTGTATGTGTGTGTGTCTGTGTGTATATGTGTGTGTACCTGTGTGTGTTTGTCTGTGTATATGAGTGTGTATGTCTGTATGTATGTGTGTGCCTGTCCGTGTATGTGTCTCTGTGTATATATTTGTGTGTGCGCGTGCCTGTGTGCGTATTCTGTGTGTATGTGTGTGTGTATGAGTCTGTCTCTCAGCGTGTGTGTGTGTGTGTGTGTATCTATGTACATGTGTGCATGTGTGTGTATGCATGAGTGTATGTGTGTGTCTGTCTATATGTATGTCTGCGTATATGTGTCTGTCTGTCTGTGTGTATCTGTCGGTGCGTGTTTGGGTTTGCGTGTTTGTCTGTCTGTGCGTCTGTCTGTGTGTAAATCGGTGTGTGCGTGTGTGTGCCTGTGAGTGCGGTAGGGTAGGGTAGCGTAGCGTTGTTCGTAGGTTTCTACCGGTATCTTAAGTGCATACATAGATGTCGTCATAAGCGCGGACGTATACACAACCAAGGCAGAGACAAGATGGCCGCGCCGCCCCAAGGGTCACAACAAGATCTAGGTCAACAATAATCTGTTACCATTAGAACAGTCATTGCCAGAGAATCCTCGTTCACAGCTCCTGCAGTAACCATTGTTAGCATCGCATGTCTCGTCCTTGCAGTTTCTTGGACATTTTTTCTCACAAAATTCCCCGTAAAACGAATTTGGACATTCTGAAATGAGTGGCAAGTGAAAGCTTAATGTACATTAGACCATTCTGAAATAACTGACCAGTTGGATCTTTAGTATATGAATACACATTCTGAAATGAGTAGCACGTGAACCCCATACTATAAATAAACATTCTGAAATAAATGGCACGTCAACCCAACACAATAATGGTCATTCTGAAATAAGTGCAAAGCCAAAACTATATTATACAGATAAACATTATGAAATTATTCGCAAGTTGGACCCTGTACATACAGACACAATTTAAAATGAGCAGCAAATGAAACACGTAATAAATGGGTAAAAGCTATAGTATGTGTCGAAGGATGCTTTATTGTGTTGACGCAGATCACACACTGAGAATGTCAACACTTTGCACGAGAAATGAAGAACGTGTGAGGATCTACGTGTGTCTTTACAACATCAAACATCTACACAACATCCCACATCTACACAACATCCCGCATCTATACAAAATCACGCATCAATTCAACATCACACATCTATACAATATCACACATCTATACAACATCACATATCTATACAGTATCACACTTCAATACAACATCACGCATCTATACAACATCACACATCTATACAACATCACACATCTATATAATATCACACTTCAATACAAAATCACACATCTATACAACATCACACATCAAATCAAAATCAAATCAAATCAACTTTATTAGGGTCACAAATTGGTGACAACATCTATACAACATCACACATCTATACAACATCACACATCTATACAACATCACACATATATACAACATCACACATCTATACAACATCACACTTCCATACAACATCCCACATCCATACAACTTAAAGCATCTATTCAACATCACACATCTATACAACATCACACTTATATACAACATCCTGCATCTATACAACCTCACGAATCTATTCAACATCACACATCTAAAAAACATCACACATGTATACAACATCACACGTTTATACAATATCACATATCTATACAACATCACACATCTATACAACATCACACATCTATGAAACATCGCACATCTATACAACATCACACATCTATACAACATCACACTTCCATACAACATCCCACATCCATACAACTTAAAGCATCTATTCAACATCACACATCTATACAACATCACACTTATATACAACATCCTGTATCTATACAACCTCACGAATCTATTCAACATCACACATCTAAAAAACATCACACATGTATACAACATCACACGTTTATACAATATCACATATCTATACAACATCACACATCTATACAACATCACACATCTATGAAACATCGCACATCTATACAACATCACACATCAAGACTCTATCACACATGTTGACATCATCACACATCTAGACACCATGACACATCTATACAACATCTCACATCTATACACCATCACACATATATACAAAATCCCACATCTATACACCATCGTACATCTAGACACCATCACACATGTATACAACATCACACATCTGTTCGAAATGACATATCTGTACAACATCACCCATCTAAATAAAATCACACATCTACACAATACCCTTCATCTATACACTACCCAGCATCTATAAAACACCACCTATCTAAACAACACCGCAATATTATACAACATCACACATCTATACACCATCACACATCTATGCAACATCACATCTATACACCACCCTACAATTATACAACATAACACACATTTACTTCATCCAACATCACACATATATACAACATCTCACATCTATACAATATCACGCGTATGTAAAACATCACACGTCTATACAACATCATACATCTATTAAACATCCCACATCTATACAATATCCCACATCTATACTATATCCCACATCTATACAACATCACGCATCTATACAACATCACACATCTATACAAAATCAGACATCTATATATCACACTAGTAGACAACACCATGGATCTATACATAGACAACACCATGGATCTATACAACATCACACATATATACAACATCACACATCTATACAGCATCACATATCTATACAACATTCTAAATCTATACACAATCACACATTTATAGAACATCACTCATCTATACAACATCACACAACTATACAACATAACACATATATACACCTTCACGCATCTATAGAACATCACGCATCTATACAACATCATACATCAATACAACATCACACATCTATACAACATCTCACATCTAGACAACATCCCACACCTTTACAACACCACACATCTATACAACATCCCACATCTATACAACACCAGACATCTATACAATATCACACTAATATCCAACAACACTCATCTACACAACATCACACATTCATACAACATCATAGAACTATTCAACATCTCACATCTATACAACATCGCATATCTTTGTGTATACCTGTGTCCGCAGAGTGTCTAATGTTACAGCTTAGCCGTTCTAGCGGCATATTCTGCCTGCTCCTCTACAACTCCAACTGCTGATTTAACTATAATTTGCCTCGGGTTCTTCAATTGTGTCGTCCTGGTGCAAAAAGTCGAGATGTCCAATCCACTGCCCAACTGTAAGTCTGCATAGTCTACGCAGTCAATTCTTGAAGCTAACCTCGAATTGGAGAAGGGCGAAAGCCACTCAACCCCATTAGTGGTAATAATTTGTGTCAGGTAAATAAAATGCAGGTATAAAGTCCACCACGGATAACATTCGATGGGAAATGCTTTACAAAAATAGAGAACAGAATCGGCAAAGCAAAAACTCAATTTTATACACTTAGAGAGAATGATTCAGTTTCCATTTTGGAAACAATAATCTTTACATAGAAAATAACTCTATAGAATTAGAATTAAACAACAACCATTTCAGGGGTATCGTGGCTTCTGGGAGAGAAAAAAGAGTCAGGATGAACATTGTGAAACCAGTGACAGGGTAAAGCTAAGTTCGAGCAATACGCGGAACCCAGAAGCAAGCTAACTGCGAGAACACGCTCGAAACCCGCCTTTTTGTTGTTGTTGTTGTTTGTCCATCAAGAATGATGATGACCATTCATTTCATCCAGTGGGGTTGAAGGTATTTAGCCGTGGGTTCTAAGATGGCTGATAAGGCCTATTTTGGTTCGAAATGTTCTTTGACAATGAAGAATGACTTGCGCGATGACTTGGATTAAAGTGAGGAAGAGTTGCGCAATTCGTCGACCTCACTCTCTCGCCTGAGTCCATCTGAGTCCAGTGGCAAGACAAGTCGAGACGACTGGAGACGAATACAGGTGCAGTGGATGACCAGGGCGTTCTACGTGCCTTGCCGTGCTCATTACGTTCCACAACGCTTTGCAGGTAAACGCCGTCTTGCCCGTTGAATCAGGAATGATTTCTTCCGCGCTGTCTGCCGAATCCTGTCTTCACATGTTGGGTAGGCATACCCTAGTTTACCGCTTGGTTTGACTCCAAATCGGCTACCCATGCCTGGTTTAGCCAGCCTGTTACAGCTGTTGCCCGGGAGTGGCCTTTTTACTAGCTCACTGTAAGGGGGAATGCGGGATCTGAAAGTGTAATCAATCAGGTAACCTATCCACTGTGAATGTTGGATGCAGTGAAACACCGTGCCTCTCATTCTTGTGATTAAGACTGACAGAATGCAGTTCATACATCTCTTGATATTGTCTTCCCGCTTGTATCACTCTTTACCTTAAGCTCGTCTCCTCTGAACTCTTCCTCGAGTATGGATGGTTTCCAGAAGATGCTATATCTTGTAATGTGGCAGAAATAGTTAACGTGTCTCTTAAATTTCTTAGACCAACGCTCCTGTCACTCTAAGCCTACCTAGGACCCCTATATTTGACTGTTTGTGTATCCACAGTGTACGATGTATTCTGCACTCACACGAAATGTCCCTTGATTTGTCAGTGTATCAGTTGCTTCAGTTATCTGGGTTCTGAGCTGTTGTGACTGCTCATCAAATTAAACCAAATGTTCTTTTTTTTTTTTTTTTTTAGCATATCCTTTACAGGACATCGCTGTCAACACCAGCATCTTTCAGCTGTATGTTTATTTCCTGGCAAGATTACGCTCAGATTACGCAATTGCCATTGCTTTCTGAGCGGCCGGCTCACATACCCCGTAAGTTACCGATGCGATTCGAACCACTGCTGATTCTCACCGTCATCACGTTACCGACGAGAGTATACGAGATTACGGAGAAAAGTCAAAACCTCTAGGCAAACCAAATGTGGATAATAAATATAATTAGGGCCGATTCAACAGAGTGCGTGCTTTGTGCTCGATACCTTTGGCTGCAGTCATTTATAAGCGTAAGGCTGCACTGCGCATGGGTTACTTGACTTCTGACCACTGTACTATTACTTTTGGGTTGCCACTGGGATCTGTCATGTCCCCAGTGCTCTTTAATGTCCACACCAGCAAAGTCGTAGCTATTGAGACACCATGTGTTGGTAGAATCGTGACATTTGCAGATGATATGCTGGTGTACAGACAGGGCAGAGATAGAGCCAGTTTGGTTGTAGACGTACAGGTGGCAGTAAACAAGGTGGCAGTGTGGTGCAGGGACGCAGGGGCCGTTATAAACCAAGACAAGGCATCGGTTGTGTGGTAATCCCTGGATAACCGGATCGTCAAGGCAGACGTCCCAGGTATTATATTGAATTGATGTCCTCTTAGTCGAGAGCGTAAATTGGAGTACTTGGGTATAACCTTTGATTGATGTATCTCTTTTAAGGATCATGTGGAGGAGTTGGTGGTGAAGGCTGGTAGGGGACTTAATGCATTGAGTGCAATGGCAGCACACGGGGTAGAGCAGAAGATGATTTACAGGCTCTTTCAGCAGTTAATAATTTCTGTCATTGAGTACGATTTCGGGCTCATGATAGTATCAAATAACCAGCTTGAAATGTTGGAGCGCATGCAAAATCCTGCCATGCGGGTGATCTGGAGTGCACAAAGGACACACCAATTATATGCATGTGGCATATTCTGGCGCTACCAACTATGGCGGATAAGTATAGAGTCCTTCAAGCAAAATGGTACCTGACTGTTGCTACAGATAGGGATCACCCCCTGCAAGAATGGATATGGTCAAGGGTTATAGACTAAGACGAGGCAGGTCCTGGATGGCACAGGCAGAACTTTCTATAAGTCAGGTGTGTGATCTAGAGACCATCAATCGTGAAAGAGAGTGGGTTGAAGTACCGGAAGACATGACGGACTGGCACAATGTAATAATAACACTGGGTTGTGAGTACAGAGAATGGGCAGCCGGCCGCACAGAGTTTGAGGTGCAATAACTGATCCAGTGTAATTCACACCAAGAAAGGATGAAACTTTCAATATATACCGGTAGACACGGCAGGCAATGTGAAATGATGAAACTTCACTTTAGTGCATGCACATAGGGAAGGCAAAGAGAAATGATGAAACTTCACTTTAGTACATGTACATAGGTAAGGCAAAGAAAACGGATGAAACTTCACTTTAGCTCAGTTACACAAGGAAGGCAAAGAGAAAGGATGAAATTTCACTTTAGCATAGTTACACTGGAAGACAATGAGAAAGGATAAAACTTTACTTTAGCACAGTTGCACAGGGGAGGCAAAGAGAAAGGATGAAACTTCACTTTAGCACAGGTACACACGGAGGTAAAGAGAAAGGATGAAACTTCACTTTAGCACAGTTACACTGGAAGACAAAGCGAAAGGATAAAACTTCACTTTAGCACAGTTACAAAGTGGAGGCAAAGAGAAAGGATGGAACTTCATTTTAGCACAGTTACACGGGGAAGGCAAAGAGAAAGGATGAAACTTCACTTTAGCACGGATACACATGGATGGGGAAGAGAAAGTAAGAAACTTAACTTTGGTACACGTACACGGAGAAGGCAAAGAGAAAGGATGAAACTTCATTGTAGTGCATCATGTAATTAAAAAATGATCTGCCGTGTACTACAAACGCATGCTCTACCTTCACATGGTTTCATTAGTTAATATTTCACGATAGTGCTGTTGTTTCAACCTCATGGAATCAAACAATGAACTGCCTCCAAAGAACTGTACTAAGCATACCCTACCTTCACACAGATCCCCAGTACGGGGCCCTTTGCAGAGCAGGCAATGTCCACTTGTTTTGTTGCACGCACTCTCAGAACAGTCGAGCGGACACGGCATATTGCACGTGGCCCCATATAACCCATCAACGCATTCTGAAAAGTGGCACGTGTGTATATAGAATAGTGAACATACCTTGATGGTAATGCTTGGTAAGTCAAGCTATCAGCCAGTTTGATGAACACGTTTCTAGGAGATGTCTTAAATACTGTACACGTGGTTACGGTAATATTATTCTATATCACAAATTCTACATTTTTACACACAATAGTATTATCCTTAATCTCAAATACTACATAGTCAGTCATAATATCAGTTTTCAGTATCTCAATTACTGCACATTTAGTCACTATACCATTATCCCATATCTCAAACACTATACATGTCACGATACTGTTATCCCATATCTCATATACTAGACAAGTAGTTACTATACCATTATCCCATACCTCAAATACTACACATGTAATCACTATACCATTATCCTATACCTCAAATACTACACATGTAGTCACTATACCATTATCCTATACTTCAAATACTACACATGTAGTCACTATACTCTTATCACATACCTCAAATACTACATATGTGTTAAGTATGCTATTATCCCATACCTCAAATACCACACAAGTAGTCACTATACCATATCCCATACCTCAAATACTACACATGTAGTCACTATACCATTATCCCATACCTCAAATACTACACATGTATTCCCTATACAATTATCCCATACCTCAAATACTACACATGTATTCCCTATACAATTATCCCATACCTCAAATACTACATATGTAGTAACTATACTATTATCCCATACCTCAAATACTACATATGTAGTCACTATACCATTATCCCATACCTCAAATACTACACATGTATTCCCTATACAATTATCCCATACCTCAAATCCATCCATCCATCATGTGCCATGCCTGTAAGCGTGGGCGGACATGTTCTGCCATCTCACTCGATCAACAGAGTCGTGGATCAGTTCCGTGTTTCTGTCTCGACCATGCCACAAGGCCAAGCCATCCAGATACTTGTTTCTAGGTCTTCCCCTTGGTCTGTTCCCCTCGATCTTACCAGTTGTCACCAAGTTCTCCAAATCATTTCTTCTCGTAACATGCCCAAAAAATTGTGACTGTCTACGTCTAATGTCTCTGATCAGTTTACGATCTTCATTTGTTTCTTGAAGGACCTGTTCATTGGTCTTTCTGGCTGTCTATGGTATTCTTTGCATTTTCCTCAGAAACCACATTTCTACAGCCATCAGATGTTTTTCAGCCTGGCTGCTCATTGTCCAAGCTTCACATCCATATAAAAGTACAGGTTCTATGTAGCATCTCCACACTCTTTTTCTCGTTTCAATTGACATCTTTTTATTGGTCAGTATGTTTTTCATCTTGCTAAAGGCTACTTTTGCCATGGCGATTCTTGTTCTAATCTCTTCAAGGCATCTCCCATCAGATGTTATTACTGTTCCGAGGTAATTGTACCTATTCACTTGTTGAAGAATATTCCCATTTACTTGTATATTACACTGTGGTATTTCGTTCTTCTTAGTGACGACCATAATCTGTGTCTTATTACAATTTAATTCTAACCCTTGTTGTTCACTGTGTGTAACAACCGCATCTACTAAATTTTGCAGGTCCTGTTCATTGTCTGCAATCAAGACTGTATCATCTGCATATGTAATGTTATTGATGCATCGTCCCCCAATGTTGATTCCTTCCATATTTTCAATATTTCTGAAAATATTTTCACTGTACAGGGAAAACAGATCTGGAGACATTACACATCCCTGTCTCACACCTCTCTTAATAGGCTGATATTGGCTTACTTCATTATTTCTGATTATCGATAAGTGAACACAACATGATTTTCTTGGCATGTGTAAAGACGGTAGTTTGCCATTGCTTTCCTTCCCAGCAGTGACCATACTGGTCAGTGACCGTAGCCATTGTCTCCTCAAAAAAAGGAGATCCTCTGCCTACCGTCGTGAAGGTGTAGACCATAACCTACAACTATCTGTCGGCTGCTCTCCATCTTCATCCACCACCTGCACCCATGGCTTCACGTAACCCTGATACCTCAAATACTACACATGTATTCCCTATACAATTATCCCATACCTCAAATACTACATATGTAGTAACTATACTATTATCCCATACCTCAAATACTACATATGTAGTAACTATACTATTATCCCATACCTCAAATGCTATGCTATTAATCACCGTACCATTGTTCCAGGTCATTTAATAACACTAGGATTCAATACACCGCTATCTTACGGTTCAACATCTTTACCATTAATCACAGCAACATTACACCACATCTCAAATACTTCAACGGGTTGTGGCAGTAACCCCATCATTGTTTATGTTTGTGATTCCTCGGCATGATTACGTTCAGTAGTTTGCCATTGCTTTCTGAACGAGCGACACCAATACCATTGCATGAAAACAAACTCAGAGCTGTCTGCTATCCAAATCGCCCGCAATTGTGTTTTGAACGCGGTATGCGGGATTACGAACTGCATTCTTAACGCCTTTGCCACAGAGCCGGTATAATACCATTAGTCTTTGTCATAAATATTACACTGGTCTTCTTCTTGTTGTTCTTATTATTATTATTCGTTTACTTTTTTTTTATTTTTCGAATACTTCTTCTTCTCTTGATCCCAGACTGTCATATGCCATCAGCTAATTCACCCCAAACCCTCCTGTCCTGAGCTATCTCATACAGGTCCGTCCACGTTCTCCTCATAACTTTCAAGTCTATTTCTACGTCTTACCCGTTTGTTTTATGTCTTCCTGTATTTCTTTGTTCACTTGCGGACTCCAGACAAAGACCATTCTAGCTAGATTATTCTCAGGTTTTCTCAATGTATGGCCGGTCCAGCTACAGCGTTGTTTATTCACCTCTTGGTTCTCATGTACTTATCTAGTCTGCAGTCTCTGTGGCGAAGTGGTCAAGCCGTTTAACTCGGGCTCCGAAGGTTGTGGGTTCGATTCCGGGGCGCTTCCTTCGGTTCACGAATTAAATTTTTCGGAGAATCCTGTGGGTCGTATGGAGTTCTTGCTTTGTGCGACGCTTTCCGCGCTGCGGAAAGAGGCCGAGCCATATAGGATAAAACCCGGTGCAATGAAGTCGACCCTATCGACTTTTAAGCGAATTTGTTTGTATTTATCTAGTTTTCTCCATGAGCTTCACACGGCTATCTGGTCAAACCATTGTGTGCAGGTACCGATGAGTGAACATGTATAATGTATTTCTAATCTGTTTAGTAGGTCTTCAAGATTGTGTTCCATACAGAAGTACTATTTAACTTTAGAACACAATGCGCTAAGTTTGGTGCTAATTTTAATTTCGACAGACTTCCACACAATTCTTAGTGCTATAGAAGCACCATTTGCCTTTTGTATTATTATTCTGATATATGTATATGTTCCCAATCTTTGTTTACATTGGTGACTAAATAGTTATATGATTCCGTCTCTTGAAGTGGGGTTTCACCAAGAGCGATGTGGTAATCGTTTGCTTAATATGTTATCAATATCATTCTATTTTCCCTTTCAATGTTACAATCTAATTTGAATGTAAAGTTGATAAAATATTATGCATATGATTTCGTGTGTAAGATAATACCATTAGCAACGTCCAGATCAACAAGCTGTTTCCTTGGAGCAGTCCATTTTAGTCGATTCATGGTAGCAGGTGTCATTGTAATCCAATCTACAGTTGAGTTGGGTTGAGTTGAGTTGAGTTAAGAATCAACATCACTGCACTCAGAACATTCCCATACGTGCTCCGTCCCCTCGTTCAACAGCCAGTGAAGAGTCATACTACTAATCGTTCCCATCGCTATATGATTAAATGTTCTCCTGGTCTTCCTTCTCAGTTTTGAGATTCTTCCAGAACACCTGCCGATCCCATGCATTCTCATTCTTTCCACATATGGGTTCTTAATCTATTCCTCCGCCTTCTCGACCTGGTCCCACAAGCGAACGACCACCTCCCCCTTGTCCATAGGCAAGATACCACCTACAGTCATTAAGAATAGAAACGATGACAAAAGTAATCCCAGTCTCACTCATGGTCTGGCTTCGAATACTCTCTTAGTTTCCTCTCATGGACGACTCTCCACCTGAAGCATCAATATGTTACAATTATTAAGTTAATCGTTTTCTGCAGGATTTCCTCTATAGATGGCCTGAGAGAAATACTGATTATCCTGTGTTTAGGAACCTCGCTTATTCCATTACACCTTATTGCGCATAATCTCAGAATATCAGTCTCATAGTATGTAATCGCCAGCACCACATGTGCTGTATTTCCCAATGCATTCATAATCTTAACATTCCAGGAAAATTTCCCGATTAATAGGATGAAATATGTGATCTGGACTCATCCGCCTTGCATCTTAACTCTTCTAATGCTGGAGGTTGAGAGGCAGGAGAAGTGCGTGAGAGTTCTTAGCAAAATCTAATGGTTGCCGTTTGGTGCGGGAGAGCCTGGCATACGATACCACAACATCTAGCTTAACAATGAAGGTGGAGGCGGTCAGTGCAGCTTTCCGCTGGATGGAGAATACGACACACACACACTCACACATCGCGATTGTAACTGACTCATAAAGCATGCTGA